>JANKOD010000193.1:31483558-31511976 GCA_026284645.1 Erythroxylum acuminatum | reverse complement strand
TTCATATTTTCGAAAATTGTACATGATTTGTGAGAACAAGTGTGAATTCTCGAGAAATGAGTTGAAATTGATTTGGATATTGATTACGGATATTTTTGAATAATTTGAAAAGCTGGAGAACTAAGTTTTGAAAGAAATGTTTATAAATGACAAATATTTTAAAAATGCTTTTTGCTTATTTTTCAAGTATAAATATATTATCCACGGAGCCGTCGTGCTCACCCCCCATTTCCCTCCACAGGTTTTGAGTAACCGCATCGGGATGAGGCAACTCCGATGCAATTTGCTTTTGGAGTCAAGCTTTGAGAAGTCAAAGCATTTACTTGTTCTTTTTACTTTCATGTTTATGTTAGTTTGATTGTATCTGGGCTTGAAGCCCTTTAAAGCATTGTATTTGCTTATTTGATGTAATTAGTAAGGTTTTGAAGTTTCATTGTATATTGTATATGTTGCCTATGTATGTATGGTTGTATGGTGGAAGTTTCAAATGTAAAGTAGTTTCCTAAGCATGTATGGTTATAAGATTGGAAAAGATAAAAACAAGAATGAGTTGGTATTGCTGTATGGATTGGAAATGAATAGAATTCTAAGATTGTGTTGCTGCCTGTTGAGATAATTGAGTTGGTTGTTGGAATGATTGAAGTTGGATGAATGAACATGGTGAAGATAGAAGTGTTTTTATGCAGGTTTGTAGTTTGGATGAGTGAATTGAAGAATTTGGCTAGATGCATTTTTAGGGGAGGTGCTGTCCAAATTTTCCTAAATTTGGGCAGCCACTTGTTTTAGGTTTTAGGCCATGTTAGGGTTTGAATTTGAACGGGAAGTATTCTGGAAGTTTGTAGAGCGCTTTAAGATCTTGAAAACGGGATAAAATGGGTCGTTTTTCGACTTAGGATGAAAAAGTTATGGACGTTTGAAAATCGCTGCCCACTATGCATTTGATTTCTCGAATTACTATTCATAGGCAAATTTGGGCTGAACCTTCGGATGGATTTTTCGCCCCTTTAGAGCGGGAATCGGAATTTCCATCCTTCATGAAAGATGTAGAGGGTATTATTATGTTTAAAATGAGGTATAATAGGTCCTATTCGGAGTTAGGAGTAAAAAGTTATGAGGGTCAGAAATTGGCTTTTTACTATTCATTTGGTCAAGCACTATTCATTTGGTCATTTTTGCATTTTCTCTTATAACTTTCTCGTTTGACCTCCGATTTGCACGAAATTTGAACCATTGATTTTCTCATTACGTTTTCTACCTTCTCTCACAAAAATGTACAAGTTTCAGATGAAGTGAAATTTCGTCGGACATTTGCCCTCAAGTTCGTTTGAACCATTTGGTTGCTTTGACTTGGTCGAGTTGTATTTCCATTTGTTTGCTTTGCTTCCGCCTTATGCCTTTTAGTTTGATTCTCTTTTGCTTCCGTTTTCGTTTTGTTTCCGTACTTTGTTATCTGATTCGATTCGTTTCGGTATGTTTCGCTTATGATTCCGAGCCTTCGATTTGCTTTGGTTCCCGCTTTCGCTTTATTTCCGTGCTTTGACATCCGTTTTATCGATTCCGTTTCTGTTCTTTTGTTTCGTTTCCTGGTTAGGACTCGAATCATGTGTACGTATGAAGGTTTCGGATTAAGAGGTTGGACAGCCGGATACGGGTTCCAACATAGCCTGCTCGGTTGGCCGCATCAGCTACCTACGCAGTACGCTGCTTCATACTTATATACTCCTTCGACCCTTCTCTTGGCTCAGACTCGAGGAGTAAGGGGCCTTATGGTTAGGTCGGCTGTGCTAGGCCCAGACCCATCTTTACACGTCCACGGTCCGTCCGGCCCATCGAGAGTTAGACTCCCATGCAAACGCAAAGATCTATGTAAACCTAGCATCCACGGCATATATAAGGTACTATTCTACCGTAATTCAGGTATAAGACTGTAACCCTAGCAGTTCTTCCACATTCTTAGCTACCAAAACCTCTCAAAAATACTGACTTGAGCGTCAGAGGGGCTTCCCGGGAATCAACTCCCGGCCCGCTGTTATCTTTTTTGCAGGTATCTCACAACTAGAATCGCGCAGACCATAGACCGAAACAACGACGTTCAACCTCAGCAGAATTCGGCTGAACCAAGTAGGAAATTGTGTAGTTGTCTAAATACGTAGACACAAATAAATGGCCAGAGGGAGACAAATTTGTCTATAACACCCATCAATCTTACCAATTTGCCTAAGGTATGAATCATTGTATCTATCAAAAAGTGAATATGTTGGGTTGCCACCCTTGTCAACATCTTGAGGCAGCTTCCTGAAGAAATGCACTGTCAAGTAGCTACTCTCCATATCAACAAGCTTAAGTGTTGCTTTCTTGCTTTCTTCCTTCATTCTATCAAGTGATTCAATTGCCCCATTTCCAACCTCTACTCTGAGAGCAGGATACTGCTTCAACTGCTGAGAAAGAAGACAAATAAAACTTATCCACCAGTTATAATAATAGTAGGAAAAAGGTCCATCTAGCACCAAATAAACTAAAACAACAGACCTGACCACGATGATATCGGGAGAGGTCCTGTCCTGTCTCCTTCGTCTCTCCCCCTCTGTTCTTCTCTGGCTATGAATATTGACTTTTTTTTTTCCTAATTTACCAGGGAGGGAGTTTGTTTCTATTTTGGTGATCAAACAAATTTAGGCCAAAACCAAACTGTATTGTAGTATTGCCCTCTTCATGTCTTCAAAAGCTTGGATCTCTATAACGCCACGCAACAGCTTTGAAGTCCTGTCAGTAAGACACGTTACTTTTAGCTTGTCTAACTCCCTACCTATTTATTGGGTTAAACAAAATAAAATAAAATAAAGATATTTGCTTCTCACGGAAGGGTTTCGGATGAATCAAGATTCTCTGTCTAATATTATGGTGTCTTATTGTGTCCAATAAATCTCAGCCATTTATTTATGTAGGTCTCGCATAGGTCCCGCATGGGTCTCGTAAAATAAATGACTGAGATTCTATGAGATAAAATAAGACAGAGTAATATTGGACAGAAGATCTGGACTCGTTTCGGATTACCTCTCCCGTTGTTTCGTCTATTTTTTTGTTGGTTTTATTTATTAAATAGATAGAATAAGAATAGATTAATAGAAATTATAAAATAGTTTTTAAAAATTATAGTATTATTAAATAGTTATTATGATGTTATATAGTTTTTACTTATATGTCTTTGTCTCAAAAAATCGTATAAGTTTAATATAACAATAACTCCTTAATCTTATTTTTCACTTATTTTTCAATTATAATTAATATAGAAAAATTTGTTTAATTTTCGTTCAGAAATAAAACTAAGAGTAATAAAATTACTTAATTTTTTTAATTAAAGATTATTATTGCAAGACATTAATACAAAGGATTGTAAGCAATATATACAATTATCAAGATGATATCAATACTAACTATGCTAGTATACATTGCCTAAGAAAATATTAAAATAACATTATGCTTCGGTTGAATACATGTAGGAGTCTCGGTTACTAATAAATATTTCAATATTGAGAGTTTAGAACAGCACTCCTCACCAAACTTATACAATTAATAGTCAAACTTATACAATTAATAGTCTTCACTCTAGCATCTTCAGGTGAGCTAGATTCCCTTTAATCAACCTTAAATTTCTTTCCCTCTACAAGTTAGCATCTAAGATATAACTACCTAAAATGTAACAATTGATTATATCAAAACATCATATAATAACAAAACAACAAAAGTTTATACCGAGGAACACAACAAAAGTAGAACTGAAATCTGAAATAAAAATACTTATAATTAAAAGTTTTATATTTATATGGCATATATAAAATTTAACATATGCATTAAATACAAGTGAAATTAAAAGAAAATAACAAAAATAAAAAATATGAATCTTCATTCTATGACATACCTTCTTTAATTTTTATTTAGTACAAGTTCTCGTTATTGAAAAGAGCCCCATCATCACAATCATTCAAATTTAATGCATTGAATGATATATCAATACTTTCTCATCCAAGATTATCTTTCAAATCATTCTCATCTATAAAACTTGGTTTCTTAGAAATCTGATCGGCAAAATAATCAATATGATCAAGGAAAATTGGATCTATATAACTAGTTATTCTATTAAGAGTTCTAGTAAAAAATAATTTTAATTATTAAGAAATTATGAGAAACTATATTCCCACTTAATAACATGCATTTCTTTAAGCTTCAAGTTATATCGAATAATTACTAAGTCATTTAATTTTTTATGTTTTCTTTTTTCAAAAAGAATGAATTCAAATATGTCATTTCCTTTGACATCCAATGTACTCACACACTAACTAAGAATTCGAATTGTAAACATTTGCAATTTTAGAGTACCATTTTATTAAATAAGCATAATAAACTAAACAAAAAAAAAACAAATGCACCTCTTAATTATAAACAAATAAATAAGCATAAGTCATTAAGTGAACAAAAAACATTAGTGCTTAAGCCAATGCAAATAATGAACTTACAAGAGAAAGATTGAGAGAAAAATGTATAGTGTTTAAAATAAGCTACCAACATAATTTAAAAAGGAAACTGTTACCATTTTTTCTTTTAGATTTAGTTTAAAGGAATTCTATATTAAAGCACACATAAAAGTTGAAAAATTAGGAGCTAATCCCTAATTCTTATGTGCATAGAAATCCAATACAAACTTGAAATATTACATATTTTGTCAATATTATTATAGCGCCTAATTATCTTATTGTTATGAGCACAATATTGGCTTGTGCTGATGGAGAATGTAAAAGTTTAGTGGCAACAAAGTATTCGATTGCATCCCATGTTTAAGAAAACTCGCTGGTTATGTAAAAAATGTGGTGTTCGCTTAAATTGGTTTGGGAAAAGAAGCACGTGCCTAAATGAAAATGAAAAGACTTCCAGTGGATGATCTAATTTTGCTTGTAGTTCTTACAATAAGAGAAATCTCAAAACTATGTAAGTACCTATTGAATTGCCAAAGGTGGACACATTTCTTGTCAGCTGACGATGATAAAGAGTATTTGAGAAAATAGGAAAAGCAGGGAAACAAATATCAAAATATGATTCCAATACAAAGAAATAGAACAAAGAAAGGGGTAATATGGATTGTGCTCCTATCAATACATGATATTTGCAGTATAAAAATTAGAAAAAAAATTCAATATCAATTGTTCTTGTTGGAAAATTGGGTTGAGATCCGATCCCGACTACAGCAGAATAATCACGAAACTTTTTCGTGACCTTTGATTTCCGAAAAACCAATATCTATTTAATTCTATAAAATGATCAACACAAATTATAATAAAGCATAAATTTAATTCGTACCTTATTCCTAAACTTTATCTTTATCTTGTCGTATCCCTCGGACCGTTCTTGAAACTGATATGTTTCAACTACCGTAGCCGCACAAATGTCCGGCCTCTAACGGTATCCACAGAATGAATATAAGGAACTCTATAACTTTTATATAGAGGGTTAAGTAAGAAGTACTAGCTCCATAGAACTTAAGCCTATTTATAATAAGCTTTGAATGTTTTAGTAATTTAATTGAAATTAAATTCTAATTTCAATTAAACTTTAATTAGAATTACAAATAATTCTAATCAAATACCAATTATGCCCAAATAAGATTCAATAGCTCACATTGATCCTTATTTATTAAATATGTCATATTTAGACATAAAATTTCTCAAACTTTACAATCAAGTCCAATTTGATTAAATTAACTTTGCCCTCTTTATCTTATTATATGTGAGACTCATTTGGTTCCCAAATATGTTGGAAATAAATATAAATTATAATTCTAATTCATAATTAGAATTAGATAAATGAAAACTCTTTATAATTTATCTTTAATTCTCCAATTAAACAATTTATAATCATAGATCAAGATTGACGTTTAGCAATGCATCATGATCATCCAAATATTTAAGAATGTCAAAGTAGTTTTGACTAACCTATCTATGCATAATCTTTTCATATAATTCAATCCTTTCATCATACAATGCTCCGATTAGACATAGAGCATAAAATGCGGTTATCAAGAAGAGTTAAAGATTTTAAAAAAGCTAGTGACTTTGAGAAATGGTGTATTCATTGTACTAAACTTTAGAGCTATTATTCTTTATAACAAAGCTCGCAAATATCTTTCTGTAAAGAGAGAAGAAAAGCTGAGAGCCTGAAGAGGTTAAGTGAGAAAAACAATACTTGCTGTAAGAGACCTGAAGAGGCTTGGTGAAAAGAATACTTGTATTTTTTAGAAGTATAGTGAAATCTTATAAAGGATTCTGAGGAGTGGACGTAGCCCACGGTTTTGGGTGAATTAGGATAAAATTGCTGTGTCATCTTCTACTCTTTAACTCTCAACTTTGAATTTCTATTGTTCATATAAGTACTTAGAAGTTAATTGCCATACATCGTGATATTCTTACTTAATATTTTTGAAAAAGCAAGTTTTCAAAAATATATAAGGGGATTGTATTCATCGAAAAGGATACACAATTCAACCCCCCCTTCTTGTGCATTTTGTATATCGAATATAAAGTCTATACTAATGCGTAATTTACTTCACTGTCCACTTCTTCGTATTGAAACCGGTAAGCTTCAATGGTGACACTGATTCTGTTGACCAAAAAGGTGACTATAAAATGATAATATTTAAATCAACACAAATATAGGACAACATCGATACTTAAAGCATTAAATAGTATTTTTCTAAAAATCCAATTACACATATTATGAAACAATTGTGAGTTAAATACATAATATATGCAACTAGACTTTCACATAAAAGCGATCAGAGTACAAACTATTAACTCTCATGACACTACCACTTGTGGGCGAATAGGTCATTTAAGCAACAACTTTCCTCTATCTAATGTCTTTATACACATCTCAAAATCTCATGTAAGGCCAACACCTATAGGCAGAATAACCAAACTTGAAACCAGAGACATCCCTTAACGTGTAAGCAAAACAATTCAAAATACTGACTCGAAAGGCCACTGTGGTGACTATCCATATCAACACTCAAAAAGTCCACAAACACAAGAGATACATCTTTATGTTATCTTCATACTCTTTATGGCCATATGGTATGTGACGATGTAACATCAATAAATGCATAAATCCGAATGCACAGCCTCATTGTCACACAATCGTGCTGAAAACATTCTCTGAAAACTTCATTTGAGACTTTTGTAAAGGAAAAATCTCAGTAGAGCGACTATCGTGCATCACCGGACACTGAACCGATCATCCGAGACATGAAAAACCTCATGTATCTACCTTAAGACAAGTTCGTTGCACGAAAATTCACTCAAAAATGACTTCAGAATGTCTCAATTCCTTTTTCGAGTAACTATCATATGATCCCAAACATTGAGCATGAGACCCGACACACAAAAACTTGAAGTATCTCCCTCATGTGATGTTCGAAGCATGAAAATTCACTTGAAATCGGATTCAGAATACCTTAATTTCTTTTCTGGAGTTAAACTTTAATTTATTACTAATGTAATAAATCTAGAAAATGGAAAAACTCACTTTATGAATTTCCTGAACTTGGAAATTGACCCAAAACATCCCGGGGCACCCTTATGATAAATATAAAATTTTTTGTGTATTTTTTAAAATACTGTAGAAATTCCATACGGCCGACGTCAGCATGACATCAACACTGCTGTAGGGCTGACGTCATCCGCTGATGTCAGCTATCAGTGGAGAGTGCACGTGCCGCCCAGTGACGCGCCTAAATAGTGGACGCACGCGTCAGACGCGCGCCCACGCCCACTTATCCAATGGCACGTGCTTAACATACTCCGACATGTGGCTCGACACGATACACCCACATGTCAACCCATGTTTGACATGTGCATCACACGCACCAGACGTAACCGACAGTCTCCGTCATTCCCATAAAAAAATAGCAATTTCCAGCGAGTTTCAGGCCAATTTTTTGCAGTTCTGAGGTCATTTTCACCCTATTTCTCAAGGCTAAACATATGTATATTACTTTCTTATAATAAAAAACAAGAAGAAACCAAGAAACATAAGTTAAATATCTGAAAACCTTATGAAGAGAAAATCGAAAAATCTTCGTTTTTAACCACCCGATCACGTCACTGCTCTGATATCACGTGTAACACGTAGCGGTAATTTAGTTACGTATCCCGAATCGAAGAAATGCGAAAATACCTAATTTCGGTTTCCGTAACTTCAAAACGTAAGCTCTCTTAACAGGTTAGAGAATCTTTATGCTTACAATTGAATGTGAGCAACATCAGGAGGCCTTAACCTTTATATATATAGCATCTATATCAGGTTTCCCATCACAAGACCAAAATGTGTTCGGTCCACACTGATTGGGATCCATTTTTCACACAGACTTCGATCCATTGATTTTGATCATTTATTGGATCACTCTATTATTTTTATTTGGATCAAATTACGTAACTGAACCGATAAGTTATTAAAAAACTAAAAAGTGCAATTAACTTTTGCCCAACTTTACGAGAAAGGACAAGAAGGACAAGCAATTGTGGGAGAAAGTGAAGGGAATGCATCTTGAATGACACTGGGGATTAGGGAGACATAGAGTTGTAGATGACCCTTTTCTTACGGTCGTGTGTTTGTGGATCAGTGGATGAGGAGTAAGGTGGAAGAGGAAGTGGAAGACTCATGACTTGGCTTGTCTCAGTGTGAAAACGAAAGAATTGAGGTGTTGCCTCTTTTCATCAAATCAATTATTCCCGTCATGAAATATTTGCTTGCTTACTTTCTGCTTACCACTTATGGCTTTTGTTTTTTTGATGATGTCCCAGTTGAAGTTCTGCTTCATAGTGCCAAGAAATGTACGGTCCAAATTAATCGATTCGTATATATTACTTCAAATAAAAAGAAAGATCATTTTACTTGTTAATATTTGATTGCGTTTCATCTTCTTTTGGTTAGTTTAAGAATGCATGTCGTTCTAGTTAGTTTAGAGTTAAGAGGACAAAGAACCTTTTCAACTGCTGATTTCCTATATACACGCTAACACTCTGTATGCCCTTTGACAAACTTTATTTGCTTACCATTTTAGGATGACAATGACTACAAAAGAATGCAGTGACTATCAAACTGTTGGCTTCTAAGTATAAACTAAGACAGGAAAAGGCAGCCTGCTTTATGACCATGAATTGGGCTTCTTATCATGAGCATATCTCCATATATAGGAAAAGGAAGGTATGCACCAGGTATTACAAGCAAGGAAGTAGGTAAGGCCTCTATCTAAAAATGCATGGGGTTACAGAAGCTGCTGATCGTGGCTACAGAGTCAGCAAGCATTATGGGAGCCTAAAACTGTCATGAAAGCTAGTAGGCCTGTAAGTTGGATTTAAGAGATGTCTACTCGTTGACGTGAATGGAGGACTCCACGGGCCAACCGGCAAATCACAATTTGATTTGCTTCAGTTCATCCCCAATGCTTAATTGTGGAAGAGAGGATAATTATAAAGTAACTAAAAGATACAATACAATGTGTTGGCACATCATCTCTTATTTTTGGTGGAGAAGTTGGAAATAATGCCACTCGATCAGAATAAATTGGAACTGAACCCTCACCACTCCTCATCCACTGTAGGAAAGAAACATGAAAAGTAAGACTTCTCTTTTCCAGGATGGAGTCTCCCCAAACTGCATATAGCCCCTCTGAGTTGAGTTGTTGTTTGAGATATTCTATAACAGTTAAACATTACACTTCCGTTCGTAAAAAAAGAGGAAATACCATTTCTCATTAACTGACATCTTGCTTACTAGCCGATCATATAAACCTTGATTATTCAAAGTTTGAAGCTATATATGTGGTGATAAACTGTTTTAACACTCGCGTTATTTAACAAAATAAGGCTGAACAATAAGACCAAAATGTTCCCTTTCTTTTTTCATTTCATACAAATGTCTAATATATAAGATGGAAGTGTGTTACAAATTACGTGGTCTGCTATGATCTAAAGTATCTAACAAATCAGGGTTACAAGAAATGAAAACCAAACAAACATCCTGGAAATGTTGATGAATTTATGTACTTACAAGGCCTTGTCATCGGCATCAGTATCTTCTCTTGCTAATTGACCAAAGTGTCATCTGTTAGCCGCTGCCAAGTTCTCATCAAATATCTGAATAACAATCTGAGTAACTTTTTCCTGTAGAGTCACACCGTGATACATGCCCGCCAAGGTGTCCTGACAGAGCGAGCTGCATCCACAAACGTATCATCTTGCTTACGTCAGAGGCCATTTTGTTAGTGGAATAGCGGTGGAGTTGGGCCTTAACCCAGTAATTGTAAGACGTAATTACAAGCATGCAAAAAGTACACCAAAAGTTACTGACTCAATGGAATGGAAATGCTTCTTTCTACTGGCGGACTGATCAGAGATTGGCAAGGTCAGTAGTATGGGAATTTTCTGTATCACAATCGCCGGAGCTTCTCCCTTGTTGTGGAACTATGGGGAGTCCACTCAGGCCTTCACTTAACCTGAACTCTTGGCTTCTAATGGGTTATTCTTGAAGTGGATTTATTGGAGGTGATAAATCTCCTTTCTTCAGCTAATTTAACGTTGACTGAGTTTTTTTTTTTAGTGATAGGTATCCTTAGGATCCTGCGTCGGGCTTGGGAGGTGAAGATACAACATATTTATCGGAAAGGAAACCAGTATGCGAACAATTTTGTTGCTCTTACCGCTTACTCTAGCACCGGAGTCTAGATTTTTCAGAAGGCTCTGCCGCTTATCATGACCTATATGTACCGTGATACTCACGGCGTCCTGTACCTCAAATCTCTGCATTAATTAGGACCTAGTGTTTTTAGTTGTTTCTTTTCCTTTGTAATTAAAAAAAAAGTTAAGTAATATACCATCTTTTTCCCTTAGATTCTGTTATATTTCATAGGCATTACCTAACTTCTTCTGCCTTCTTGTTTGGCCTGTCATATGATATGACTGCATATCTCCTCATCGAGTAGCGATTAAACAGGATTACCCCATAAACTGTTTAGTCTGTTAATAATTACAACAGGTGAATACTGTACGACTTGGCTAATTGTTTTGTAGGATGCACCATTAAGAAGAAGCTTGCATCACGCTTGATTACTATTCGTGCAACCACCCTTCGTGTTATCTCTATTATAGGTCTACTAAGGTCATTATCTTCTTCTATAAAAGCTCAGCGCTCTATCTTCAGGAAGTTTATACAACCATCGACTTCTTTTTTCCTTCTCTGAATGTTCCACCTGCCTACATTCTGAAACATCAAGCACCAACCTCCTTGGTACTTGCTCCAATTTTATTCGTCTTCTCTAGCATTTCTCTGTACTTTCTTCCATTTCAAAGCCATGTTGCCGAGAAGTCGAACTCTTCCAAGTAGAATACACCATGGAGTTGTAAGATCAATCTGAGCTTCATGGTTCCTATTGTTTTTGTTTTTTTTCATGGAAGTGCTAAGTTCTTTTCCCTTCTTATAGTCCTTTTCTTTTCCATGTTTTAGATAGAAGAAAGGCATGATATCAGGCATTACTTACAAGTGGAAGGTCAACCAAGAGCTCATATCGAGAGTGAAGCTATCAATCCTCAAGCCAATTACTCCAAGTGCTTTGACGACGATGGACGCTTGAAAAGAACCGGTAAATGATTATTTTGATATCACACTTGGCATGTTTTACCAAGGCGAATTAGATTTTACTTTTGGCTAGCTATTTGAAGAAGTTAGTCACATTGTAGAGCAGGTTCACAAAATTATTGAACGACTAGCCTCTTCGTATTCTTAATCTGAAGTGGTGGGATTTGTGGCTTCAACATATGCTAGTTATTCAATGTAATATTAGCTAGTTATTGATTTGGAGCCTTATCACTTATTAGCCCAAACTTGCAGTAGAAATCCCTCTTCTTTATATCGTGCAATCAATAGTGTCTTTACGTATCCTAATCTACTAAGTTTCTATTAGTGATGCGGATGCTGTATACAGAAGATGGTTATGACTATTGTATGTGTGTAGGAAAATATTATGTTAACGGGAGATTGATTACGCAGGAACTTTCTGGACAGCGAGCTCCCATATTATTACTGCTGTTATAGGATCAGGAGTTCTATCATTGGCCTGGGCCACAGCACAGCTTGGTTGGGTTGCAGGTCCAACAGTAATGGTCCTCTTTGCAATTGTGAATCTGTACACTTCCAGCTTACTGGCACAGTGCTATAGGACAGGTGATCTTGTGACTGGACAGAGAAATTATACCTATATGGATGCGGTCAAAGCTTACTTAGGTAAGTTTTTCTATCAGGTTTAACTGGTTAAATTTGTTCATGAAGATCATGGGAACTTATATTCTGCCCTGCAGGAGGATGGAAAGTCAGTCTATGCGGGTTGATTCAGTACGTGAATTTGTTTGGCGTAGCAATTGGATATACTATTGCAGCATCAGTCAGCATGATGTTGAGTTCCTTTCTTTCTACCATTTCTAAATTCAATTCAACTTGGATTTCCCCTCTCGAGTCTCCTAATCTCTTTTTTGTCTGTTGACTCTAACTTCAGGGCCATAAAGAGAGCAAACTGCTTTTATAAGAGTGGAGGAAAGAATCCATGCCACATGTCAAGCAATGGGTACATGATAGCATTTGGAATCATAGAGGTGATATTCTCTCAGATACCAGACTTTGATCAAGTATGGTGGCTTTCTATAGTTGCAGCTGTTATGTCCTTCACATACTCTACAGTTGGTCTGGGTCTTGGCATTGGCAAAGTTGCAGGTACATAAAAGTTGGTTTTTCACGATGAGAAACATATTAGATTAGGCACTTCATCATCAGGTTTCTTCTTTGTAATGATATCAAAGTCCATTCCTTTCCTGAGAATCAAGAAAGGGGATCTCTACAGGATTAGGTTAGATAGGATTCTTGAACTTCAAGTCTGATTACTGAAAATGTATTCTAATCATCAGAACTAGGAACAAGTTCACTCGCATGATCTATCTCTTCTGCTGCATGTTTATCAGAAAATGCAAAGTTCAAAGGAAGCTTGACCGGCATCAGTATAGGGACAGTAACTCATGCTGGAACAGTTACATCAACTCAGAAAATATGGAGAAGTTTGCAGGCTTTGGGAGCTATTGCCTTTGCATACTCCTTTTCAATCGTCCTTATTGAAATCCAGGTATTTGTTTCCAATTTGACAACCTTTCCACAAGATGAAATTCATTGAACTAACGATTCAATGCTTCTTTTTGCCCTTATGATGGTAGGATACCATAAAATCCCCTCCTGCTGAGCACAAAACAATGAAGAAAGCAACAATGTTCAGCATAGTCGTAACAACAGTGTTTTACATACTCTGTGGATGCATGGGCTACGCTGCCTTTGGAGATAATGCGCCTGGAAATCTTTTGACTGGCTTTGGATTTTACAACCCATACTGGCTATTAGACATAGCAAATGCTGCAATTGTAGTGCACCTTGTTGGTGCGTACCAGGTAATACAATTCCACCAACTTTTAATGTACAGGCTGAGTATAGAGTTCAGGACAGGATTAAAAATTGAGATCCTATGCTAACTTGCATACTCATGTGAGCTTGCAGGTCTTTTGCCAGCCTTTATTTGCATTTGTGGAGAAATGGAGCGCTCGTAAGTGGCCAAAGAGTGATTTTGTGACAGCAGAATATGAGATATCCGTGCCCTTCTGTGGTGTTTACCAGTTTAACTTATTCAGGCTAGTGTGGAGAACCATATTTGTTCTGTTGACCACTCTCATTGCCATGCTCATGCCCTTCTTCAATGATGTTGTGGGAATACTCGGTGCCATGGGATTCTGGCCGTTGACAGTATATTTCCCTATTGAGATGTACATTTCCCAGAAGAAGATTGGAAGGTGGACAACTCGGTGGTTTGCGCTTCAGATTCTCAGTGCAACCTGCCTCTTTGTCACAATTGCAGCAGGAGTTGGCTCCATGGCTGGGGTAGTGCTGGACCTCAAGACATACAAGCCATTTAAAACTAGTTATTGACAGGGAGCACCAGATTGAGGCAAGTGTTAGCTTTCCTGTAGCTCCCAAAGTCATAGTATTATGTCTTATCTCATTGTTGCCCTTAAGATACTTTAATAAATTCCACTAAGCTTGGAATAGTTCAATAAATACCACTAAGCTTGGAACTTATGGGTTTGAATCAGACAATCATTTACATAATTTATCAACCTTCTATATACAAGCCAAGAGTGAATTGATCTTAGCATGATCGATAGTGTTAATGGCCGCCAGGTGAGATCTTCATAGATTGAATTGCCTGTATAAAGCAATGGACCTTTTGGTAACTTAGTGGCATAAGATACAAGATAAGCTTCTGCACACGCCTAGAGCCAACGAATCTGAAAATTCACGAGCGATATTGGAGAAACAGGAAGAACCCAATAGAAAGGAGTGGAAATAGCAATTCCTACTTACCAGGCAAATGACAGTGTCTTATGAATATGCGTACTTTGTAATATGCATGTGCTAACCACTAATGGCAATGATTCAACCGAAGAATCATCCGATGAGAGATAAGTCCAGTTGACACAAGCGAAACTAAACGTAATGAATGCTCCAATAGCTCGAATATCCATGTCTTATGTTCTATCTATCTCAGAAATTTCATAAAGCCAGTCTTTTGACTCGTGGTTGAGAATAATTTTAAAACAAATGCTTCATTACTCGATAATTTACAGCTACAAGAAATGAAGAAAGAAAGAATTCTCCAAGCAACAGAATGAAAATGTTCAAGTCAGAAATTTTAACAACCCCAGAATGGATTTTGTTGGCTCCTTTCTGTTGACATTCTTGCAATCTCTTAAGCATAAGAATTGAGAAAATAGACAGAGAGAACAATTGTTAAAGTGAGCGAAGCAGTCCCAAATGAAAACATGAACAAAATGTCTTAAACTAACCGACCTCGGAACGTCTCCTCTCAGACTAGTGCCCAGGTGGGTGGAACAAGTAAGTCGTGTTCGATAGAATCGACTTCCATAAATCTGCGCGATCTAGGTACCACTTAAAACCACGTGTTGATATTTCTTCACACGTTATGTTGATTTTCTTCAAGATGAACATTTTTGGCAAAAAATTCTGGTTAACAAAGAGATTCCTGCGAGTCCAACATACATTCATTGCTTTCCGATGTGCTTTACACTACAGATTCTCGTTGTAAATTGTCTCTTGGTCACAATTGCAGCAGGAGTTTAACAATGGATTTAGACCCAGTTTTCACCTTTCATGTAGCTCATAAATCAGTCTAAAAGTTCAACTCATTGTGCCATCAAGATAATTTAAATTAATATGAGATTTGGCATTTATGAGTTAGAACTGATCAAACTTATATATGAAATCAAAGAGTAAATTAACACCATCGTATTCATGCCCAGGGTAAGTCCTTGCAAGATTAAGGACAACAAAGTGAAGGAGAAACCAAATCAGTTCTGTGTATAAATCAAAATTTCCTTCCAAAATAACCAGGCCTTTACATAAATTCGGAGAAGAACAGAACAGGTTCCGTTTACTTCTTGCTTTTAGCCTTCATTTCAGCAGAACTCGCCTCTGCAGCGGCTTTTGCGAGAGTTGTGGGTTTGAAGGCGCTTTTGGGATTGAGAGCCTTCCTTATCTTGAACACAGCCCAGGCTGTGCCAATGGCATGCCCTGCAGCACCAAGCCCTTTATTTGTCGCCTTCCCAGCTTCTTCTCCATACCTGCAAAGGAACACGTTTGATCTCTCAGGATCTGCTACAATGAGTTTTGATCGACTATTCAGATGAATACCCGGGTCTTAAACCAAATTAAAAGTCTCTAAACCCTTTTCCTGTCTTAATTTCCTATGGAAGGCAGTGCACGAGGATGTGAACATCTAATAATGGCATATGATTTATGATTTGGTTCTTAATACACATATATTCTGAAGAAGGATCTATAATTTTATAAAAACATGAAGATATACCTCTGTGAGACGAGTCCAGTTGTCACAATAGCAGAAGTTGACATAACATTCTTTCCAGCAACTTCAACTGCGTCAAAGACCTTATCTGCACATGCACAAGAAACAACGTCATAAAAAATAAGCTCACTACAAATGAAAGTGAAGAAAAAGATGTGGAAAGAGCTCACTACAAATGTTCCAGTTCTGTCTTCCTCAGAAGTTTCAGAAGTTGTTACAGGAAAGAGCTAGCATGTTAAAACACGCGAAAGAGTGAGACATGAGGAACTTACTAAACCCATCCAAAGAAGCAAGAACAATCTCCCCAGGCAAGAGACTGAAGAATTTCTTGCCCGCTTTAGAGTTCACAATCGAACTTGTGAAAAAGCCAGAAACTTTCACCACTCCAGAAAGGATCCCAGTAGCCATTTTCTCCGACATTTTTGTCATCTTCTTAACCCTGCAATTACCCATCCGCAATTACAATAAGCCTTCCACTCAAAAGACAAACCACATATAAAAAGTTACGGCAGTAACAAAACTACTCCAATTTAATCATCAAACTCAAACGAAATCAAAGAAATAGAAACTCTGTCCTGACTATGCATAAACAAAAAGACAAAACAAAAAAACTCGAACCTTTTAACTCTTCTCATAGCCCCAGGACTAATCTCAAGATTCGAGCTTTTCCCCATCCGCTTCTTCAAAAACTCATCGCCCCACTTCAACCTATCAACAGTCACATCTCCGCACCACAAAATACCCTTAATCAACTGCCCTGAACCAGTAGCAATCATCCTCGCAACAGAACTACTATATTCCTCAACATTAGGAGCCAACACAGTCCAATAAGCAGCAGAGCTCTCCTCCATCAACTCTCTCTTCTTCTCCATCTCCTCCGGTGACATCTCTCTGGCCACCTTATTCCCTTCTATCAACTCCCATCCTTCTTTCACTTCTTGCACCGTAAACGCACTATATCTCTCCAACACCTTATCGAATTCTAACAACAAACCTTCTTGCCCTTTGGACGCAAACGTCAAGCCATAGTTCAACAACTCAAATTCATCACTCTTTATCTCACCCTTCTCGTCATCATCGTCGTCGTCACTACCTGTCTGATTTCTGGGCACACGAAGAGTGAAGAAGTAGTGGGACTGATCAAGCTTAACAGAGGCTTCATCTTTAGCCAAAGGCCACTGAATATGATCACCAACACGAGCGAGAACAGCAACAAGAGTGTCGCCTTGTTGCAGACTGACAACGGTCAGCTCCCCACAAGCGAGCTCTACGCTGCGGTCTCTCTCTATCAAGTGAACTATAGCTCCGGGGATTGTGACGAGAACTTGTTCGTGGGGTTGAGAGTTAGAGTTTGGAAGATGCGAAACAACATCGTCGTCGTCGTCGTCGGCCAAGTCTTTGGTGTCTAAAGAAGGATACAACGAAGCCGAAGACTGAGAAGAAGTACAGATGGGTTCTGGGTTGGAGCTGATGACTTCCGGGTAGAGAGAAGATTTAGAAGACGACATAGTTTTCCAGCCAAGAGAGAGTTGGCTTAGTTTCGTAGTTAAGATGCTAAGTTTAAGAGCTGTGCTGTGCTGTGTTGAACATTTGTTGATGATTGTTTAAATTGGTATAAATATTGAATGGCTTCGCGAGTAAGGAAAATGAGAGCGTGTCCATGGACGGCGTAGAAGGAGACACGCGGCGGAGGGAGGAGGTAGCCGCGTAGGAAGCGTTTATGTTCGAAGAAGATCATTATCATGTTGGTAGCTGGAAATAGCTTTATTCTATCTACAGGATAATTCTGAGATACATCTAGCTTATTCATCAAGGTATGACTCTGTTCTGTAGTTTCATTCACATTTCTTAATTCTTACTCAAGGTATTTTACAAATAGTCAAACTTGGTTCAATTTAATTTAACAAGACATAATCAAATTAGAGAACAAAAGTATATAATACAACGTAAAATAAAACATTAATATAAACATATCTAATAATTTATAAGCATTTGGTGTTACACCTTATTCATTAAAATGAAATACTTGTCACAATAAATTCGACACAACTTATTTATCATATTTATTATCAAAAATCAAGACAGCTATTGACTTATGAGCAATTGAAAAGTGGGACGCAACCCTAAATGTCATGCCCAACTAGTTAAAAAAGTATTTTTGCAATGGTCCTTTTCTATCTATAGGCTATCTTGTTTCATCTTATAGGACTAGATCCTCTGTTCTATCCCCGCTATCCCTATTATGTGATATCTCCTCTTAGCCACAAATTTCATCTGGCGCTTCTTCACTTTTAAGAAACAATTATTATTCATAGTCTAACACGCATTAATTTTACGGATCGTACTTGTTGATAGAAATTACTGCAATTGTTTTATCATATCCATTTCGGGTAGGCCTTCTCTTGAGCTAATTTTAAGTGAATCACTCTCTAGGCCTACACTCTATTGTTGGCGAGTGAACTCAACAGACAACTATATGATTTTGCTATGTGAAAAGAAAAAAGAATGGAAATGAAAAAAAGAAATCCAATGTAAAAGTGTAGGTAACGAATTTATTCTTTCATTCTCAACTGAATGGTCCCCTCGGTAACAATTGACATAACAAATAATAGAAAATAATCCTCTGCGTCCCATTTCTTCATAGTAGATCCCCCATCTCAAAATTCCTTATCCTTAAGGGAAGAATGCTGGAAATTGTTGATGAATCTCAGTAGCTCATTCCCAAGTTGTATCTTCTAGATTAGAATGAGACCACTTAATTAGCAACTGAGTTGTTGCTTAATTTCATCTTTTCACCATTTTCTGTCCAAAATGGCCACTAGTTGTGGAGTAGAGGCTGGCGGTAGAAATACAGTTGAGATTGAAGAAGATGTTTGAAAGTTTCCTTGTGCTTTCTTAAGCTGAGAAACGTAGAAGACTGGGTGAATAGCAGTTATAGAAGGAAGGTTCAGTTTATAAGCCACATAACCAATTTTATCAAGAACCTTGTAAGGATCAAAGTACTTAGCTGCCAACTTGTGAAAGGGCATGTGATGCACTGAAATTTGTCTGTAAGGTTGTAGCTTGACCAACACCCAATCTCCAATGGCAAAAGAACGTTCAATTATGGCTTTGTCCTCCTGTTGTTTCATCCAATTATGTGCTCTAAGAAGATGATGCTTAATGACCTTGAGCAGCTTTTCCCTCTATGTTAATAATGTATCCACTACCTCCACTGATGAATCCTTAAGAAAATATGGCAAGTGAATAGGAGGAGGATAACCATACAATGCTTCAAAAGGAGTTAGTTGAAGTGAGGTATGGTAATTCGTATTATACTAAAATTCAGCCAAGGATAGCCATTTAGCCCAAAAAGAGGGAATGTCTCTAACCATACACCTTAGATAGGTCTCCAAACATTTACTGACAACTTCTATTTGACCATCTGTCTGAGGATAGTAAACAAAAGAAAGCAGCAATGAAACATCTTGAAATTTAAATATTTCCTTTTAAAAAGTGCTGAGAAAGATAGTGCCCCAATCACTGACTATAGAATGAGGGAGATCATGAAGTTTATAGACATGATCTAAGACATTCTGAGCTACAGTGATAACTGTGAAAGGATGAGTTAATTGTATAAAATGAGCATACTTTGTTAATCTATCAACTATTACCATAATAACATCTTTACCTGCTGCTTTAGGAAGTCCCTCCACAAAATCCATGTTGATATCTGTAAAAACACCAGTAGGGATTAAAAGAGGCTATAATAATCCAAAAGTAGCTGTAGTTTCTGTTTACATGTTTGACAAACAGGGCAAAGTCGAATGTACTCTCTCACTAATTTCCATAATCCTTTCCAATATAATATGGCTGAAATTCTCTGATAGGTCCTTTTGCACTCCAGAGTGACCACCAACCGCTAAAGAATGGTAGATCTGTAAGATGTACTGCTATAACTCTTTGTCATTGCCCATAACTAACCTCCCTTTCCTTCTTAATTGGTCATCCTTCCATGTGTAGTGAGGATGATTAGCTGGTTGGTGTAACAAATCTTTTGTGATCTTTTGTACATTTAAATCTCCCTCACTAGAAGCTTGAATTCTAGTCAATAAGTTAGAAGAAACCACAGATAGTGCCATATATTGAAGCTGCTAACCACTAACTCTAGATAATGCATCAGTTACCAAATTATCTTTCCCCTGTTTATATTTGATTTCATAATCATAACCAGCTAACTTAGCTAGCCAAATAGACTAACTACATGTAGTAATCTTCTGTTCTAGCAGATATTTTAGACTTTTATAATCATTCTGAAGTACAAAATGCCTGTCAGCTAGATAATGACTTTTTAACAGCAAAGAGAATAACATACAACTCCCTATCATATGCTAGAAGTTTTTTGATGAAATAGGAACAAGGACTTATTGATATAAGCAATAGGATGTCCTCTCTACATAAGAACAACTCCTATACCTATCCTTGAAGCATCAATTTCCACAACAAAGGTAGTAGAAAAGTCAGGTAAAGATAACACTGGGGCTGTTACCATAGCCTACTTAAGTTGGTTGAATGCAAGATTTGCCTTTGATGACCACACAAACTTTACCAGCTTCTTTAGTAAATTAGTGAGTGGTGCTGCAATTACTCCATACCCTTTTACAAACCTTCTATAGTAGCCAGTTAATCCTAGAAACTCGTCAATTCTTTAGTATTTTTAAGAACTGACCACTGTGCTACAGCTTCCACTTTCTTCTGGTCAGTAAATACCCCTTCAGCTGATATAAAGTGCCCGAAATACTCTATCACTGCATCTCCCAAACCTACAGTTACTTCTCTTTGCTACTAGAAAGTTCTATCTCATTAGCTAAAAAGTAATCCTTAAGTGTTCTAGATGATCCTCAAGTGTTCTACTATACACTAAGATATCATCAAAGAAAAATAAAATGAATTTCCTTAGATAGGGCCTGAAAACATCATTCATAATGCTTTGGAATGTGGAGGCTGCATTTGTTAACCCAAATGGCACAACTACAAACTCGTAGTGGCCATCATGTTTATCAAAAGTTGTTTTGTGGATGTCAGGCTCATACATCCTTATTTGATAGTTTCTTGACCTAAGATTAATTTTAGAGAACACTGCAGCACCATAAAGTTCATCTAATAATTTCTCCATGAGAAGAATTGGATACTTATCCTTGACATTCATTTCATTCAATGCCCTATAATCTACGCACATCCTCCATATATTGTCCTTCTTCTTAACTAAGACCATAGGAGAGGCAATAGGGAACTAAAACCATAGGAGAGGCAATAGGGCTTACACTGTGTTAAATAACTCTTAAAGCTAGCAAGTCCTTAGTAATCGGTTCTATAGCATCTTTTTGTAAAGACCCATATCTATAGGGCCTCTTATTGACTGGATCAACACCTTCCTTATGAATAATTCTGTGATCGTGAGCTCTGTAAGGAGGTAAACTTGTGGGTTCTTGGAATAGCTCTTCAGACTCACTCAATAAACCTTGCATTATCTCTGATAGCTGAGAGTCCTACAACTCCTCCATCCTTGTAGTTGGTTGATTGACATGTTCACACCACATGACCTGCAGTTGATACATCTGCATTGAAGCTAAATGGTTGGGGCTGGCCATTAAATTTTGCAACTAGCCTTCAGACATATTTGATACAGTCTGTTTGTTTCCCTGTAAAGTATACATGTTATCCCCTTTTTGAAGCTCGTCTTTAAGTTACTAAAATCCCATCTTATTTCACCCAATGTAGTCAACCATTGAATTCCTAAGACCATCTCATAACAATCCACTGGAATAATAATAACATCAATTGTAAACTATATTCCTTGTATTTTCCATTGGAATTATTTGCAAATACTGTTACCAGTGAGCTTACTTTCAGCTGCAGCTATCTTAATCAAAGGTATGGGTTCTAATTGACACCTTAATTATGTTGCACGCCTCTCACTCATAAAGTTGTGAGTATTTCCAGAATCAATAAGAATATACAGCTGCCTCTTTCCCACTGAGCCATTAATGACCATGGTCTAAAAGTTAGGAACACCAGTGAGTGCATTTGGTGAGATTTGATGTTCTGTAATCTCAACTAATTACTCACCTATTGATACTTCATCTATCTCTTCTTCTATCTGATCCCTTATCTCCTGTACTGTTATCATGTAGGACTGCTTCCTCTTACATTTATGACCAAATGTATATCTTTCATCACACTTGAAACAAAGGCCTTTAGTTCATCTATCATCCATTTCCTTGTTTGTAAGATTGAATTTAGTGGGTTTATTTGTTGTATTTCGAATAGGTGTGTTAATATTTGGAATTTCGATCAAAGTGTTTGGTTTATTAAAGTGGCTAATTGAATTGACAAAGTTGGTTTTAACTGTGGCGTTTTGAATTGGATAGGTATTAGTTTTGTTTGGAAGGAAGTTGGGTCTATAGGAGCTTTTATTTACTATTTGGCTAGATAAGTCAGCTTCCTATAATTTGACAAAGGAATACACCTCCACCATGGACTTAGGGTTAACCATCCTCACTAGCATTTGGATCTCATCTTTCAACCCAGCAAGAAAACAACTCACAACATAATTTTCACTTAAATCTACCTTAGTTAGTAATAGATCAAACCTATTAAGATACTCTTGTACTGACCACAATTGTTTCAGATTTTTAAGCTCAATCATGGGATTTGAGAATACTTGATCACCAAATCTAGCACTAAGAGCCTCCACATACTCTGTCCAATTGGGTACTACTTCAGATCTACTCTTCATGATCCCCTTATGCTATTGAATGACCTTCAAGCTAAAATGAACTGAAGCTAATCTTATTTTATATTCATTAAGAGTAGAATCCATCTCAAAGAATTGTTTGGCCTTATATATCTATTCAACTAAATCGATACCATCAAAATGGGGAAACTCTAATTTGGAAATTGGCTAGAGTTCATGTTACCTGTAGCTTATGTCTTAACTCCCTGCCTTTATCTCATTGTATGAATTTCACAGGTCTCTTGATTCACAGCAGTTTTATTCCTCGAAACCTTCATAAGAGCCCTTGACTAACTTACTTGACAAGTCAAGCTAGTTACGAGCTCCCTTAGCTCCAATATCTCCTTCTCCCTTTTCTGATCACTGCTTTTAATCATAGCCTCTAAGTTTGCTTCTACCCTCTTTAACTCTTGAGATCTATTTTTTTTCATGGGTTTAAACTTTATAGGTCTAAGGATCAGTACTCTGATACTAAATACTGTGAGAAAAGAATAAAAAGTACAAAAAAAATGGAAATAGAAAAGGAAATATGATGCAAAAGTGCAGGTAACGAATATATTGCTATTCTTTCATTTTAAAAAGGAAAGTAATACGGCTCTCCTCTATTTATATCTTATACACTCAGCTACCCCCAATAACAACTTACGTAATACCCGACATCCCATTTCTTCACAACAGATTTTGATGCAATTTTTGAGAAACCCACGTGGTCATTTATGGTCTTTTCCAGTATTGGTCTTTTTTAAGTCATCAAAATCTTGAGCAACTACTTTTAAGTTCGTTAATACAGGTAGAGAAGTTGTTAGATGAAATGTCTCATAGGAACAAAGTCTTGTGGTCTATTGTAATTCACGAGTATCCGATAAACGATTATCATGAAAATTCCATAAAATCGTATTCCCAGATGCGTGCATCTGGTTTAGTGCTTGATTTTTTTCACTTTGGATGGACTTCTTCTTTACATTGTATCTATTGGTAGTATTAAGTGTTGTGCTTATGATGTTTGTCTATGGACTTATTTCTAAGATTGGGTTTGGTTCTGATTCGATTGTGAGTATTGCATTAGTTGAAACATATAATGTGGAAATCTATTGGATCCTTGTAAAGTATTCAAAGAACTAGAGGGCTCAAGTTTGGTTTCTTACAGTGTTATTATCTCTGGGTTTGTTTACAATGGATTGTATGAAGAGGGTGTTCTGCCTTTTGCGAATTTCAGTAAGTTCGGTTTAGTACCTAATGTGGCTATAATGCTATCACTTATACGTGATTTTGCTTCTCTAAAAAGAAGGGATCTTGCTGAATGTATCCACATATTGATCATTATGCTTGGTCTTGATGCATTCATATCAGTTAATAATGCAGTTCTTCTCTTATATTAGGTTTCAAGGAATTGAGTGCTGCTCTTAGGGTTTTTGTTAGGATAGAGTATAAAGATATTATTGGTTAGACAATAGTAACAGGTTTATTGGTTAACCTTAAACAAGCCTATGGTATTCCTCTACTATTCCCCAAGATGAGGAAAGGTAGGGGTCGATCTTGATTCAATAGCTCACTTGCATCTCATTTCAGCTAATGCGAACTTGGATGATCTGAAAAGAGGAAGACAGATCCATGCTCAAGCTATAGTATGTTGATATGCATCAAATGTTTCTCTTGCAAATTCCATCATGATCATCGAAAAACTGAAGGGGGTCAATTTGTTTCGCAAACTTCTTTAACACGGATAGAAATAAAAACAAGCAAAACTGAAATAATAAAAACACCAAAAATTTTATAACGCAGTTCGGCACACCTTGTCTACGTCTGCGAGGCCCTCACTTAGATTAATAACTTTCACTGTAGTATAATAGATTTATACAAGATCACTCTAGAGCCACACCGCTCAATTCTTGCAACTATCTCTCAACCTCACCACCCGTGAAAGATTTTCACACCCGATAACACGACTAACTCGTGTTAACCTCGTCAGAGGATTTTTCTAGCTACTTTTACTCAAGACAATAATAAATAAAAATAGCTCAAGTATTTAATCAACTAATAATCGAACAATAAAATACTTGAGACATAAGAAAGACTTCCCTATGGCGTTTATCTTCTTGAAATAACCTAGCTGAAACTCTTCACCATAATCAATTCTTTCTTCATAAAACAAATCACCACAGCCATGGCTCATAAAAAAAAAACACAGAATCACTTCAGTTTTCTCACCATAAGAATAACACCTGCGACATCAAAACATATGCAGTCTAACCCTTGCTCACAAATTAATTTCACCATGGCTCATAAATCAACTTCACTGTAATAATCATTGACGCGCTGCACATTGGCTTCTTTTTTTACGTAGCTTTTATCACCCAACCTGTCACCTCTTTCTGCAATCTTCACGAATGCATACTCAGAACACACTCACTATTTGATTAAACTACAAACTCTCTCAAGTCCATCTCACAAGCATCTTCACCATTTTTCCGTACACACTCCACTTAATTTCTCCACTTTTTGTGTTTCAATAGACTTCAACGACAACTAGGAGATGTTCACCCTATTTTGATATACTTTAAAGATTCCACCGTAAATAGGAGATGTACGCAGCATACATATTTAAAAAGAAATTCTACAATAATTAGAGTATTTCACAACACCCACTGTAGAGATTCCAACGTGAATACAATCTCCAATGAATAAGTGAGAGTCCCATTTCAACAACCTCATCTTTTTAATATCATCAATCCACAAAATCTGCAAATCCAGCAGTAATTTAATTCCAATATCACCATAATGATGGACTCCAATGAAATGTAGAATTCTTTCACAAACACAAGTTTGACAACCACAATTTTTAAATCCCACTATAATTAAGATTTTATATGTCCAATTAAAATGTCAAAACTAAATAAAAGATATATACAATATATCCTAGCAATGTCCCCCTTTTTGGCATTTTTGTCACAACTCCACATAAATAATCATAATTGGACATATAAAGATGAATTTTACATTACAATGCTCCCCCTTAATCAAACATCAAGTTCCAAAAAACATCAGAATTATTCAATCATCCAAATTTCTCCCCCTTGGGACAAGAAGATGCCAAAAAGCACGACGAATAGTCACGCATATACCTTAAAATCTCCCCCTAAATGAAACATTCACCATAAACAATCTAATGTCTTCTCCTCGGGACAAAAAAATATCAAAACACATGATCATAAGAATCAACCATAGATGTATCGGAAGAATCATAAGCACGCCAAGATGACAATTTACTACCAGGCAATACACATGCCAAGATATCACTACTTACTTCAATTTCATCTTCATAAGATTGGTCAAATTCATAAACCCAAGCAAACTTTGGTCATTTTTTAGTCTTTTGATATGTATGCTACATATTTGTATCTAATCACTTACATAGCAAGATGGAAAAAAGGCTATTAGGTGTATCTTTGTAGGATAAAATAGTCTAGAGGAAAGGGTGGTGATGTTGCAATCTAACAACTAAGAAGTGCCACATATACCAAATTGGTGTTTAGTGAAGCTTTAAGTGCTACACATCCCAAAATTAGTGTTTGATGAAGCTTCCTCATGGTGGGCCTTAAATAATGAAATATTACCAAATTCATATGTTTTTAAGGGGGTATTAAAAACTTCTCAAATCCAATTGAGTTCAGATGAAGTTGAGGTTGCAGACGATAATGGAGATGTTGAAGAAGACATAACTCAAAATCCTTGACAAAGAGGTGTGTACTAAAAGACAAGCGAAGAAAATGAGCCAAGAGAAGCAGATACATCAACTGCACTACAAAGATCACTAGGCGTCAGAAAGCAAATCTCAAGTATGTCAATGTCGTTATAGTTATAAAAAAAAGCATATGCAAAATAACCAAATACATTAGAGGAAGCGTCTTAAAATCCTGAGTGGTTTAAAGCTATAGAAGAGGAATTTTTTGCATTAGAGAGAAATCAGACTTGGGAGCTTGTACCATAGCCGGGAGACTTGAAGCCTATTTCTTACAAATGGGTGTACAAGATAAAATGTTACACAGATGGATCAATTGAGAGGCAAAAGGCTCGTTTGATAGCTGAAGGGTTCTCGCAACAATATGGACTAGACTATGATGAAACGTTTCGTTTAGTTGCAAAGCTTACAATTGTACGAATCATATTAGCACTTGTAGCTAAAAGTTGGAACTTGTGGTAGATGGATGTGAATAATGCATTTTTTTCATTAGTAGCTAGATTAAGAGGTCTAAATAGATCAGCCAATAGGATTTTAGAGTTAAGATCATCCTAAGGGTGTGCAAGCTCCAAAAGGCACCCTATGGATTAAAACAAGCACCTAAGGCATGGTATGGTAAGATTGTTGAATTTCTTACTCACAGTGGTTATTCGGTGACATCTATAGACTCTAGCTTGTTCGCCAAATTTAAAGGAGAGAAGCTAGCTATTGTGCTAGTGTATGTGAACGATTTAATTAGCACAAGAGACTGTGAAGAAGAAATTCTCCGAACAAAAGAGAATTGTCAATTTGCTTTGAAATGAAAGAACTTGGACATCTTAAGCATTTTCTTGGTCTAGAAATTGATCATACTCAAGAAGGAAGATATTCCAAAGATTTGTTGAAGAAGTTTGGAATGCTTAAGTGAAAGCCAATCTCGACACCAATGGAACCAAACTCCAAAATATGTGCTCATAAAGGGAAAGATTTGGAAGATACTACGATGTATTGCCAGTTAATAAGATGTCTTATCTACTTAACTTTCACAAGATCAAATATTTCTTTTACAATTAATGTGATGAGTCGCTACATGTAAAACCCAAAGAAGCAATTTTTGGAAGCAGTTTGACAAATACTGAGATCTATAATGAGTACGCCTAACTAGGATATTATGTACAAGAAAGATAAAGATTCTATGATAGTTGGCTATTGTGAAGCTGACTATATAGGTGACCATGATACCCAATGCTTAACTATCGGACATGTTTTTATTCTTGGTTCCAGAGCAATTTCTTAGTGTAGCAAAAGACAACCAACTATGTCTTTGTCAACTACAGAAGTAGAGTACCAAGTAAAAACAAAATCAACTTAAGAAAACACTTAGCTTATGTAATTGTTGAAGGACTTGCATTAGCCAACAGAGTATGGTATCCCTTTGTATTATGACAACTTGTTAGCAATACATTTGGCAGAGAATCAAAATTTTCATGCAAGAACTAAGCATGAGGAGGTACAATACCATTTTATCATAGAGAAGGTCTTGCAAAGAGAATTTTAATTTGTGTTAAGTCAAAATGACTTTACGATTAATAATTTTGATGATAAACAAAAGCAGGCGAATGAAAAGCAGACGAAAAGTAAAGCAAAAACAGACGGAAGCTATTTGAAAAGCAGACGACAGCCAAGTAGAAAAGTAGACAAATGAAAAACAGACGGAAGTTCGAAAGCAGACGCTAGAAAGCAGACGCAAGAAATCAGACGCTAGAAAGCAGATGCTAGAAAGCAGACGTAAGAAAGTAGACGCTAGAAAGAAGACGCAAGAAAGCAGACGCTAGAAAAGCAGACGGAAGCATCAGTCTGAGTTAGTTACAGAACTCAACTGAATAACCGTTTCTTTAAAGAATCAAGAA
>JANKOD010000193.1:31424812-31459496 GCA_026284645.1 Erythroxylum acuminatum | reverse complement strand
AAAGCACTTTTAATTTTAACTATATTTTATTTTGTAATAAAAATTATTTATGCATATAAATATTATTTAAAGTATATAAAACAATATGCAAAGCACAATATATTAATTAGTATATAATTTTAAACCATATGAAACATAAATAAAAATATATCTAAACAAATTTTTTATATAGATTATAATATAAGTAAAACTAATATCAAAAATAAATATTAAAACATATAAAAAAGCTAAATAATATTATATAATTTTCAAAATAAACATGAAGATGAGTTTGTGGGTATTGTGGTAATTATATGTAAAACATAAGGGCAAAAGAGACTAAAAAATAGGCTCATTAATTGATATGAAAAATCGCTTTTTGAAAAGCTCCAAATTTAAGTTTCTTAAAAAGCTGTATTTTAGCTGCCAAAAAAAACTATATCTACTAAAAAAGTGTTTTTTTCATTTTACAGCTAAACACTCATTTTTCTTACAAAAAACTTTTGCGGTGAAAAAAAGTGCTTTTTCATTTTACAACCAAGCACTTATTTTTCTTTAAAAAAACTCTTGCAGTAAAAAAAAAGTGCTTATAATTTATCCTCCACAAACTCAACCAAAAATACACTAAATCTTCAAATTCAAAATTCAATTTCACAAGTTCTCCTTGTTGAAACCCAATTTAGGTCATGAGTCATGTAAGCTAGTAAATTACAAGGCTCAGGAATCAGGATCTGTAAGGTGGGAAGTTGACAAGTCCCATCTCTCTAGGGAACAAGTCAAACATGGTTGAAATCCATTTAAAGCGATTCTATAACCTTCCTTATTTAATCAAGTAAAGATAAACGAGAGTTTAAACACATGAAATTCGTTAAAATTAGCCCCATTGATGTACTGTTGTTATTATTTACTTTTGTTCCTTTCTTTGTATTTAGTTTTGCCAATTTACACCTGTGACTGAATTTCTTGTAAAACTTTAGGACTTCAAAGAGACTAAGAATTTCAATCTGCTTCACATGACCTACCTAACCTGCCTTCCTACTACGAAAGAGAGATATGTTGATTATGCGACATTTTATAGCAGTAAAGTAATTGGAAGGATATATAGTCTAGCCAATAATAGCATTGTTAGCATACACTATAATATACTCCTTGTGATTGAACTCCAATTTTGTCTCTCAATGACAAAACAATAGTTACACAACTGGTTCAGTATACAATTCTTTCTCAACTCTTTCACCTTGCCAATGGATTGATGCTATATTGGCAAGAAAATGCCTTGTTTTCGCATTTTCTTTTTGGTCTAATGGAAAATCAAACTAGTTCAGCTAGACAAAACTACCTAACTATGTAGCACGGACACGGCAAAATGGAGCCGTGTCTGTGTGTCGGACACCCACTGACACACGGTGAACACAGCTTGGACACGTCTGGAGACCGCTCGGATATTGCTTAATGGAATATATGCTCCATAGAATATATGCTCCATGTTTTTTTAGAATGGCTTATAAAGTATCAAATATGTATGAACTATCAAGATGTTGGAAGTCTTGAAATACATCAATCAATATATATTATATTATGAATTCTTAAATTTTTCTTAATTTTAAATTTATAATATATATATATGCCTTGTCTGTGTCCACCAAATTTTAGAAGTTAGTGTGTCTCCGTGTCCGTGTCCATATCGTGTCCCGTGTCCGTGTCTGTATCTGTACTTCTTAGCTACCCAACCATTTTCGAAGTACACAAACTACAAATATGCCCACATGAATGAACATTACTTGTGCGGATAATATGGTGGTCCCATCTCGGATCGCACACCCACATCCCCATGTCTCTATATTTGTGTTCCTGAGTAGAATCTTGGCGTGAAAGCAAAGGAGTTCAGAGGATGGAAGAATTTGTATAGTTTGGAGTACTGTTAAAAGCCCCAGAAAGAGGGCTCTTGGTATAAATGAACCATTGCATGTACCACCAATCAGAGTCTTTCAACTCCTTCCAGGTTCTTGCGTCCTTGGATATAGATGACCTGTTCTCATATTGTATGCGTATCAATTATCGTAGCCTTTTTTGGGTGTGTCATGTGTGCAAGCTCAAGATTTCATATCCCAAGCTCGAGTATTTCCACAAATTTGTCTAGAGAAAGTGTAGTAGGTACATGCGACGTCCCAACATATCATCCCATGGCTTAATGTCCATAATTAAGTTGATCTTAAATATAGAGAGACAGATAAAGAGTACAAACACTAAAGATCCAACAAAACCGCAAGGTAGAGAAGGAATGGACGTGCACTAGGAGACATGTCCCTCATGTCGGTCGCCCTCTCTCTCGAGGAAATTGAGACACTGTGTTAAGGCCCTACACTCTGTGTCCATGACATGCTTGTTCTTATAATCATAATGAATATTATATCAGAAGGAATGGTGAGTTCATGTTATGGTTATGAAATATGTTACCTGGTTCAACAGTATGAATGGCTTCTTCTCAATGGAAGTACTCACTTTGATGGTGAAGCTTGATGCTTCTAAAGTGATTGGGATATATGCAAATCCGTGTTGCATTATTTGATCCAGATGTTGACAAACATTACAGTCAGGTTCAATAATAGGCAGAAGGCAATAGAATCGTGCCTAGCTTTTTCTTAGGAGTGTGTGATTAACGAAAGTTGTTTGATTGTCCATGACAGGGAAAAGGAGACGTTGGATAGGAGAAAATTGCAATCGAGAGGATATCCAGGTTTTTACGAGGCCAATTTGTAGCACTTACATCAAAGGGGAAAAGACAGGTTGTAGTTAGCTAAGAATTACGCCTGTTTCATTTCACTGAGCTGTTTTCATTTTTGTTTTGATTTTTATTCTCTTAATAAATATACGTTTAGTTGAAATTTGTAATAAAAATTGAAATTAAACAAATTAAAATTTGTAATAAAACTAAAAAAATTATTTGATTTTATTACCCATTTTTATTTTATCCTTATTATAGTATGATATACTGATATTAAATTTTAATTTAGATCATTTTAACATTTCAACGTTTATTATTAAATTAGTTAATCTTATGATTATTTAAAATAAAAGATATGAACATTTAATATAATTAAATAAATTTATACATATTTATATAATTAAATTCAAATATAAAATAATTTTAATTTATTTTAATTAAACAATTTGAGATATTCATCATACGATAATATATGTCTTAAATTACACAATTAAAGATTATTTCACAATTACTATCATAAAAAAACATACTCAAGACATGAATTTTCTTAAATTTATGGTATAATGCAAGAAAATAGGTATTAATTTTGAGTTCATAACACAATATATCATTCTTAGATAAAATAAGATGATGGCTAGTGATTTGAACTTTTAAACATAATGTTACTAATCACTAGCAAATAGCTACTAGTAAGTCTAGAGAAACGTATTTTAGTCTTCAAAATGATGCTATTGATTTTTTAAAAAAATCCATTTATTGAAGTATCCATCTATCATTTTTCTACTTTGCAAAGTCCTTTCATTTTATATTCATGTAGAAACGAAAAAAATTGTCTAGATAAGCCTAACTCAAAGTTAACAAGCTTGATTCGATTTGACTGAAATTTGAGTTCGTTCAAGTTTTTTTTTTTAATTTCGAGAACCTGAACTGTCACATGTTTTAATTTTTGAATTGACATCATTTTATGTAAGTAAAACAATGTTGTTTCAATAACTAGATAGTTCTCTTCTTAGGTTCTTCCTCGAAACATTGTAGATTAATTTTAATTAATCTATAATTCCTCTTACAGTCTTCCTCGGTAGCTCAACTCCTCACTCTCCAATCCTCCCTCTATAGCTATACTCCAGTGGACCAATATAGTGCTCTCTCTTTGGACAATGCTTAGTGCCCCCTCTTTAACATAGTCTTTCTAGTAACTAATTACTTGGTGCTCGCCTCACCTCTGCTCCATTTGCTTGGTGCTTGCCTCACCTATGCTCCCTCACCATAGGTAAAAAAAACATGCGGGGAAGAACAAATGAGCTTACTTGGCTCTCCTTTTTTTTATGATGGTGTTAATTTTTTTGCCAAGCACGATTTGAAGTGTAGGTGAAGAAATTGAATATTTTGGACTTAAATTGAATATAATTTGGACTTAAATTGAATATTCTCTTCTTGTTTCTATGATTGTCAGCATTGTTGGATTGAAGCTTCTGGAATAATGGGTGGTGGAATATGAATACAAATTTGAACATGTTTTGTTTACTAATTTAACTTGTAAAACCATGTGTCAACTTGCTTACTCCATGGTTTTGTTATTCATTTCCAAATTTGGTTGCTTCAGACAAATTTTGTGTTAAAGTTGACTGTTTCAAACGAAATTCATGAACTATTATGTTTTCAGGTTAATGAAGTAGTTTCCTGTTAGAAATGAGTCGTAAAGTAGGCATAAAATAGTATTCTCATAAATTTGGTGTAGTGAGATGCACTACGAGCAACTCGGTCTAAACTCAATTTTTGTAGTGTTAAATTTAAATGCTTCAAACAAGTTCTATGAACTATTATGTTTTCATGTCAATGAAGTAGTTTCCTATTAGAAATGAACAGAAAAGTAGGTGTAAAATAGTGTTCTTATAAATTTGGTGTGGAATGTAATTTTTATGTTTTAAAGCATAAGTATATGATGTAGTTGTAGCTAGCACTAGCAAGTACGGGCCAATTCCACGAGGGTTAGAATTGCTAGTACTTACTGTCTTTCTATTATCTAGCCTAACCAACTATAAAGTTTAAGATAAATCAAATGAAAAATTAAAACAATTAACTAAAATAAATCAACACAATTAACTAATTAAAATGAAGTTTAAACTAAGAAATAATTAAAGAAGACATTGGTACCTGGATTTTGAATCCCCTAGGACTTCTCGTGCAATCATGATTTTACCTAACGAATTTAATCTTTAATTTATTGGACCGTGAAAAATCTTATCTTTTATTAATATTTTTTAAGACTATTAACAATTAATCGTCAATTGATTAACTGAAATCTCTTTCTAGTTAAAACCTTGAAGATTGCATTAATTAATTTGTCAATTTCACTTTTAGGTTTAACCCTAATCTAGAAGATTTATGTCAATCTATCTCTAGGTTTGCAAGTAACTCCTTTCAATTATGGTTGATCCATTTATAAAAAAAGATTTCTTAATCTCAATTGCATGAAACCATACATGAAATAATATGCTAGCAGTATTAATTCAAGAATAATTAAAAATACATTATTGAATCTCAATGAAACTAAAAAATGAATTAGGTTAAAATAAATCACTATAAGTTTTATCTAATGGTTCATCTAATCTAAGTACCAACAAAAGTTTAACTCCTAATCCAAGTACCAACAAAAGTTTAACTCCTAATCATAACATCAAGACTAAAGGAAAACCAAAAAACTAAAAGAAACATGATGATATTCGTTTTAATCTTCATGAAATCCACTTTAGATTGACGAAAATCTACCCCAATATGTTTCCTTGTTCTTTATTTTATTGATCATTCTAGGCTATCAATTTATGTTTCTTGAGCCTCCTATTAAACTCCTTTTTTCCCCCTATTTTCTCTTCGTTATATCCATTTATAGATCGAATTTAGGGTTTCTGGAGTGGAATCAATGATATACATGGCTGTATGCATGATCATGTCCCTGAATCTTGCTTAAATCTTTGAAAATCGCAAAGAAATATGGTCCTAGAGAGCTACACAAACACCCACTTGGTAGTGTAGACTTACACGGACAATCGTTAAAATAGATTCAATTCTTCCAATTTTTTGTCCTGATTTTGAACTAATTCCTATCATTTTTATCCATAAAGGAAAATAAGACAAAAACACAATAGAAACAAAATAAGTATAAAAAACAATAAGAATCTCTCAAATAAACAAGTAAAATGCAATAAATATAAGATTAGAAATATAGTATATTTAGCATTTATCAAACTCCCCCACATTTAAGCCTTTGCTAGTTCTCAAGAAAATCAATTTCATTACTCTTAAATTAATAAGAAACAACTATAAAAAAACATAAAACAAATAGGATATTCATCAAGATTCTTCATTATTCATTCAATTACAAAGTTCATTGAAATGTGAAACATTTAGTTACTTGCATGAAGTTATAAATCAATCCAATTAAATCAACAATTCTTCAAAGTTTAACTCAATTCACACCATTCCGCTTAATGTATAAAGTGAACATATAGAAGAAAAATGTTAAAAACTTTAACACTTTTATATCTCTTATTAAAAATAAAACAGTAAATTTAAACATTTTAAGAGCATTTAGAAGCTTGTTTGAAAAGTCACGTACCCTTTTGATGCAAGAGTAAGCACCTTGTTATGAATACCCCAGATCACTCAACTAAGTCACCATCTCGATTGGCTACTATCACCACTTTTTAACTTTGACCTTTTTATAATACAAAGCCAACGGAATGAAATTATTTATACTCATTTATTCATACACTACTTTTTCTTTTCTTTTCTTTACATTATGGGTAACAAAAATGTTAAAAAAGAATTCACATTAAACTTAACGCATGTACAAATTATACATAAAGTATCATAATGCAAATCAGGTATCCATTCTCAAAATTAATGAACTAAATTGAAATCAACTTAATCATCAAAACTCATAACTATTTGTGTAAACAAATTAAATCACAGTTATAACCAAACTCATAATGAATCATCTTGATCAACATTCTCTCTAAAAAAGATCAAGTTATTCATTATTAAGTTAATTATAAAAAATTGACAAGCTTGACTGTTAAGTCATTCCCTTACACTTAAGTCGTACATTTTCCTCAATGTACAGAACATACAAGAACAATGAAAAATATGAATAATGGAGGGGTGAGGATTACTCCCTTGATAGAAAAATATTTTTAGTTTTGTCAACTATCATTAGCTTCCATCCAATATAGGTGAAATCTTTTCTACTCTAAAGCAAGGGTTGATGTTGCCTTCATAATCTGTGAAACTTCATCAAATATCAAGTAACAAAATTAGGATCATCAAATTAAAACTATAAAAATAACTAAACTATTAATGACAATCCTACAAACTACTCAATCAAAATAAAAACCTAATTATTTGTTGCCTTCCAACATTTTTAGTTATTCTTATAACTAGACTTCTTAGTAAGCCATTTTTCAACCTAGATATATAATTAGCAACTTGCTTCACTCTTTTCCCCATATCAAAGTTCAGTAGCTTGCAAGTAGGCTACATGTTTCAATAGAACAAGGAATAACAAAACCTCTTGGATCTTCGGTTGATTCTAATAGTTTGTTTTATGGAAAGTAGGAGCGCTCCATACTTAAGATGATTGTCAATAATTTTTACCTCTATTATTTCTCTTCTTCATTCTCTTCTTAAATAATAGCTTCCTCCTTTTTTTCAATCTCTATCTTCTTTGTTGAATCTTCTTCCTTCTTTTTTGATCCATATATTCCTCCATGTATTCAACCTTTGGCTCCTCTCTAGTCTGGAAAATTAACGCACTCACGTGATCCCTCAAGTTTAACTTAGTGTATTCTAATGAAGTAACTAGCTCTTGGAGTCTATGGAGAGCAACCTCTTATAAAGCAATGCCTTTCATAAGTACATATATAAGATGTTCCTCTTCCTCTTGCTACTGTTGGTCCAGAAATACAAATGAATCATGATTGTTCCATACAAAGTCCTCCATTTTGAATTATATGTACTCTTGTAATGGATATCTTGAGGCTAGTTCTCCATGCAATTCAGATGCTTTTATATATAGTTTGATGCTTGAAATTTATAATTAACATGTCACCCCCCACAAATGTCAAAACATGTCATAGATATCAATTGAGCTATCGAATACATATCACTATGCCTCTTGTTCTAAGCTTCCGAAGCTACCATAGGTGATGGCATGCTAGAATCCCCCTAACAATACTCTCCATCATTCCATTGTATTTGGTGGCTATAACAAGGACTACCCAAATTTTAAAAACAAGACACAAACATAAGATAAAAAACGAAAGTTATAAGGAAAAATAATTGTAAAAGAAAAGAAATAAAAACTATCTAAAAAGGAAAAATGACTAGATTAATAAAAATAAGGATTTTTAATATTCTAGCCCCTAATAATGACGAAAAAGCTTAATATGTAATTTTATGTTTTAAGCAGCAAGTGTACAATGTAGTTGTAGCTAGCACTGACAAGTAAGAGTTGATTCCACAAGGACTAGAATTGCTAGTACTTACCTTCTTTCTATTATCAACCATAACTAACTATAGTGCTTAAGATAAATCAAATGCAAAATTAAAACAATAAACTGAAATAAATCAACAGAATTAACAATCTATAATGAAGATTAAACTAAGAAATAATTAAGGAAAATATTGGGGCTTGGATTTTAAATTCCCCCTAGGCTGGAATCATGATTTTACTGATCAATTTAATCTTTAGTTCATTAGACCATGAAAATTCCTATCTTATATCAATATCTTTCTTAAGATTATTAACAACTAATTCTTAGTTGATTAACTGAAACCTCTTTCAAGTTAAAATCCCTAAGATTGCATTAATCAATTCGTGAATTTCACTATTAGGTTTATCCTTAATCCAGAGGATTTATGTCAACCTATCTTTAGCTTTTCATGCAACTTCTTTCAATTATGACTGATCTATTTAACAAAAGAATTTTTTAATCTCAATTGCATGAAATCATATATGAAATTATACATCGGCAATATTAATTCAAGAATAATTACAAACACATTATTGAATCTCAATGACACTAAAGAATGAATTAAGTTAAAATAAAATCACTACAAAGTCTATCTTAGAGTTTATCTAATCTTAGTACCAAAAAAAATTTTAGCTCATAATTATAACTTTAAGACTAAAGGAAAAACAAAAAACTAAAAGAAGTACGATGAGATCCCTTTTAATCTTCATGAAACCCACTCTATATTGTTCAAAATCCACCCCAAATATGTTTCTTTGCTTGTTCTTTGTTCTCTCTATCATTCTAGACCATCAATTTGTGCTTTCTGGAGTCTCCTATGAAACCTTTTTTTTCCTAATTTTCTTTTTTATCTATTTATAGCTTAAATTTAGGATTTTTGGAGTGGAAATGATCACTCATATGGCCTTATGTATGACCATACCCCCCAATCTTGCTTCAATCTTCAAACATTGCAAAAAAAAAAACATAACCATAAAGAGCTACACCGCAGCTACACGATTGTGTAAACTTACACAGGCAACCACTAAAATAAAGTTAATTCTTCTATTTTCTATCCCCATTTCACCCTAATTGCTCTTCTTTTTTATCCATGAAGGCGCATAAGATCAAAAAACACAATAAGAACAAAATAAGTATAAAAATAATAAGAAACTTTCAAATAAATAAGTAAATTTCTAACATTGGTTTCATTTTCATTTTTAGAGTGTTTGATATATTATCTACATCAAATCTTTTTTGTAAGAGAATATGAAAACTTATATGCTCATATATATTAAATGTTTAATTGGATGAGCATATTCCTTTATTAGAGAGTTCTAAAATGTTACCAGGCAATGTACCAACGGAAAGGTCTAAATCGGTACCAAATAAAGAAACAATTCAGGTTAAACAAAAAATTCCATTAGGAAGTGACGTTAATAATCACTTCAATAAGATTAGATCAATTGATGAAGTTAAAAAAAGGTTGAATATAAGTATTGTCACAAGATATTGAATGAGATTTCTAAAGGTGAAACCTCTTATGTAAAAAGAAACATATAGTTGTATAACATAAAGAAGTTTATATCAAGGTACCAAACATTTTTTACCCTAACGTAATTAAAGGGAAGAATGAAATGACTGTTACAAGTTGTGATAGCAACAAAATAAATTTTTTTGATAGCTAAGATGATCATTGGTGATGAATAGCCACTCTCCACTATTGATAGCAAAAACTTTAGGATGGTGTCACCTCACTCCAATCATCCTTTAAGATCCTAACTCAGAATATCGTGAAGAAAGACATTTTTAATATTTACCACCATCAAAAGAAAGAAATATTAAAGATACTATCAATTATTCATATCTGGGTAGCCATCACATCAGATATGCGAACAACTAACAACTAAAAGAATGATTATATAGTGGTGACAACACACTATATTGACAATGAATGGAATTTATACAGTCGACTACTTAGGTCAATTATATTCTTTAATATTGTTATCAGTTTATTTATTATATTATAATTGATATTTAAGTATATTTTAAAGAGGTAGGTTTATTTTTGTGCCAACACCGCATGTAAGTGAAGGATTGACAACTATATTGGTGGATTGCTTAGTGGATTGGAACATCGACACTAAGCTCTCAACCATAACTCTTGATAACTATAGCATGATCCAATGATAGAAAAGTTTAAGATCAAGTTACAAGTTCGGAGCTTGTTGATTGGTGGCAGGTGACAAAAAAGCAGTAAATTCGATTTGAAATAGCATAATGTCCTAAAATAGTAGAAAATTTAAAGGAATTGCATGACAATTACACGTTCTTTGCAAGAATTTAGTTTTGGATTGTCCTACCATATGGAATTCAACATTTAAGATGTTCGAGTCGATAACCAAGTATGTTGAGGTGTTCAGTAGGCTGAGATGAAAAAATTCTCAATATACTTACCCACTAATGAAAGAGCAATGGGAGTTGGCTAAAGCACGTTGTGTAAAGTTGAAAATATTTTATAATGCTACTGATTTATTCTCAAGAACAAAATATCCAACTTTGCACATTTGCTTTAGCAATATGTGCGAAATCAATAGAGCTTTATTTGATTGGATAGTTGATTCCAATAAGGTGATTAAGGTCATAGTAAAATATATGACGGAGAAACTTAATTCTTATTGATATATGGTCAGACAAGCTGTGATAGTTATTTTTGTGTTAGACCTGATACATAAGATGGAGCGTTTTTTTATTATCAAAATTTGTATAGTGGTATAGCCAAAGAACATGTTAATATCACTAAATAATTTTGGTATAATTTGTTTAATAATTATCAACCAAGATTGGACAAAAATCATGATCGTAGTAGTTCAACTTCAACTTCTAGTTTAGTTTCAGCTTTAGATCATAAGACTAGTGCAAATCTTGAATTTGCACAATTCATTAAAGAGAAAAGGGTTTGGACTTACAATAAGATAGATTTGGGTAACTATTTAGAGGTAGTTCTATAACCGAAGTTAAAAATATGGAGTTTGATATATTAATATGGTGGAAGACACATAAAAGTGTTTTTTCAATCATACAAGCAATTGCACGAGACCTCCTAGCAATTCCAATATCAACTATTGTTTTAGAGTTTGCTTTTAGCACTAAGGATCGAATAATTAGTCATCATCGTGTTCAATTTCATCCTAATATTGTGGAAACTCTTATATGTAACCGAAGTAGGTTAGATGATGAATATAATTAGGGTAAAGTCTATTCTTTATGATATATTAGTTTTGTTTATCTTAATAATTTTAACAATCATATATTATTTTATCTTATATTATCTTTTCTATATTAATACAGGTACAAAGACCAGTTTTCCAAATGAAAATTTCTTCGAACAAATATTCAATGTTGAAGGTATAATTAATTGTTGATTATCATATGTAGAGTATTTATTTATTACAATTGTTGCATAATCAAGTATAATTTAAATAATAATATTTCTATATATAGATGAAGTAGTGCAAACTATTAAAATCATAATTATAACAGTTAGCTAACCCTTTTTCTCTAATGTGGGTTCGTTTTCTTTAATCTTTACTTCTCGATTTACTATTTTTTATTTGATTACTTTGGTTTTTACAATTGAAAATATAAATCTTTACTTGTGTGGTTTTATGACGTTAACAAAGAAAACTTTGTACTATTGTCTCTACTTGGTAGCTTAACACCAGTCTCTACTCTCCATCTATAATTGGTAATTTTTTCTGCCTTTTTCGTTTGGATCATAATAGCACCACCACTTTTTTGTTTTGATAATAAAATAATTTTTATAATAGCACTGTGGTACCTGTTGTATAGGCAAAGTCATAAATTTCTATTATTCTTTTATGTTTTGAATAGACCAAGCACCATTTTATTGTTATACTTAGATAAGAAAATAATGAATAGTAAAAAAAGAAATAAAAGTTTAAAGCAACATTAATTTTAGTTATTTTTTGTCAAAAGTAAGATATTGGACTTTACAATATTAATTAATATAAATAACATAAATATGGATTCTTTATTAGAATTGAGATAATTTGAAAAAAAAGAGCAATTTAGAATATTCAAAACTATATTTAAAAATTGAACCTAAGACCTATAATATTAGCCTAAGACCTATAATATTAGACTTCTTTAAAAAATTAATGAGATAAAAACACTTTTTTTTACATAAAATGATAATATTAACTTTTAATGGAAATGAGTTTTAGGACAATAAAGTTCGTTATAAAATCTTTAAACAATCTTTTTCTTTTAACAAATATTTTTACTAATTGACACATAATATTTTTATTGTATATTTGATATAAAATAATTATTTATATTATCCATATGATTCATAAATTGTTATAACACATAAATAATAATCGTGTTACAAATAATCCGTAATTTCAATCACTTGAAATTTTGACTTAAACATCTCAGGCCTACTGCTAACCCTACTCTTAGAGAAGTTTATACATCATAGAAAAACTTCTTAATTCATTTCAACATTCATCTATTATAAACCAAATATAATCACTAAAATGGATACTCAAAGAACATTTTAACCAAAGAAACAAAACAAAAAAACAGGTGATATTTTCAAGGCAAAATAGATCACTAAAAATAGGGTTAAACAAAAGACTTCAAAAAAACACTAAGATAAAATTTCAAAAGTGTTTTATGCTTTATTTCACAGAAACACAATGCCAGAATGTAGCCTTAGCTTCTGGTAAATCAGAGTCATAATGCCACAAGAAAGCTTTAGCTTGACAAAATGTATGTTGTGTATCGAAGGACTTGCAATAACAAGATATGAACCAACATAGCAGTCAATAGCAATGAATCAGATACCAATTGATAGTTGATCTCAAATGTATAAGATTGGGATTCAGATTGTCCCTTTCCAAAACAAAATGAAACACATATTTCCCTACTTATCATAGAATTGAACCAGAAAGAATCAGGACGAGAACCAATATAATGCCTTTGTGGCTTATTATCTTTAAGGATTTGCATTATCCAAGCTTTTCAAATTTGAAATTCAACAACAAGATGAAAGCATTCATCCTATTTTCAGGTTTAGAAAAGCCCTTTATTTGGGCATAGGTTGCAAACAAACCATAGAAAACCTGTGGTTGTACTTCGCCACCATAATTTGTAGGACTTGGTAAGTAGTTCACATAAAGATCTAGGCCTAAAGCTCACTACACAAGTCAGCTAGCACAAAATTCAAAATGGAAGTATTACGAATACAAATTAAGAATGCCAATTATTATTTTACCATTTCTTGAATAATAATATAGAAAGGCTTTGCTACTATTTATTTTAATTTGAGTTAAACATCTTTGTCCTGGAAAATTTATCTTGAGGCATGTCACCCTTATTTATTGAAAATTACTATTAACAAATACGATTACTAAAGCACGTGAATATAACCCCAGGGCGCAGGTGAGTTGATAAGGGACTCTCCTGGCTTAAAAGAGGTCGCAGGTTCAAACCGCCCTCATATATGCAGCCGTTTAAAACTTGGGGTCAGAGCTTTGCCTCCCGTAAGGAACCTACCTGGTTCAAGTGAAGATTAGTCTGAGTGTGAATGGCTTAAAGGTGTCTTATCATAGTTGGAACCCTCCTAAGATACCTCGTCAGAAACCAAAAAGAAAAAAAAAACAAAATATATTAAGTACATAAATGCTCAAAATGGATTGCATAAGGATCCAGTATAAAGGAAGAAAACTTGGAGGTGAGCCTAATGGACAAGGATAAGCAATAAGATAAGTCATCCCAGTGCACAAAAGCTTAAAGTAGCAATTACTATTATGGTTATATGTTTTTGCTATAAACATCTACTTACATAGCAGAAAGCAATAAGTTAACACACATTTATTAGGAAAAAGAATTCAAAAGGAAAATAGGGAAGAATGGAGAAGAGATGATCTAAACAACCAATTACCAACAAATATCATAACACTGTTGAAACATGGAAACAAGCCTTTTGAACTGACAAATAAACAGTTTGCTTAGGAAAAAGGGAATGGTGAAAGAACATAAATAATTTTGAAAAAAAAGGGACATAAATGACATACCTAAATATCTTAAAGCACTTCCAAAATGTCAAATGGATGTACAAATTTTATCAAATGTACAGATTAACAGAAGCTAGTTTAACAAAAGAGAAAGTACTTTGGAAACTGATAAATGTTACAAACCTTGTTGAAGAAATCAGATAAGCTTATTGAGATGAAGGGGTCCAACAAAGCCAATGCAATTGTTACCTACACAAAACAATTGATTAGATGGTGGACAAAAAATTATGAAGAAATTATCTTACCCTCATAATTTTTCATCTGATTAAATACAATTTACTGAAAAAGAAATGAAGGTAAATTTTGTGTAGTAAGCAAAATGGCTAACAAAAATTACTAATACTTCTACCAACGTTCTCCTAGTTACTTCTTATCTCTTCTTTCTATTTTTCTTTCTACTTAGTTATATTTCCAAGACAAGAATATCCATTTTACTTGTAAGAACTCAATATGTACATAGACTCCATAGCTTGCATACTTCTCCATTTTGCAATTAATAGCTTCAAAGGCTAACCTAATGTTATGACAAAACAATTTACCTTTACAAATGAAAAATTATATGCCATTTTAGAAGAGCTATAAAAATATTTCCCTTTCCTTGAATTTTATATTTGTCGGATTAATAATATCAGTGAATCATTCCATCATGTAAAAGGATATTGTTCATGCCTTTTTATAACCCTAGACGAAGATATGGCCAGCCATATGGATCACAAATAGCTTTAAACAAGAATGGGTTAGAGCTACTCCACTTGTCTGCCCAACAGTTTGATAGTTTATTTATAGCTCAAGTAAATCTTCAAACTCAAGCTACTTATAACCCCAAAAATTGTTAGTTTATGCCATACAATCAATTGATTGATTGTAATTTAAAAACATTCTTTATTTTATACATATTTAGATATATATGATAAAATTTATAGGATAAATATACAATACAAATGAATTGAGATCATAATTATAAAATGTATATTGCATTTATATATAATCTCTGAATTGTTCTATTAGAACTGAACATTAATGAAAAGTTAAAAAATTAACACTCGTTATATTTCGTCATTATAAAGGAAGTAATCATTCTTTTAGATTAAAGTATGTAAATACTTAAATAAACATGAGACTGCTTATTAGATAACAAGTTTATCGAACTAACTCCATATGAAAAATCTATTTGGATCATTACTTGTATGTCTATGCAAATTCTCATTGTGATGATTATACAAGTGATTCTTTAATTGAGATTTTCAAAGTTATCTCATACAGAAATTGTTACCTTTTAATACTACTTATGTTCTATTCTGATTAAGGGTAACTCCGTTAATAGTTATTGGATATAGCATATATTATACAAAATTTATAACCTTAAAATAAATAAGGAGAATGTTTCATTATTCTCGAATAGTATTAATTCAAAAAAATCTTGATTAATGTGAAATGACACTTTAAAAGACATTTTCAAAATCAATTACCGAAAATAAAAAACTAATATAATTGAACTAAAATAAAGTAGACATTAATTATATCATAAAATGCAATTTCAAATTAAATTGTAGACATAAGTGAAAATTTGTTTAGAAGTTAAACAATATATGAAATCAATTTCATTAATCATAAAATATCCGACATTGTAGATAACTCAGAAATCTAAAACTAAAGAAGAGTTGTTAGAAAGGTTCGTGCTTCTCTTCTACTGCCAGAATTCTAATGTCAATATTTGAGATTTTAGCTAGAAAGGTCAGAACATTATTTCTGGAAAAACAAAACACGTTGGGAAAACTTTCTGTAGCTAAGGCCATGTCTGTTGAGTTTGTGGTTGAGAGAAGAAGCTGTGGCGTCATAGACTGGAAACAGGAGGAGGCAGCGTCTGAATACTTTCAACTGGTAAAGAAAATGATCAGAAAAACCCAAGAAAGATGGGTTAGGAATAGCTGTTCTGGCTTTCGCAACAAATTGCCACAACTGAGAAGGAAAACACAGAATTTTCTGTCTACACAATGTCGATTGAGACCAGGCACCGTGAAAGCAAACATGTTTTAATATTTTGTTTCCTTCTTTTCGGTGACAACAGAAAACGTGGGAAAAGAAGGGAAACAAACAACACCTCAGAGTTGCAACGGATTGATCCCGCCTTTTAAAACAGAGAAAACAAAAGCATTCATTAAGTTTAAAACATAAATCAACTTGATGATAACAGAAGTGAAAGTGCGGACCAACATGTTGAATAGATCCCATGGATGAAATACTTCACATCAAATGATTTGGGCAATTGAATCATTCAAATCTGACAACTGCCAACAATAGTATCATATAAATCATAGTAAATTCAACAAATGTTCCATCAAGATCTGCCGCTTTAGCTTTCTGGCATAGCCCTATCAGGATGCATGATTGCAGTAACGTTAAGGCTCCATCCATGCTACTACAAGGTAGAACACTAGAATGTGAAATAGAAGCCATTGCTAAGAAAATTCCGGGCAGCAGCAAACGTCATCTCACTTGCCATCACTTGATGGCTTGTCTTCCTTGTTCTTTTCCTCAGACTGCTGATTGTAGACAAACAGTTGATAAAATTCGATATTCATAATAGAATGGGTAAACACAACAAATAAGCCATTAATTTAATTAAGATACCTCAGATTGGCGTTGCAGAGATGCAAGCATATCTTTGACAGCAGGGTCATTAGGGTCGACTCCTGGAAGCTGTGAGAATATAGACAGTGATTAAAAAACATGTGCTGGATAGTTGGGTAAAGATTTCTATGGCAAGTTTGAGACACATACTGATGCTAGAACAGATGAAACAAACGACTGATCCTCCAGCACCTTGCTTACATCAGACTTACTTGAGGATTCCTTCGTGCCATCTTGCATGGACATCTGAAGAGCTGCATGCACCAGATGCAGATAATGGAAAAGTGCAGTTAACTAATTATGTTTAAGAAATCCTTGACATATAGAAACAAGACATGACATATTTATTCTCCTCCACTCGTGAAATGATTCTTATATTGATAACTATTTTTATTATTAAACTTTAAGTTCAGCAATTGATCAAAAGATAAAGTCACTTACAAGTGCAGAGAGCCTTAAGCTACGTACAGAAGAACTTACCAATTGCCAGCTCTGCATCTGCATTAGTTGCATCAGACATATCAACATCATGCACAGAAGGATCAGATCCGGAGGCTCCCATAGATAATGCAATAGCTTGCTGTAGCAATGTGTTAGCTTCATCCTGTCACCTCACTATTGTGTCAAAGTCTATTTAAAAAGTTTGAAAGATGCATGTAAACAACAACATCGGCAATGTTTATTCAATGGGCATATTTAAATATTTAAGCATCTCTACAAATGCATCCAAATTCACTATATTGAAGATTTAAGTCAAAAAGAAACCAACCATTGGATCCTTAGCATTTTCAGTTGTTTCAACAGATCTAACTTTCTCACTGTCAACCATAGTGGCATCCTGTGAGTTGGATGATGCTTCCTCTCCTTCTTGTCTACCAACTTCTTCAGCTGCCCTTTTGGCAGCAGCTTCTTGCCTTGCCCTCTCCTCTTCCATAGATACTCTAAGTGCAAGAGCCAATTCAGGATCTAAGTTGGGGTCTACACCAAAATCAAAGTCACCTCCACCTGCAGCTGCTGCCGCCGCCGCTGCAGCAAAACCACTTCCTCCTCCATCACCAGTGAATACAGGAGTGCTGCCAGAGAAATATATACATTTCAGCTGAAGGAATGTACCATAAAGAATTAACTATATTCTCCTAAGGGCAAATCGAGTCAGTTGCTTGCAAAATATCCTGCTATAACCATCAAGTTTCCAATGACCGTAGCTATCACTACATTCTGATGTGCATTGCTCTTTCCCTAGTCAAATATATCACAGTTTATGCTCAAGTTATTGACAAGAAAAGACTAATCTTAAGTCACTGGATCCATATCATTCTTGACAAGTAATCACCGATTTCCATCCTCGTAATTTCACCCAGTACTAAATTTATCAACTAGGACAGGACTTTCAAACCTGATAAGAACATCAGAGAGAGCATTTGGACCAGGTGGAACATGAACAATGTGGCTGCTATCATTGTTATTAACAGCAGTGAGTAGAGCCTCCAACTTTTCAGGCTTCCCATCATCTTCTTCTCCAAAGTTCACAATATCAATAGAAACACTGTTCTTTTTCAGTTTCTTTCCTATGATCTCCAGTGCCTTCTTTTCATACTTAACAGGACTGTGACACATTGAGTGTGAGAAAACCTTGATCTAATAAGAATGCACAAGAAAATTCCAATCAATATATAATCTACCTTCCAGCAAAAACAATGATTCTCTGCTGTTGATGTTTGTTTTGACGATGTTTAAGAGCCAGTTGAGCAATCTGGATACCAGCTGCTAAGTTCATATCACCTCCCATTTCAAGACCTATGAAAGCCAGAAAGAGAGGTCTTTTTCATGTGAAAGAACATACAATGCTTGTTGTACTGAGATAAGAGAAAACAACACAACTAAGAACAAACCCCCAGAGTCTGATATCCATATGAAGAGTTTTGGCTCAAAGTTCCAATATGAACAGGCATATCACAAAAGCCTACTAGTAGTAACAATTAATCATGCGTTCATTTCAAGCTCAGGAACAGATTCAATTCACACCAATATTTCAACAGACTATCAATCAGCTAAACAAACCATTCTTCAATCAGAAACAACTTCAACTCTAAATTCACTACAAAACACTTACTAGAGCTCAACTCAGTTACTTCATGCCTTCCATATAACCTATATTTTAAAAACTTTTCTCTCTCATTCAAAATTCTAACCAAACTCCTTATCTGCAAAAATTTCCTAGTAGTGGCAAAAGTTCCAGATTCTGTCAAGATCAAACCTCTATCTGCTAAAAGCTACCCCAACTTATTAAAACAAACACTAAGACCACCACCAACTCGGAAAAACAAATCTGCCAAAGACATAGAAAACAAAACAAAACAGAAGAATCCAATGACATTACCGTGCATACAAGCGAGAATTTTTCCAAGATCACTGGTAGGAGTGGTCAAGACACGCACTCCCTTCCCACCCATTGTCAGAATTCCTACCGTATTCTCCGGATTTGACTGTCATTCACCAACAAAATTAAAATAAAATAAAATACATAAACGAAAACCCTTTTCATCAAAGTAACAGAAACCCAGAACCCTAATTCACACCAGCGACCAAAAAGCTCAAAACTTGCAAAACAGTAACAAAATGCTTCGGCTTTACATATACATAAAGAAAACATATTTCCTCAAAGTAACCGCAGCCCAGAACCTTAATTCACACCAGAGACCAAAAAGCTCAAAAACCTTCCCAAAACAAGATTAAAAATTTTACTTGAGTTTTGGCACCACAAATGAAATTAACGGCGTCAGCTTGAGCTTGTAAACGCGAGGGCGAGTAGTCCCCATTTCGCATCCACTCTGAGTTGTCGATGCATATCATAGTCGCCTAACGGAACACAAAAACACAGTTACAAGATTATAAATTATTGTCAGTAATCGATTGATCAGAATTATATGAAAACGAAAGATTAGAATCTGATACCTCGAGAACCATATTAGCGAGAGACTGAAAGATGTATGAAAGAAAGTTCTTGATCCTGAGGGACGTTTCTTGCTTAACAAGAGCTGTTTTTTTTTTTTTGGTGCAATTACTTCTTGGGTTTATGTACTATTTTAACTCGTTTACAAACTTCGTGGGTTTATTTGGACCCCTAAACTTTCTTATTTCAGTTCTTTCTCTCTTCCGAAGAAATTTAGTTTATAAACTTTTTAATTATAATAATAAAATATTATATAATTGATTATCTAATTTTTACTTTACATAAATAAATAAAAATAAAACTTGAATGAATTTTAATTTTTTATTCTTTAAAGGGACTATGGATATGACCTGAAATTAAAATAAAAAATAACAAATAAATAAATGCAGATATAATGGTCTTTTATATTTAATTTTTAACAGATAGCTTATTTTATTTATAGTAAAATAATTTTTTTTATAATTCTTTAACTCTATTCTTATCAAAAGATAATTAAATTTATTTAAAATAAATAATTTACTGAATCATTGAAAAATTATTTAACCAATTATTATAGATATAAAATATTTTGATTAATCATTTACGAACTAAATCATATAATAATCAAAATACTCAATTTTATACGATTCTAATTTCTTTTTATCAAGTTGTGATTAAGAGTTCTGATACTTCAAGTCGTTAACCCATCATCACTTGGGAGCAGTTTTGGAAATTTTTGGACCAATAATTGTTGAAAGTGTGATTGTTGGGAACAAATAGATGGAAAGGAAAAAGGAAACTAAATGCGGAGGCTAGGAGAAAGAAAATGGTCACAGTACCTGATCTGGTGGCTTGAATTATGACTGACGGCAATTACAGAGATTCAAAATTGGGCTTGGAGATGAAGCGAGTTATTATACTGTTCGAAAGGAAAGGACATGTCTATAGAAAAGGGATTCCAGAATCAAGAACCAATGAACCATTTCTGCATTTTTCATACTTTCTCTTGAAGGTTTACTCATACAAAGTGTAGAAGTTTAATATCACCCTCATCAACAAGAGGAAATAAACAAGGGCCATAAACATGCTCAAGGCTAAAGAGTAGAATGCCGGTAACAGGAATTCCTTCTGATTCACATAAGCCTGAACAGGCTGATATTAACCATCCTGTAAAAGGAAGGAACTTCTGGTTTATGTAAGGCTCAACAAGCTGGTATTAACAAGAATTGTCAGATGCAAAAAAAGCAGACTAACACATTACCCGTAAAAACCTAAAATTGGTAACATCTAACTCAACCAATTCACAGACATGGTACAAAGGTAACATAAGCTTGTGAGTTTCCAAAGAAAAAAATTAGGGAAGTTGATGGGAAAAACTTGCTATTGTCAACTTAATCAGGTGTTTTCTATTTCTCTTCATCCCACTTGCTCTTGGGTATCTCCCCAGAATCCGCAATGACTACCTTCTTTCTAGGTTTTCCACTGTAGGTTCCTGCTCCCCCTTCGATTGTGTAAACATTGTCCATGCCCTGAATAACCTTGCCAAAGACAACATGCTCTCCATCCAACCTAATATATTGAAGTGTCAATTTTGTCCACATATCAACACTCTAATCTGATCTGCTACATATACTACAGCATTTTGTGGAGAAAATTATGCACATATACTACAGTAGGTCTGGGCTAATGCATAATTGGTTAATCAAAGGCAAATTCTTCATGAATCTTGCTCATAGGATTGATTGAACTGATTAATGGTGAAGCAACTGAAATGGATAAAAATGTTGTCATTTAGCCACTAGTTGATTCACTTTAATGCCTAAAAAGCCAAATGAAACAATCACTTGATCGTCAAAGTAGGATAACTAAGATGTTTCATGCAACCCTTTGTTCGACAGTCCACCAGATAAAATCTTACCAGCTAGCCTTGACAGTGGTGATAAAAAACTGAGAGCCATTTGAATCAGGTCCAGAATTCACCATAGAAACAACTCCTGCAGAAATAAATGACCAACCTCTGTAAAATGGAGACAAGAAAAACTGATGGCTCCCGCAACACTGACTTAATGTTTGGAGCCACCTGTAAACTGATTAAAGAAAAAGTCAAAATTGAACTGTTGAAGCACCTGCATGTGAATGCTTTATCTTAAAATTTTCATCAGGAAATGTGCCACCATAAATAGACTCACTTCCCTTCCCCTCTCCACGACCTATGTCACCACCTTGAATCACGAACCCTGATACAATACGATGAAAGGGTGTGCCCTTATAGTAAAGAGGTTTCCCATTTGAACCCTTTCCTTTCTCCCCTGCAAGTCAGTAAACTTATAACCTTGATGTAGAATTTATTTAAAACATTCCTTTAGTATAGAAGAATAAAAAGAAAAAAGAGGTCTAAGTACCTGTGCACAAAGCCCTGAAGTTTTCTGCAAAGAAAAGCTCAAGCGTTATCAGTAAAAAGAGAAGTAATTGAATCAAATAGTTTGGCAATGTTGTACCAGTACAGTGAATGCAAATGATTCTAGCCCACTTGATGGCTAATGATGAGCACAAGATGCCCAACATAATTAAATCATTATTTAAGGTGCAACAAGAAATTCTGCACAACTTTTATTTCTCAGTTGCAAAGATACAGCTTGTGACTCCTAAATTTCTTCCATCAGTTTGTCATGCTTGTTTGAAGCAGCATAAATATTTGAATTTTTTTCTTTTGGAAATCAAATATTTGAATGTTTTGATTGTGCTTGGTAGTTGTGTGACCTGGATACGACAGCAAACTCCATTCATAGTGCAGGCATCAGTCAGATAATTGAATGTTATGATTACTACCGGAGAAAAACACTCTGTATGATCTATATGCAATAGGTGTTAACAAAGTAACAAAATTTAAACAACGTACCTACAGTTTTTGGTACAACCTGTCCGTATAAACCAATAACAATTCTACCTGCAAGAGAAGCAACGTTACTACCGAATGAAAAAGCAACAACGAAGTAAAGATTGCAATTTGAGGTCAATTGCAACAGGACAAGCATGGTTCATATGGTATTCAAGTTTTACTGATCTTTACAGGGAAAAAATTTGGATGAAAGGAGTTGTGAATGAGAATTTATGGCAAATATAAAGCAATGATTAAAAAATCAAACCAGTTTGATTGGCTTAACGTAAAAATTTTGAACCGTTTAACTTATTAGGTTGGTTTATCTTAATAATTTTGTTATTAAAAATCGATCAATTTTCGTAAACTAAACAGTTTTTATAAGCTATAATAAATTGGTTAGTTTTTATTTGACAGTTTTCTTCATCAATTAAACTCTAATTTCTTCAATAGACAAAGATAATCTCCTTCTTCAATCCTATTTTAAATTCTTTAATTTTATTAATCTTTATTATCTATCGGTTTTATGACAGTTTAATGCCGATTGAACCTTTAAATCTCTTATTTTATTAGTTTAATTTTCAGTCTGATTTTAAAACATTAATATAAAGTCAAGTACTGCCGGATAAATCTTTAATCGTGCAGATCTAAGAGGTATACCTAAACGCTGTTCTTCAATATCAACATCCAAGTATACTCTATGCGTGATCTCATAAACCTCATCTGGCTTGTCTTCAACCTGTGTAATAAACTAGATAAATTTCTTCCCAAGCACCAAAAGAAGAACAAAGTTACACACATTAAAAGACATGCGCTCACAAGTTAAATACATTACAGTTTAGTAAAACAATGAAAAATGTGAGCTTGGATTTAGCTGCAGCAACAAAGAAACAGCATGATATATATCAATGCAATGGCACCGAACAGGAAAAAAGTTCAACCACTACCATTTATGTGACCAGAATATGATTTAATATACTCATTTTGGAAAATGTCTCTCAAGTTCCTAATTCTAACTCCACATAATTCCTCAATCCTTTTCTGATCCAGACAGTGTGATTCATGAAGAGCTAACCTAACATACTCTAAATGCTAAATAAAACAAAATTAAACGTAGATCAATATGGAGTAAACGACATTCTACAAATATCAATGTTGCATACAAGCTCCTCACGGCGTCTCAATTATCAACAATCTATTAAAACGTACCAAAAACAAGAACCCGCATCACAATCAACTGCATTAATGCTCATCCAGACCACAAAAACCGAAATCATCAATCAGATCCACACAACACACATCAAGCAGCACTAAAATTTATCGAAAGGAACAACATAATTACACCTGTTTTGGGTTGGTGAATACGAAAATGAGAAAAACCAAGACGACTGCGACGAGAAGGAGGCTCTTAGGATGAACCCAACCTGGCATGTCTCCACGTATCATATATGACCAACTTTTTGTTCTTACTTGCTCTCCTACACCATAAAGATCTCAACTTTCTTCAATCCCATCTCCATAAACTCCAAAATCTCAAACGCCCACCTTTCCACTTCCCGTAATTTTAACGAGGACACTCACAGTGGCCTCCAAAGAGTGACAGAATTGCAGGTAACAGAGGTTGAATCCGATCTCGTTCATCGTCGTTGTGTTGTTTTAATTACTTTGAGCCCATTAAGTCATTTGACTCGAAGTGGACAGAAGCACTTGGGATCTCCCAAAGCCCAACATAATCTTTGCAGAGTCAGTGGGCATGTGATGAACCCACGAAAGCCTACTCCAAACTCGGAGGTAAGACAATTACACGATTTATGATTCTATAATGATATTTTTGTTTACCTAAGGAATAAGAACTCTTTAGAAACAATTATTTCCAATTTTATCACATTGAAAATTTTCAATTTTATTTTTTAAAAATATAACTTAATAATAAAAAATATTTCTTTCACTAAAATAAAATGCCAAAAAGAGAATTGCATGTTTATAAATTTACTCCTATATTGTTGTTCTTTTTCTATTAAAAATATTTTTATTAAATTATATTAAAACAAATTTAAGTTTTAATTAATTTTATAAAATTCAAACTAATGTGAAAAATTAAAAAAAAATACTTAACGATCATTAACCATTTACAATAATAATGCTCAATTTAATATTAGAATTTAATCAAAATTTTGTTCAACAAAAAAATTAAATATTTTTTAATTTTACCAAACCTCTCTAATTTTGGCTTGCTATCATTATCTTAGTCACACAAGAATTCATACTAATTTTATTATTACAATGATATAATTTAATTGATATCTTTTAATTTTCCATACATAAATCTTAGCAAAATCACAATTAGAATTGGGCGTGGCAAAAAAAAATTAACTCAGTCTGAAATAAAGGATTTGACATAAATTATTTAAGTTTTTGGCTAAGTTTAAACTTTTTTTATTTTCTAATTTTGGATCAGACTTAGCCTCATATTCCACAACTTGGTCCAATCCGAAATTCGACCATTTTTATTAAAAATAGTTGCTTTCTTATTATAACAAAACAACATTGGATCAGACTTAGCTTCATATTCCCCAACTTGGTCCAATCCGAAATTTGACCATTTTTATTAAAAACTAGTTGTTTTGTTATCGTAACAAAATAACATTATTTTGTGTTTGCTCTATATTTGCCTCTCAAATGTATCCGATAACTTCTATCATAAGCTATTTGCATTGACAAAATATCCCACAAGCCATCACTTGCAATGATTAATCTTCAAGATCACTTCTTATATAGGTGATCCTGGTTCTAATATGGCCATTAGCTTTATAAATTTATTGTCAAAAAGTTAAAATACTCACATATACTTACACATTTAGCCAATAAAGAATATTAGACTATCCAACTTAACTCACTTAACAATAGAATACAAAAAGAGAAATCTTAGCAATGACATAATAAAATTTAAATAATAAAAAATTGGCGATTTTGTGTTTATTTTACCATAAATCTCTGTAAGTAACTCTAAATGACTCAATGTTAGATACATTTGAATTTAAACACATAAAACTTCTAACAAAAATTTAAATAAGATGAATTGATTAAGATTGGCCATTTGACTACTTCACATGTGATTTAGAATTTCAAAAGTCAAGTTTATTTATGACACCCCTTTATAAACTTAATTTTTTTATAATTACAAGTATTACCTGTAATTTTTTAAAAATATCATACTTGAAGAACTTAGAGAAAATGACAATAACTTGATCAAGAGACTTCACAAACTCCAAGTTAATCTCCTTCTTAACAATACATTCTTGAATAAAATGTAACCTTATATCAATATGCTTTCTTTTATCATAGAATATTGGATTCTTTGTTAAAGCTTGACCAGGTTTATTGTTAATTATCATTTTTGTTAATTCAATTTGCTATAAATGAAACTCTTTTAGTGGCCTTCACAACCGAATAGCTTGATAAGTACAGGAAGTAGCTACATCATATAATGATTCACACATAAAGAGTGTGAGTATGGTGGTTTCTTTGAACACCAAGAGATCGCATTATGTTTTAAGAAAAAGCAAACCATTGGTACCTTTTATATCATTAAGATATTTGGTAAAATCACTATTATAAAATCTATTAAATTAAAGTTTTTGGGAAATGAGGAAAACATGTTATCGTCAATTATATCTTTAAGATAGCGAAGAATTATTTTAGTTGTCTTCAAGTTAACTTTAGACGATATCTCCACCAATGACTAATAAGTCCAACTATAAATAAGATATCTAGTCTTGTGCAAGTCAAGTACCTTAAGCTTCTCACAAGACTTTTTAACAAAGTTTAATCTACACCTTTTTGTCCATCAAAATTAGTTCTATTCCAGACTTCATAAGAGAGTCAACCAACTTACCTTCTAACATCTTCAACTTCTTAAGCACCTTCTTAACATAACCTTCTTAAGTGATAAAAATTTCATCCTTCTTTACTTCACCTTGATCTCTAATTATTAAGACATCAATCTCATGTCACTTATTTCATACTCTTAAGTCATGGAATCTTTGAACTCTTCAAACATTTATAGGTTGTTGCCTGTGAAAATAATATCATACAAATAGATACCAATAAATAATAAATTATCTTTATACTTTTTAATATAAAGAGCATAGTTATGTAAGCATCTCGTAAAACCATTATCTTATAAATAATAATTGATTTGACTATTCTAAGCTCGTGGCACTTGTTTAGGTTATATAACACCTTCTTTAACTTGAATATTTTATTTTTTTAGCCCTCAACCAAATATCCAACTAGTTTTCATCTAGATATCCATTGAGGAAATTAGACTTGACATCTAATTGATGAATCCTTCAATAATGTTGGGAAATAAGAATCTCTTCATAGTATTATTTTTAAGAGAGTAACATAAACGAATATTTCTTTTTAATTATTGCCTTACTTTAGCTTGTGTCTTTTGACAATAAGCTTTACCTTATATCTGACTACTTCACCTTTGACATTTTTTTTGATTTTGTAAACCCATTTGATTATAATGGCATGATGACTTCTAGGATGAGAAATAAGTTCGACATATCATTCCTTTTGATAGCTTAAGTTTCTTCACATTGTATGAATCCACTTCTCATTGTTGTAGACATCTTCAAATTTAAAAGTTCAATATCTTTAAGTAGACAAAATAAGTTAGGATCATCATAAATTTTGTTAAGTTTTTAATATCTTCAAGGTCCCACACTTAATAGGTAAATATGTGGATGGTGATACTTAAGATGATGAAGTTGGTGAGGTTAGTAAAGAAAAATCATTTTCAACTTCTTAAACAATCTACTTTTCCTTTTTGATATTCAAAATATAGAAAGAAACCATAATATATATATATCCATTTGAAAGCTCTAATACCAAGATGCTTTTTCATCAAATCCAACATCTTTATTAATAACATTCTTTCAGTTTCTTTGACTAAGCACCTTATAACCTTTTGAGATCTCATCACATTCAATAAAAACAAACTTCTTACTTTGGTTTTCAAGTTTGTACTTTCTTGCTCTAGAACATGAATATATGCAATAGATTCCAGCACTCTTAAATGTCACGCAGAAGGCTTCACTACATTATAGACTTCTTATGGAGTAATATATTTCAAGCTCTTTGTATGACTATGATTTGAAAGATAAACGCGTATGCAACTACTTCACCCTAAAACTCCTTAGGCATCATCTTGCTTTTCAATACAGTGCTCTCTATATTTAAAATTATTTGATTCTTTCTTTCAACTACTCTATTTTATTGGGAAAATCTAGGTACTATAAAAGAATTATTTCCATATAGCTTACAGAAACTCTTAAATTCATTAAAAGTAAATTCTACACTTATATTATTTCTTAAAGCTTTAATATCATAACCAATTTCTTTTTTAACCAATTATTTAAACTTTTTAAACATTTAAAAACCTTTAGACTTGTATGTCAAAAAGTTCACCCATGACATTATATTATAATTGTCAATAAAGAGAATAAAGTAAGAGATTTACCAAAAGATGAAGAATTGATGGGATTGTAAACATCTATATGAACAAGTTGGAGTGGCTTGGTAGCTCTTGAACTTGACTAGTTTAGAATGCTTTTCCTTGAATGCTTTTCAAGCGTGCATGCCTCACATAGTTATTTAAGACGAACTATACTTGAATGCCTCTTACCCTCTTCTTTTCTTCCAAGGCTTTAAGTGAATTAAAGTTCAAATATTCATACCTCATATTCCATATCCATAAACGATCACTAACACCACTCTTCAAACTCATAGCCTCAGTAATATGTAGGATTGACAAAAATATCTTATTGTTAGTCATAGTCACTTTGGCAATAATATTAGCATTACAATTCAAAATGTTATTGTCATCTAGGACTTCAATTTCTATATTATTGTGGAAAGTAGGGATAGGAATTAGTTCAAAGTGTGGGACTGGAATGCTATAAAGTTTGGTGTGTTGCTAGAGCTAGGAGATCGTAGGACCTTACCTAGAATTTGAACATCTTATATTGTTTCACCAAGCCTCTTGATTTGGTTTACCACTCATATGACTCTTATAAAGTACTCTAAAACGGATACATCACTATTCATTAAAAGTGTCACAAACTTGGTGTTTAGAGTTTGAAATTGTACCTTCTTCACCTTGTCAACTCCCATCACAAATTTTCTAGAGTTTCACACTCCTTCATTAATGTGGTTTTATTAGCTATTTTTCTCAAACATTTCTTCATCTAAACCTTGATACATGATGGTAAGTGCATTATGTTTCTTCTTTTGTTTCTTCAAGGCTTCTTTTTGAGCTTAAGTCAAGCTTTCCTCATTTTAAGACTCCATATAGCTTTTGTTGAATATATCTCGTATATCTTATAAATTGAAAATGGCCTTCATCCTAAGTGCCTAATTCTCATAGTTGAGTTTAGTGAGTTGTGAATATATAGTGCAAAGAAATGGAGGCTCCTTTTGATGAGATAATTGGCTTTAATACCACTTTGTTGGAAAAAGAATAAAATACAGACAAATACTTACTCATTTCATATAATGAAATAACACTATTCTTACGATATAAATTTTACTATTTTCCTCTCTTATATAGGCATTATATGGCTATTTATAGTACCAATGGAGAATTCTAGAATAACCAACTTAAAGGTACTTAATGATAAAATATAAAGAGAGAAATATTTTCAATATTATAATAAAATTTGCATTAAAAAACTAACAATTATGTCTTTATTTCACTATAACTCTTTTATGTAACTCTAGATGACTCAATGTTAGATTCACTTAAATAAAACACATAAAGCTTTAAAATAAATCTTAAATTAGCCAAATTGATTAATATTTGAATATTTAACTACTCTTTTAAATTTCTTACAAAATTTTAAAAATCAATTTCATTTATAATAGTCATTCTACGTTAAGCACTACAAACATGCATTTATCTTTAAACTACCTCTTCATTCACTTGTTTTTAATCATTTTCTGTTTTTAATTTTTAGGCTTGGTCCACTTTGAATCTATCTTCAAATATGATGAATTTCAATTAAGTTTGGACTCAAGTTGTAAGATGGAACTTGAATTAGGATTGATAAATTTGAATTGCATTTGAGTCATTGGTAACTCGAACCTAACTTGACCAATTGCCAACCTTATTTAAAATAATTTGATTAAGAAGATGGGGTTGGATCTAATAAAAAAAGATAATTAAGAGATTTAATTCAAATTTCATATGAAATTTACAAACTTCTTTTCGTTTCTTTAAATGAGAAACAACGAGATGCAAGTCAACGAGAATCACAATACTAACAGTGTTCACTTTGTCCTGCACAACTTCTCCCACCTACTCATGAAATATTGCAATGAATAGATTTTCTTCTTTATATATTAAGGTCAATTGGGAAAAAATGAAAAACAACATTATTCTGTCCAAATTTGTGACAGATGGTCTATATTTCATGGAAGATGTTATATACAAATTTTAAAAAGGATCAACTATATATGTCTATTAGTAAATAATATTAATTATTTACTATCATTAAATAAAAATTTATATTATAAAAATAATATTTTTATTAATTATGATATTGGTCGAGTGATTCACTGATATCTAACTTATTCCAACCGAAAAACAAAAGCTATAAGTCAGAAGAAAACTAGTGAGGAGCCCTGCCGTCTTTAATTTCCATTAACTGGCTAATACTAAAGCGATAAGGGATTTAACAAAGGGTGGCTTATAGCTTTGTTATACCATTTATGACTTATAATTCATGTAATCCAGTTTACGTAGCTGATAATTCTTTATGGAAGAAATACGAAGACAACGTTTTATTTAGTGAATGTTGATATATATACAGGAGATAGTGTTGTACAAAAGAATAAAATATTCTCTCTCATCTAATGAACAAAAATTTTGCATGATTATGTTGCGTGCGATTCGTTTGTCTAGTGTGGAATGTATGATGGTATGGGCCTATCGACAGCTCCCCCTCAAGTTAGTGGTGGTGGAAGCAGACCCAATTTGACGATGTTTGAAGACAGGTCCAGGGATGATAAAGGCTTGGTGAGGCAATCAGCTAGCTGTGAGGAGCATGGAGTGTAGGAAGTGGAGATGAAGCCTTTGATGACAACATTATGAACGATGTGACAGTCGATTTCAACGTGCTTGATTCGTTCATGAAACACCGACTTTTTTGAAATGTGAATGGCGGCTACATTGTTGCAATGTAGGGGGATAGGTAAAGAGGCCGGAAACTGCATGTCCCGGAGTAAGTAGGTGATCTAGCGAGTCTCACATAGAGCGCTGGCCATGCTCCTATACTCTGCCTCTGCGGAAGATCGACTGACAGTTCGTTGTTTATTGGTTTTCCAAGAGACCAAAGCAGCGCCTAACATAATGCAATAGCCGGTGCGGGACTTTCGGGTATAATTGCATCCGACCCTGTCGGAGTCAGAGAAAACTTGGAGGGAAGCTGTTGGCGGTGCGGGACTTCCGGGTATAATTGCATCCGACCCAGTCGGAGTCAGAGAAAACTTGGAGGGAAACTGTTGGCTGTAATGGATACAGAAGTCGATAGGCTAAAGTGTTCTTGAGGTAGCAGAGGAGATGGAGTAACGTGTCCCAATGTTGTTGGCGTGGGGCGGAAGTGAACTGTGTTAATTGATGGACGACAAAAGTGACGTCGAGTCGTGTTAAGTTTAAATAAAGGAGTTGTCCGACTATCTAGCGGTATTGATCAAGGTTGGGCAGTAAAGGGCCATCATCGGGTGTGAGTTTTCTGCCTTGCAGAAATGGAACAATATTAACTTTCAGGTTTATTAAAGTGGCTTCCGTAAGGATATCCTAGATATATTTGTCTTGTGAAATGGATATGCCTTCAGTGGAACCATGTAGTTCGAGTCCAATGAAATATGTAGCTGGTCTGAGGTCTTTGATAGTGAACAAATTGTGTAGGTAAGTTTTTACGTCCATAAGGAGTGCCTCTAAAGGACTGGTAAGTAGGACATCGTCCACGTAAAGGATGAGAGCTAGAAAATTTTAAACAGATCCTTTTATGAATAAACAGGGATCCGAAGGGGATTGAAGAAAACCGTAAGCCTGGAGTTTGGAGGTGATTTCGTGGTTCCACTGTCAACCGGCTTGTTTAAGGTCGTACAGAGATTTTCGTAAACGGCAGTCTTGGCCTGGAGCAGCTTTGGAATACCCTTGGGGAGGATCGATGTATAACTATTTGGTGAGAGATCCATGGAGATATGCATTGTTGATGTCGCAGTGGTGCAAGGGCCAGTTGAAGGCAGCGGCTAGCGCGATTAACACCTGGACTGTGGTGGGCTTAGCAACTGGGGAGAATATCTTGGTGTAGTCCAAACCTTCCTTCTAACTATATCCACGGACGACTAATCTGGCCTTGTGACGATCCACCGACCCGTCTAGTTTACGTTTGATTTTGAAGATCCATTTTGTATGTAATGCTCGTTTTCTTGTTGAGAGAGTGGCCAACTCCCATGTGTTGTTCTGTTCAAGTGCATCGAGCTCTAACTTCATAGGGCAGCCCAAAAAGGATTAGTAATGGCAATAGAAAAAGATAAAGGTTCACGTTCAGTAACAACGTTGGCCATAAAAGTGAAGGAGGTGGAAGAATGAGATAATAAAGAAGTATGAGATGGGGAGCAAACCTGGGGTGAGGATGTTGTAGTTGTGACGAGGGATGGAAGGGAGGTTATGTAATCACGTAAATAAGAAGGGTGAGACTTTATGCAAGTTCTGTGACGAAATGGTGGAACATAGGGTGAGGTTAGGTTTGGGTCGGTTTGAGAAGAGGTAGTAGTATGTGTCTCTGATGGAAGTGGTGTGGGTTGGTTGTTAATTGGTGAGGTAGGTGGGGAAGTAGGTAAAACGTTGTCTGGTTAATAGGGGGAAGGAGGTAGGTTGGAAATGGTAATATGGTCAGTGGGGCTGTCAAGAACGTGTGGGAAAATAGGAGTGTGAGGTTGGTGTATATGATTGGAAAAAGGAAAATGGGTTTCGTAAAAAATGACATCTCGTGATACAAAAATTTTATGATCATTAAGATCAAGCAATTTAAATCCCTTCTGTCCAGATATGTAGCCCAAGAAAACGCATTCTTGTGCACGTGGTTCTAATTTGTCTTTAAAGGGTTTGGTATTTGTTGCATAGCAGAGACAACCAAAAACCCGTAAATTACTGTAGGAGGGTGGTTTGTGGTAGAGTTTTTCATATCGGGTTTTCCAAGATAAAATTTTGGTAGGGAGTCGGTTGATAATATAAGTGGACATGAGTAGAGCTTCTCCCCAAAAATGTTTGGGTAAATTGGTTTGGTATAGCAAGGCCCTGGTAATTTGGAGAAGGTGTTTGTGTTTGCGTTCAACAATGTCATTTTGTTGAGGTGTGTAAAAGCACGATTTTTGGTGGGCTATTCCTTTGGTTTGGAAGAGCTCTTTGCAATCGGTATTGACAAATTCGGTGTCATTATCAGTACGAATACAAAGGATGGATGTCTGGTATTGGTTTTCAATCATGGCTAGGTAATTTTAGGGTTTCGTACACTTGATCCTTCCTATTTAATAAGTAAGTCCACGTGGCTCTTGTGAAATCGTCAACTATGGTTAAAAAATACCTTGAGCCATCGAAATTTTTGATTCCATATGGTCCCTATAAATCAATATGTAAGATTTCAAAAGGTCGTTGGGTGCTTATGTTGTGAGTTGGGAATGGCTTTCTAATTTGTTTGGCTAATGGACAAATACCACACAGAATACTTTTAAGAAGTGAAATGCATAAATTTGGTAAATGTGTGATTTTTTCTTTTGAAATATGCCCAAGGCATAAATGCCAAATATCAAAGTTATCTTAAACATGGTTAGCAACTGGGTTCTGAACATAACAATCTAGAGAAGGACTTTTTAAGGTGCATGGGTTTAGCAGGTTGTTCACTCCGACTTTGTATATTCCTCTTTCTGCCTTGCTCACAGCTACAATTTCGTTAGTCCGCAGGTCCTGTAAATACACTTTGCCAGTCACAAAAATGATAGCAAGGTTGTTTTGAGTGGCTAGCTTGTGGACTAACATCAAATTTTGGTGGAACGTTGGTACGTGAAGAACGTTGTTTAATTGAAGAGTTTTATGGAAATCAACAGTGCCCACATAGTTAACAGAATTGGTTGTATCGTCCGCTAGGATTACAGGTTTAAGGTGAGGGATTTTGGTTTTATTTGTAAATATCATAGGATTATTGCTCATGTGTGTGAAGGCCACATAGTCTACTATCCATATACCGTCATCATTTTTGTTACTGCCAAAACTAAAAAACTTTGGGTGCATACCTGCGTAGCTGTTATAAGCTACATGATTAATCTTAGCCGAGGATTTACCCTTAATTATGCGCATCAGGTCCTGAACTTGCAGCGTGAGGGCTGCTATATCGACTTTAGTTTTGGACTGTGGTTCAATCTTTTATTCCTCGAAGGGGACGTTCACGTTCATTGCAGCATGCATTGGTTTTTCCTTCTTCTTTTGCAGTTCTTTGTACCACTCTGGGATTCTATGCAGCTGGAAACAGGTATCCTTCGTGTGCCCCTTTTCCTTGCAATGCTCACAGAATTTTTCATCTCTCCAGTTACCGAATCTTTTCCCAACGAAGTCTCGGTTTACCTGTTTCTTAAAGGTGTTTGTGTTTGCCATGAGAGCTACTGTAACAGCCCTGACCACCCGCCCACAGATATTGTTCGCTTTGGGCCAACCTGCACAGTTTTGTTTTTCCACAAAACTTCTCAGAAGGTCACCCATCCTGGTACTGCTCTTGCCAATCTTTTCCCAACGAAGTCTCGGTTTACCTGTTTCTTAAAGGTGTTTGTGTTTGCCATGAGAGCTACTGTAACAGC
>JANKOD010000193.1:31380716-31394203 GCA_026284645.1 Erythroxylum acuminatum | reverse complement strand
AGTCATTTTCATGTGCAATTTCACTATTCATGAATCAGGTGTGCATGAATATGTCAAAATAAATCCTAAACCCTCTTTACCCTTTGCCAAATTACCATTCTACCATTCCCATCGAGGGTGGGATGTTACAAACTATCCAGTTTCTAATATTTGACTAAGGGGCGGTTTGCTAGTATGGAGAATGATAATAGGAATGAAAATGAGTATAGTGAAGAATGGAAATAAATATTATCATTATAATTACGATAGTTGGTTAAGAGGAAGGAATAATTACTATTGCTATTGACAGTGGTAAGTTTGTAAAAAATATTATAATTAATTTTTTAATTAATGAATGAATTGTATTTTAATTAATTATATTATAACTAATTAATTAATTATTTTTTAATTAATTATAATGTAATTAATTAATAATGATATTTTAATTAATTATATTGTAATTAATTAATTAATTACAATATTTTAATTAATGAATGAATTACAATATTTTAATTAATGAATGAATTATATTTTAATTAATTATATTGCAATTAATTAATTAATTACAATATTTTAATTAATGAATAATTATATTTTAATTAGTTATTAATAATAATATTTTAATTAATTATATTGTAATTAAGAAATGAATTACAATATTTTAATTAATAAATAATTATATTTTATTTAGTTATATTTTAATTAATAATAATTAATTAATTAATTAATTAATTACAGTATTTTAATTAATAAATGAGATATATTTTAATTAATTACAGTTTAATTAATTAATCATAATATAATTAATTATAATATATTATTTTAATTAATTATATTTTAATTAATTGCTTATATTTAATTAATTAGTATTAAAAATGTTTTAAAAAAAGAGTCACTACTAAAGAATGAGTTTTATTTCTCAACTAAATGGAGAGTACGGGGATTTCCTAAAAATGGGATATCAAACTATTACTCCTGTAATGATAATTAACAACGAACTACTCACTTTTCATTCCATACCTATTAATTCTTTATTAAACTCGTCAATCAAATACCTCTGTCAAACGCTGAAAAAATTAGGACATCCTTAGCTTTATTTTTTAAAGCAGACCTTACTAAAACAGTAAAAATCAACCCTGTCATCATCCTTTTGCTCGGGTACGATCTAGATTATTGGCAGCTTTTTTAGCTTTCTTTGGCTACTGTTCACGAACCATTTCTAGCATTAGATCGAACGAGTAATTTGCTACCATATATCAAGTTACACCACCCAAGAGCCAGATGTAAAGCATAATTGCTGCAGTATCAATAACGTCAGGGTTTACCTTGATCACTGGAAAGTAGAAGTGTCTCCCTATTTATCACGACTCAAATTCTGATAGTAGGGGTTCTCGAAGTTAGTTCGTAAACAATTCAAACCTTTTTGTTATTGAAAAAAGCAGTCGAAAGATCTTGGGTGGATATATGTGTATATACCATATGATACTGGGTTGGTTCAACGATGCTATTAATTTTATTTGGTACTTCACAAGCTTGTTAAGAAAGGGACCTCTTTTAAAGAGAAGGGGCAGAATAATTAGAAGATGGAAGGAACCAAAACAAAAACAGAACAATAATATCACTATTTCAGGATTTGTGTACGAAGTAGACACCAACTATCATGGAAAGAGGAGAACACAGATAGATCATGCAAGAGATGCATTCAAAGTGTGCAAACTAGTTGATCTCAAAAGCAAATCCAGTTTAGTAACTATTTTCTCCTTGGAAAATGGTCCTGTCTTGCATTCAACCAATGGAAGGAATCGGCGCTATTGTTGATCACGTGAGTTTAAATAAGACTTGGAAGGAGCCCATCTGTCCATAAGTGCCTTCTAAATTGTAACTTCCATAAAAACTGACTCGTGAAATATTATGGCAGTATTAAACACGATATCTTTGTTGAAGTGTAAGACATCTCGTATCGGAAATTATAGTTCAATGGGAGAGCTTGATACTCATTCATCCTTGTAAATTTTTACAAAATCACCTCTTCAAACATGGCGACGGAAAGCAAAAATTGAAAAAGTTGAAGCAAACTTTGGGAAGGGTCATAATGTTGAAAAAGTATATTATCAAGCCGCCAAAAAGCATGACATCCTCCATGTATGAATATAATCGTATGTTAGAAAATTAGGGTAGAATCTGATCCCACAAATAACGGAATAATAATACAACTTTTTTATTTGATTTTTCGAAATGTAACATCACTTAAATTCTTTAAAATGACTAGTATATAAATCATAATAAAGTATAAATCTTAATTTGTATCTTTTTTCAAAACTTTATCATTTTTTTGTCGTTTCTTTCAAACTGTTTTTGAAATCAGCTCATCTCAATCATTGTGGTTTATAAGTGTCCGATCTCTAACGATATCCATATAACATGTTGAGAGAACTTTGCAATTATTGCATAAATGATTAGGCAAGAGCTAACTCCTTTAGAACCTAAGTCTATTTATAGTGGGCCTTAGACATTGTATTAATTTAATTAAAAGAAATTTTAGTTCAATTAAACTTTTATTAAAAATATAATTTTTTAATTTCAATTAAACTTTTATTAAAATTATAATTATTTCTAACTAAATACCAATTATATCCAAATATGGTCAAATATCTCATATTGATCCTTATTTATCAAGTATCTCATATTGAATCATAAATTTTCTCAAACTTTGCATTCAAGTCTAATTTGATTAAAATATCTTTGCTTCCTTCAACTTGTTCTTTGTATGTAGCTTATTAGGTTCCCCAATATACTGTCAATTGATATAAATAATAACTCCAAATCATATTTACAATTAGATAAATTAAACTCCTTTAATTTTCTAATTAAATGATTTATATTTATAGATCAAGATTGATATTTAGAAACCATTATGACCACACAAATAATTAGGAATGTCAAAGTATTTTTGACTAACCTTTTCATGCATGATTTTTCATATGATTTAATTCTTTGATCATATAATGTTCTAATTAGACACAGAACATGTAATTAATGTCAACTCTATTTGAATTTAATCATATTAATTCTCTTTCATTAGTAATTAATTTAATTAATGACATATGAAAACTATTATCAAAGTACCATTCTACCTTGGCTAAGAATTTCCTTAATCAATTCTAATCAAGAACAATAGAACATTCTCCCTAATCACTTTACAATTATGAATCCTCTACTGATCACTCAACTATCTCCGTATAGTTCATGCTATATCCAATGATTATCAACTTAGCTATCTTTGACTAGAATAGGTTATAAGTAGTATCAAAATATAATAATCTCTATATGAGATAATTTTAGAGATCACATGATATGTGCTTAATTGAATGTGCATTTATTCTATAACACTTAGTGATTAACGTTATGAAATGTTTAAGAAACTTATTTTGGTTCATATTTAGTTTTAGGTATATTTTGGAAACATAAGAGCTAAAGTGAGTTAAAAGAACATTCTTTAAGCCATCCTCTTGATGTTCAAACTCAATTGTCATTATGGAACAGGATGGAGACAGAATGGGATAAAGATGGGATAAGAAAATTCAAAGAAATGAAGCTTTCAAGATGATTTGGAAGATATATGGCCGTGTATCAATTCACACTCTCGTGTATAAATTCAAAAGATATTTTTTGACTTACTCAATTGGATACACAGGCGTGTACCTAACTGTGTATATTTATGATTTTAGGAATCATTTTGGGACTTTGTGAAGGGGCAGAAAACTTACTCTTTGAAGAGCCATAGAGAGCTATAGTTCCCTATTACAATTCAAAGGTGAAATCAACGTCGAGAATCGCATTTAAACATATCGTCATTGTGTATCGTTCTTCTTTTTCTCTTTAAGAATTGTTTACGTTATTCTTGTCATTGTGGAACAAGAAGGAGACAGATTGGGGTGAAGATGGAATAAAAAAATTCAAAGAAATGAAGCTTTCAAGATGATTTGGAAGATACATGGTCGTGTATCAATTCACACTGTCGTGTATACATTCAGAAGATATTTTTTGACTTACATAGTTGGATACGCAGTCGTGTACCTAACTATGTATATTAACGATTTGAGGAATCATTTTGGGACTTTGTGAAGGCGCAAAAAACTTACTCTTTGAAGAGCCATAGAGAGCTATACTTCCCTATTACGATTCAAAGGTGAAATCAACGTCGAGGATCGCATTCAAACATATCGTCATTGTGTATCGTTCTTCTTTTTCTCTTTAAGAATTGTTTAGGTTATTATATATCTAATGATTTGGGTATTCGTGTGTGGATAATTGTTATTCTCGTTTTTTTTAGATTGTTTGCATATGAACCCATTGCTAGAATTTGAAATACAATACGTAATTGATGTGTTATAGATTCATTTGTGGTAACAAATGATGTTAAATCATTAGGGATAACGTAACATAGGTTAAATGACCCGAGCTTGTGTGCTTATTACCTAGATTGATTTGTTTTCCTTATTCATAATACGGCTGTTTGATTAAATCTAAAGAGCTTGTTATAGGTTGTTCGATGGTTAGGATTAGCTAAAGAGCTTATTTTAAATAAACATGATCTAATCACTACAAGAAAATGGGTGTTTACTGACTGAAATTATCACGGAATGTGAAGGTTTTCTATCGCCAAGCGAATTTGCTAACGAAAATTTCCTACCGCATGAGTCGTCGGAGAAATGAATGTCAGTAATATTTAACAACAAAATAAAAATATTCTGTAAGTAATTTACCGACGCATAAGTTTTTTTCGTTACTAAATATAGTGATGAAAATTTTAAGTCTGTCGGTAATATTTATCGACGGAATATTGAAAATCCATCAGAACATTTTGCAATAGTGAGTTGATTTCCATCAGCAAATTTAGCGACAGATGTTGTATGTGCACCAGTAATTGAATTTTATTTAAAGCTTAAATCTGCTTATAATTATAAAGGTTGGTAGGCAATAATATGGTTCGGATCATAGATATATTTCCTTAGCATCTCCATAGATATAAACATCATGAAAATATTAAGTGCATCAGTAAGACCAAATGACATAGTTAATTAGTCATATAAATCCGAATTAGATTCATTGTTTCAAATTATATAAGTTTACATAGCATGCAACGAACATATTATTTTTACTAAAATAATTAACAATAATATCTAAAAGAGCAAAATCCTTTCCTAAAATATGAAATTGAGAATCTATAAGTTCATTGGTATGATTTTATCTAAATTTTGGTTATAAAAGATAGATATAGAAGGTGCAAGTAATTAAATTCAGTTAACATCACACGATTACATAAGTGATTTTATCTTAATTTAAAAAAAAAAAGATAGACATAGATGGTGTAAGTAATTAAATTCACTTAACATCACACGATTACATAAGTGCTTCTGAATCTACTATTATAAAAGATAGACATAGATGATGCATATGACATATAAATATGAACCTACTACGACAAATAATCCAGGATGCCATTCCTTATACCACAATTCTAACACACAACACATGTAAATTCCATAGTTGTTATCTGATCTCAATAATTTAACTAAATAACAATGTATAATAAGAGTATCTCACCTAAGGTAGAATTGTTACTATCTTACTATCGATACGATTCAGGAAACACTTCAACTCCCTACATAAAAAAAGAGAGGTTAGACATATAAATAGGAAGGTGTAAAAAAGTAGCAAGTGGTAATTATACAAGCACTCCTATAATTCATATATAATCTATTTATTCTTAAAATAACCTAAAACACTCATTAGAAATATTAACGAAGACATAAATACTAGTAAACTAAATATGCATTATAATCTAAAAAGGAAATAATTATGACTAATAGAAAGAGGAGAAGCCAACAATCTTACTTGCAAAAGAAAACTAATGTTCTTAATCTTAGGAGGCTTATTCTGTCACCTTAAAATTTTCCTATAGAAATAAATTCAATTATGAAAAACCAAGAACATGAATTTAAAATAACAAAGTAACTTTTAGAGGGAAGAATAATAGTAACTCTAACATTTTAGATAGATAAATGAAATGATACATTTTCAAACGGGATGGTTTCTCTAGGTTAGAGACTAAAAGTAAGTCTTTAGGTGAAATTCATTCTCAAGCCTAATTCATCTATGTAAATAATGGTAAATGAATAAAATAAAAGCCTAATTTTTTCACCCTCATCATCTTTGTGATAATACTAGGAAATATTATGTTCTTGGCTACTCCTTAATATGAACTCATTCAAAATGAATGGGCTTGCTTACTTTGCTTTTTAGAAATTAATATTAGATTTCTATTTACTGATCCATATTTCTCCTTGTCTTCTTTATAAATCTTATTATGTTACAAACCAATCTAATATTGGGATATCCTTTTCTTACTTCTTGTAAGTGATAAAAGTCCATCTTTAAAGATAAAGCACTGTTTAATAGGATGAATGACCAATTGATAATATTTGTAGTACTTTGGATCATCCACCTTATTTGCCTCCTCTATTTTTCCACCTAAGGAAAATCAATGACTTAAGCTTCTAAAAGGTTGTCTAACATCTCTATCCTTTAATGAATTATTTCTTCCTCCTTTTTCACTGAAGATGTTACCATTGTTTCTTGCTTCACTTACCTTTTAGAGTGGACTTAAAACAATGCCTTGTTTGTTTTCATGTTTTCATTTGGAGAAGACTTGTGCCCTTTGTGCACTTTTTTTCTTTATTCTTCTTAGGCTCTTGATGTGGTAACATTTTTTGACTAACTATAATAATATTAACTCTATATCATGTGCATGAATTGCTAAGTCTTTAAAACCTTAAGTCTTATTCCTTTTAAGATGTAGTAAAGTCGCCAATGCATACCTTGAATGCAAATAAATAAAGCAATCCCATATGGGCAGTAGCTAATTATATTATGTACAAAATCATATTACACCTCAATACACAAAATCATATTTTGTACAAACTATGATTTTGTAATCATCTTTGATTTTCACTTGACTTATAAAAACTTAATAAGTTTTTAATCATTTTTTGTAATCATTTTTGCTTTTCACTTGACTTATAAAAACTTAATAAGTTCTTTCCAAAGTATATGTATTTCCATTTGGACTTTGCTAATTTGGATTTCTTTCTCTTATCACCAGTAATAAGTATTTGCTACCTTCACAATGCATTACAAAACTATCAATGTATGGGATTTTTATTACGTAAGATTTCTACAGTTTCCAATTTATCAATTGAATTTTGTGATTATATTATTTCAAACTTACATCATTTTTAATTATATCTTTATAATTATTTGATATCTCTAATATATTTTAATAATTATATTATAGTGTTTTTGTAAGTTATTTACCTTTGATAGTATTTATACAAGTACCATCAGGATTTTAATTCTGTAAATTTTAATATAGCGAATAATCAATATATAATATGTTTGATTCACCTTTTGTAATACATAATTTGTTACATTATTATTGTTACTATAGTTTTTCTCCACCTTAGCTATTTTTCTCTTATCACCATTAAAGAAAGCATAATGCCTTACAAAAATATCAATGTATGAGAATTTTACCTCAATTGATGATTAAACCAATACGTTAACCCAGTAAAAGCAAATATTGATGATTACTCATACAATCAAACTAGAAACAAAAGCCATACATTTAAAGCAGTACACAAAATCTAGTAAAAAACAAAACCCAACGATGTCGTAAAAAAACCAAAGATGGGCCATTTACCTCAATCAATAATTAAACGAGGACGACGACGATGGCACACAATGGAAGAAGATGGACGACGGAGAACTACAAACGGCGAAAACGACACGAAACTAGGGACGACAACAGAGGAGGTTCGTAGGTAGGTTTAATGTTTAACGAGAATGACGTTGTTTGATGTTAAACCAAATGACGTCATTTTCGTTTTATTAAAAACATTGAAGTTGAAGTTAATGACAATGTTTAGGTTTTAATTTTACCGACAGAATTGTTATTCCGTCTATAAATCATTGATGCAATCCAGTCTCGTTAGTACATCCTAACACTTGTTTATACCACCAAGCATTTCCGCCTAATTTACCGACGAATATCGCTTTTCTTGCGCTATATTCCATCCGAAAAAATGTCGGGTAATTTTCCTCCACTTTTACCAACGGATATTTTGTCCATCGTAAAATGCAATTTTTTTTGACAATGTTATCGACATAAATTGATTTTTCGTCGCTAATTGACTACGGTATTTTTACCATCAGTAATTTTCCGTTAGTAATTTGTAATTTTCTTATAATGGACGATTGTATAATTGATTCTTAGACTTTAGATTACTAAGGTATTTCATGTGAGAATTATTATGTTTTAATGATACTTATGAATTGTCATAGGATAATTTAGTCGGTAGTACTTGGATGTAGTACAAACCATATGGAAGTAGTTGAGTAAGTCAATAAATGATTCGTTACCCTAAAGTAATTAGAGAGAATGCTTTACTGTTCTTAATTAATAGTGATTTAAGGAATCTGGTTAGACTGAATTGACATTTTGTGTCCAATCATGCTCTTTCTTGCTTTCAAATGTCAATTATAAATCAATTACTAATTACAAAAGAGTAGACACTATATTCATACTATGTCCAATTGAAATATTGGATGACGAAAAGATTCAATTATACATCATAACAATGCATAGACAGGTTAAGTTAAATCACTTTGACGTCCTTGATATTTGGGTGTTCATGGCATGTTGCTAGACATCAATCTTGATCTATGATTATAAATTTTGTAATTGGAGAATTACAGATAAATTAAAAGAAATTTTAATTTATCTAATTCTAATTATGAAGTAGAATTATAATTTATAATCATTGTCAATATATTATGAACCTAATGGGTAACAGATAAAGAGCAGTTGATGAGAAAAAATTAATTTCAATTAAATTGACTTAATTATAAAGTTTGAAAAACTTTAGAGATTAAATATGATATATTTGATTTTATTAAGATTAAATTAATTATAATTAGATTTAGACTTTAATTATAATTGATGTATTTAATTTTAAGAGAAATTAAAAAACCTGGTGCTTTTTCTATAAATAGAAATAAGCATAAGGAGCTAACAGTTCTGATTATTCCTCTCAAAAGTTAAGAAACTGCTCTGTGAATACTATTAGAGGCTAGACTTATGAACAGCTCTTGGTTTACATATTGAAAAGGTTTTGAAAGGATTTCAATAAGAAAATCGATTCAGGTACGATTTCAAATTTTATTATTCGAGTTTAGTTTTTTAAGTTATTCAATTATCGAGGATCCAACCAAAAACTATAAAATTTTATTTTTCTGCTACACCGTAAGTTAATTATGGTTAGTTTCCAATAGTGGTATCAGAGACTCCTTTAATTTTTTAACTTGAATTAAAAGCTTGATTGTTATTGATTTGATGAATATTAATGTTGAAAATTAAGATTTATGTTTTAATTAATCCCAAATCTGTGTTTCGAAAATCTCTATACCACTCCCTTGTTTGCTTCTGCTTTGAAATTGTTTTTGTTCTGGAAAAAAATAACCTAAAAAATCAAAATGCATGTCCTGTTGTTTTTCTTATTCTGGAAAACTCTTTGTGCATTTACTGGAAAATCACCAGTGGCATTGCACCGCCGTTGGTGATGGCTTGAAACTAGTGGTAAATTGCCACTGGTGAAGCCGAGAACCATTGGCAAATTGCTATTGGTGAAGGGCGGTTTTTTTTTGGTAATTTAAAGGGCGGTTTTTTTCCCATAACTGAAGTTGGATAGCGTGGTGATGGTCACCAACACGTGGCGTTGTATAGACTAAAAGCAGGAAGCTTAGTGATTTGGGAAGATAGCAAAGGAAAGGCAACGATCAAGAAAAATAAAAACCCTAATTCTGATAGGGGCATGTGTTAGAGGCACGTCTGACATGGATGCTTCTGGAGTATGCATTATACATGACAACCAACGCCCCTACATGTGCCTCACAAAAAGGGTTCTGCATGTGCTAGACAGTCCCATGCACCTTTTCATTTAAACCACAACCCTTTTCATTTAATTTATGTGTTTTATAGCCTTAATTTCAATTAAATTTTTTATAGAGATTAAATTGGTTTATATTCCTAATAGAATTGAAAAAGTGTTTTCCTCAATGTTTCAAAATTGTTTTCAAAGGATAATCATTATTAGGAATATTTTAGAATTTAGTTTAATTTTACAAAAAGTTGAATTATTAAATTGAATTAGTTATCAAATTAATATTAGAATCAAGCAAAGGTTTTGAAGGATTTCTTTCGTAATTAGATTATGTTAGAAATTATTAATATAATGAGATTATATTATTTTGATGAGATTAACATTTTAAAAAAAATAAATCCCTTAATTAAATATTAAATACACATTGAGAATGTGATAATTGCCTTATATTATTTAAGAATAAAATCAGAGTTATGTTTATTATAAGGCTTGTTGAGCAAACTCAAGGCTACTTTATCCTGAAGATATTTTTTCTTAAATTAATGGGTCCTACTTAACTAAATTTGTATAATTTAGGTGAGCAAACTTATAATCATATGGATTTAGAGATAGGGTTAGGAAAAATATATATGATATATTCTAGTAAAGAGTTGCCACCTAACAGATTTAGATGCCATATAAGATGTGATTGGTAAAGTTATTATCTATCTTATTTAAATATTGTTGGTTTGTTGAGCAAACTCAAGATTAACTATTTTTGAATGGGATCTTATCCCACTAGAAAAATATTTGATAATTTCTCAATCAAGTAGAGAGGGCTATTATTTTGAATAAAATAGTAGGAGTAATCAAATATTTATTAAAGTCTTTATTTTATTTGACTTTATGGTATAAACTAATACTTGCTCTTTGTATGTCTTTTGGTTATTACACTAGAAGATGAGTACCAATCTAACGTTGAGGAGTATCATGGATGCTAACAAGTTAACTGGGCCTAACTTCTCGGACTAGTTTCGCAACTTAAGAATTGTTCTCAAGTAAGAAAAGAAGTTTATATTATTGACACTACTATTTCAGATCCTAGTTTAGATGTGACTAATGAGGCTTAGAAGAGATATTAGCGTTACGTTGATGACGTTGAATAAGCTACACGCGTGATGTTAGCTAGTATGTCTCAGGAGCTTTAGAAGCAATATGAGAACATGGATGTTCCTGCTATAATTGTTGCATCTCAAGGAGTTATTTGCTGCACAAATTAGGGTGGAGAGGTATCAATTCTTCAAAGTATTATTTCAATGCAAGTTGGTAGAAAGATCTTCAATGAACCTACACATGTTGAAGATGATTGGGTGTATTAAAAAATTAGCCCAATTAGGTATTGTCATGGATTATGAATTTAGCGTTAATTTGGTGCGATAGTCCCTTAGTTGGAGCTTTTCGCAACTCGTTATGAACTTCCACATGAATCACAAGTATATGTCCTTCCCTGAACTGCTAAATATGAAGGGATCTTTAGCTCAAATGGAAGCTCTTTTTTTCCTCTACCTTTTTCTCTTCTTGAACAACCTCAAAATCTCTCTTGAGGGCTAACATAATTAAAACCCTAGCTTGTTTCTCTTCTTTCTCTCTTTCATTCTTTTTCATGTTTTCTCTCTCTTATCTCTTTTCTCATCCACACATTTTGTTTCTCTAGAATCTTCTCATTCCCGTAGTTCTTCTCCATTTATAAGCAAGACAACACTTCTTTTTCCAATTATGCCATTAATGAGTCCAAAAAGTCCATTTTATCCTTCCTTATAAGCTTATACCCTTTCAAACTTAAGTGTCTTGCCAAATATATCCTGGAACATTCTGACACATCACTTTCTTCTAGAAAAATATTCTCCATTTTCTTAAGTTTTTTATACCACCGAAACATTCGATTTGGTTCAGTGATTCAAAAAATATACTTCAAACATTTTTGGACTGCTCTTGTCCAAAACAATATACTATACATGACTTCCATCAGAAATTTCAAAGTCTTAGGAACTGAATTGCAATTCACTTCCTTCAGATACTTTATAGCTCTATGTCTCTAGTTTACCACAAATATGAAATCATCTTATTTGGAGTTCTACTGATGCCGAAATTGTCAAAATACTGAAGTATATTCAGTAGAATAACACCAGTTCATAATACTTAAGAGCACACTCACTGTACCCGTCCTACCTTTTCCACTCAACATTTCTCAATTCATTTTAGAAAGCTTTGATTTTTTGAGGAGATGTAGAGAAAAGTATTACGAATCCAATGGCTTAAGAATCAAGTCATTTGGAGGTCCAGGGAAGAAGTTATGGTCAAAAGAAGCAACCCTGTTTATGAACTCAATCATACAGAACCTGTTTCGGGAAAACAACCATAACTTTCTGCAGAAATTTCTGATTGAGGAGTTCTTTGAATAGTTCGAAAGAAGACTTCAAGAGTTACAATTCTCATGAAGATGTTGAAGGCAAATTCTTTAATCTAAGGAGTCAAACACAAAAGCAGAAGATATGACGTCATTTTGAGACGAAGATGACGTCATTAGACAATTCAAGGTTGGGAAAATTGCCATAACTTTCCCTACAAATATCGGATTGAGGTGTTCTTTGAATAGTTCAAAATAAGACTTCAAGAGTTACAACTCTCATGAAGACGTTGAAGGAAAATCCTTTCATCTAAGGGGAAAACACAAAAGCAAACGATATGACGTCATTTTGAGACGAAGATGACGTCATCAGGCAATTCAAGGTTGGGAAAATTGTCATAACTTTCCCTACAGACATCGGATTAAGGTGTTCTTTAGCTTGTTGGAAAGAAGAAGAATTCAAGAGATACAACTCTTATGAAGAAGTCAAAGGCAAATTCTTTCATCTGAGGGGTCGAACACAAAAGCAGACGATATGACGTCATTTTGAGACGAAGATGACGTCATCAGACAATTCAAGGTTGGGAAAATTGTCATAACTTTCCCTACAAATATCAGATTGAGGTGTTATTTATATGGTTGGAAAGATAATTTCAAGAGCTACAACTCTTATGAAGAGCTCAAAGGCCAATTCTTTTATCTGAGGGGTCAAACAAAAAGCAGACGAATGGATGACGTCATTTTGAGACGATGATGACATCATCAGAAGATACAGATTGGGAAAATTGCCATAACTTTCCCTACAGATATCGGATTAAGGTGTTCTTTATATGGTTGGAAAGAAAATTTCAAGAGCTACAATCTTATGAAGACCTCAAAGGCCAATTCATTAATCCGAGGGGTCAAAAATAGAACAGAAGGTAGGATCTCATTTTGAGACGGAAGGAATGAACAGTAACTGAGACGGTCAAACATGAGACGGTCAAACTGAGACGGAAAAAGTCAAACATGAGACGAAGTCTAAGGCTGAAGCAATCAAAAGGTCATAACTTTCAGCTCAGATGTCCAAAATTTTCATACTATATACCGTTGGAAAGATAAAAGAAAGATCTACAACTTTC
>JANKOD010000193.1:31363037-31374502 GCA_026284645.1 Erythroxylum acuminatum | reverse complement strand
TTTAGAGGATACTTAAGGCTCTATGTACTAATTTTCTTTGATGACATCCTTATTTACAATAAAACTTTTGAGGACCATGTTAGACACTTGAAAGTTACTTTGGAAAATTTGAAGAGTAATCATCTTCTTCCTAAAGGCCACAAATGTAGCTTTGATGCCTCCCAAGTAGAGTACCAGAGGGATATTAGCTCACTTTTTATGATTGCTACTGACCCTGAGAGGTTGGAAACTATTTTTAAGTGGCTAAATCTTACTAATGTTACAAAATTAAGGGGCTTCCTAGGTTCAGCTAGGTACTACAAATGATTTATTAATCATTTTAGCGTTGTCAGCAAAACTTTAATGGAGTTACTCAAGAATAATATGTTTGAATGGAGTGATAAAGCTGAAGAAGCATTCTAAAGCTTAAAAACAACCCTTACCAATGCTTTTATTCTGGAATTAACCAACTTCTCTAAACATTTTTTAGTTACGACAGATACTTGTGAATATGGTTTAAGAGCAACATTGAGTTAAGATGGACATCTTATACCCATTGTAAGTAAACTTCTTTTTGCTAGACATCAAGGATTATCTATGAATGAGAAGGAATTCTCGCTGTCATTATAGTGGCTAAAGATTGACATTAGTATCTGAAAGAAAGACCCTCCGTCATTTATATAGATCACAAAAGTTTGAAGTTTCTATTAGAACAAAGAATGCATACACCATTATAACAAATATGACTCCCCAGATTATTAGTATATAACTTCCATAACAGGTATAAAAAGTGAAGGAAAAATTGTGTAGTTAATGCTTTGTCCCATGTTTCTTGTGTTGAGCTTTGTACATTAGCACTCTCTCAAGTTTAGACAAATCTATTAGAAGAGATAACAAAATAGCTAAGAAATTGATCCTACTGTCAATCAAGATTAGACAAATCTATTGAAAGAGATTACAAAACAACTAGGAAACTGTTCCTATTGTGAATGACTTAATAAGGAAATTGTCTAAAGGAAGTTAAATCTTGAGCTCCTATCAATGGGCTAAAGGGATTCTATGGTGAAAAGAGAGAGTGGTGATTGCTTATGATAATAACTTGAGAACACGTATAGTACCAATGATGCATGAAAGTCCATTAAGAGGACATTCTAGTGTAATGGGAACTACTAAGAAATTGCGAACCTTGTTCCACTGGAAAGATATTCAAAGGGACTTTAGGAATTATATTACAAGTTATCAAATTTGTTAGCTTAATAAGTATAAAACTACTCCTTAAGCTCGATTACTTCAACCTCTGCCCATTCCAGGGGGATGTTGGACAGGCATCCATATGAATTTCACCAAGAACCTTCTTACTTTGAATCATTGCTTAATGATTTTAGTGGTAATTGACAAATCTAATAAGTATGCTCGTTTCATGGAATTGAAACATCCTTATTCTATAGAGGTAGTGACCAAGATCTTCCTCTAATGTTTTTAAATTGCATGGCATACCTGAGGCTATCATAAGCAACTGAGACCCTGTGTTCTTGAGTCAGTTTTGATAAGAGTTTTATAAATTACAAGGAGTAGAATTACATTTCCCATTTGTATATCATCTCTAAATGGATGGCCAAGCAGCAGTCCTTAATAGGTCTCGATTTCCTTAGTAAGTAGTTTTAATGGCTTCCATTAGTGGAATGGTAGTATAATTCCACCCATCACTCTTCTATCAACAACGCTCTATTTGAGGTGTTATACGGCTACCCTCCTCTAATATATGTCCCTTAACTTGCTAAATATTCTACGTTAATGTTGGCTGACGACCTTTTGCAACATAGAAAAGCATCAACTTATGTAATCAGATTGCACATGTAGAAGGCTCAAGAAAGGATGTGTCATTAAGCGAACAAGAGATGTAATGAGAGGGAATTTTGTATAGGAGATACGGTTTTTGTTAAACTTCAACCTTATATGCAAGTAACACTAGCTAATACATCCAACTAAAAGTTATCCCCTGGATTCTATGATCCCTTCAGAGTTATAGATAAGGTGGAATATGTTGCCGATAAATTGGAATTTTCTCCCAAGGCACTTATATACAATGTCTTCCATGTGTCATAGCTAAAGAAGCATCTATTTTCCACAGTGTAGTTTCTCCAATTCTCTCACTTAGGCTTAAGTGCAAAGGAAAGGAAACCGAAAATCATCCTAGAAAGAAAAATGGTTAAAAGACTTGATAAACCTGTCAGCTAATTACATGTAAGGTGGTCAAATCTTGAAAAAAAAAACTTAATCTGCAAGAGTGTTATCCACATCTAAACCCTGTAGACAAGATTTTCTAAAGAGGAATCAAGTTGATATGTGATCAAACGAAGGAAGAAGAAGAGCACAGTGAATGTTCTATTAATATTATAAATTGATGTCGCATATCCTATAGCTTATATGAGGTTGATCAATTTTATACATTTTTATTTTTATTTTTGACATTCTCAATGTAATTGTTATTAACATATGCATATATTTGTTATTGGCTAATGAGAAACTTTATTGAACATTCATATATTTTCTAATTCTTCTTTCTCCATACAGACTTCTTTGCCAATTTTTCTAAAAGTCCTTGTGACGTTATCAAGTTAGAGCTTTGATTTAATGGGATTAAAACCCATTCCTATATGTAAGCCTAAGACTAGAGGTTTATTTTTGTGGTGGTAATCTACAACTCAACTACACTTGAAAAGAATAGTAATACTGGGCCATAATAGTGACAAGGATCTGCCAATTATTTCCTTGTGTTCCTCAATTATCATCATATAATGCTAGTTGATGGATAGAAGAAAATAGGATGAGGGAGGCATCATTTTCTTTTGCTCTATCTTGCCCGTTGTTCACAAGTTAGAACTTGCAATAAATACTGAATAAGAATTGTTCTGATTTCTTTCTAGTTAAAAAAGTTTAAATGAATCAACTACCAAATGAACAAGGCTTGATCACAAATGCAATTCAGTCAAATATCTCTGCTGACTTTTAGCCCTTCTAGTCCTCAAAATTCAGCTTTAATTGCAGCCTTGCGTAATACAAGGAAATAGAATCAAGTGGCATTATAGGTCAGTTGGCGGATCCCATTACATGGACTCGCGTTCAAGCAAAATCAGATTTGCTTTGTGCTTTGGTCCCATAACAGACAACTTTTCAACATCTTTTGACAATCCACCGAAGAAGATAATGATTACATGACGCATTAGTCTTAGGAAAAATTCATCTTCCAAGACCAACAACAAAAAAGGCTACATCAGCATAGCGTTCCCTCCTAAATACATCAAGCCTACAATTCCACTTATACATTCACATTACAGAATCTTCTGGTTTCAAATACGAACTTCATTTGCTTATCTACAGGCGCTGAACTAAACACAAACATCAGTGAAAGAAATGGAAAAGGCAGAACAAGATCGAAATTGCATAGGCAAAATCTAAGAGTTATAATGATTCCCAAAATGAAAAAAGAAAATCATGTTCTTCTTATGTATACAGTCATAAAAGTTTTAGACGGATAGCTTACAATCCGGAGAGGAGACTCTTTCAGCTTTCCTGGCAAAAGCAAAATCCAAACACCTATATTTTAAGGTTGCAAATCTGGGAAGAATACACATTAAAGAGCCAGAACCTTAGAGCAAACCGAAAACAACCTACACCTACAAATGAATAAAGGAAACAAGAGCAAAGAAAGTTGCACAGGCCATGGAAGAATGTTGTAGAACTGTAGGAGAGGCTATCCGGTTAGAGTCTCCCATTGCCAAACCAGCTAACCATGATCCATCTGTTAACATGGTTTCGCCTGTCCCAGTTTCAGTCCCTGCTGATCCTGAGATGGAACCTGAGTAGCCCAACCCGGACCCTGACCCTGAATCTAAACCAGAGCCCGAACCAGTTCCTACTGTTGATCCCTGAGATGTTGTTGATGATGCCATTGGTGTTGAATAACTTGTTGATTTCTGACTGCACATGTTAAAGGAAAATGTCACTTATTCTCACAGGAATATTTAATTCTGGACAGATTCTTTGGCATCAAAATAAAAGCCAACATTGATAGTAACCTAACAACCTCAATTAATCCCACATGAAATAAAGTAATCACACAAAAGGAAATCTTTGGCATTGCCAATTTGCCATCATCCTCCCCAAAGAATAAGGTGAATCTAACATCACCACTTGCACATAATTAACTATCCAGCGCACAGTCCCTTGTCACTTTCAAGTTTCAACAGCTGATTAATATCAGGAAAATCATGCAATTGCTTCCAACAAGAAAGAAGTCAAGAAAATAAACCACAAATCCACCCAAAAATCATACATTATGAAAGTAACAAATCATGATACTAACCTAACAAGAATGTAGTTAAGGCAGACCAACAATAACTGCAGGACCATATCTTTATAACTATCCTATACCAGTATCGTCAGGAATGAACCATTAGGAAAGTCACAAAGGAGGCTCTTCTTTTACCTTGGAGAAGATGGGCAAAATGTCACCGTATAATCAGCACCAGTACAAGTAAATGTGCTAGTAGCATCGTCATAAGCATAGCTATACGATCTAGGACAAGCAGCCTTAAACATCTCCGAGTAAACGGACGGCTTACAAGTATCGGGCGTGTTGAACGCACCACTGCAACAGTACTCAGGACTCCCAAACGCTTCGCACGCGCTCTTACAAGCTTCACCATCACTAACTTTAAGCTCCTGCGGACACTGTCGGTTAAGATCTGTGGAGCAACCCGTCGAAGCGCACATACCTGACCCTCCACTTCCTTCAATGAGCATAGGAACATTGTAGCCGTCGACGAGACTGACGTCATAAAAATCTTGCCCGCCTGTTCCGAGTGTGAACTCCGCGAGTGTCGCCGGCGGAACAGCCCCCAACCCGTTGCATTCTACTTGGCCGGAGCCACAGTCTCCGGTCAGGCAAGACCCAGACCCAGAACCTGAATCATCGAAATTGCAACTTGTTCGGGCCCAAAAACGACCGGACCAGCCTGTTGGTGCTAGAAATGAACGTGAAGTCTCCCTTGGGAGCTCAAATCCTGTGCTGTCAAGTCTAGGACTGCCTGCATTTGCGAGAATACCGGGCCAAACTGTGTATTCGCATCTGTTGACAAATGTGAAGGTTGCACCATACGCGCCTGTACACATTGACCCATCAAAACTTGTTAGCCTTGCAGATAAAGTTGTAAGCTTTTATTGATTTAATGTCGTTGAAACGAGTAAAAGTTTAAAACTTTGGCTGTTCTGAGTGTTAACTATCCTCAAAACGGTCAACATTTCTGGTGTCCTTGGGACAAATGTTAGTGAATGCCCAAAACATTTAGCTAATTTCCCGTTGTTGAAACGATAAAAGATCAAAACTTGGGTAGTTCAGAGCGTTTAGTTCTACAATAAACGTTATATCTCTAAGAAAGTGGGCACTAGGAGCAGGAGAACATCATTAAGATTTCTTTCTTTATAGAATGGAGGCATTCGGAGGGGAACATTATGCAACCTACCTTTAGTAGCCACAAGTAAAGTAACTAAGAAGAGAAGAAAGGTGGACGAGTAGTGACACAAGTGATCCATGTGGATTAATTCTTTTCTTCTGTCTTTATGTTCTCTTCCTTTGCCTTTCACAGCAGCTTATTTGGTTAGTTCCTGAAAGACCTTGCGGTAATGTGGTAGAAGTTGTGAGAACAGTCTAATGGCGCATCGAAAGTTGTAACCAAAGAGGTGAGCACAATGCAGTGAAAGCAGGGAGTAGCAGCAATGGAAGATGAAGAGAGAGAGGAGGATGGGAGTGTGATTGGAGGCTCGATTCAATAACCATAAACAGACAAAGGAGGTACTGGGAAGAAGCAGAAAGAGAGAGATACAGAGAGGGCAGTAAATGCGCCGGAGGGAAATCCAATTATCTCTGTGGCCCTCTCTGTCTCTCATGTTAATATGCTACTGTATCAAAGCAGAGCTACGATTCTTACCCTTTTTCAGATTTGACATTCATTAGAGCTTGCCCATACGTTGCTAGCTGCATTTTTCTACTTGACATTTTTACATTTCCATAATTTTACTTTCTGGCAATTTTGTTACCTGAAGCCTCTTGGTCACATCCTAACCTCTTCCAAGCATTTCGGTTCTTGAAAAGGGTATGCCCCTTTTTCAAGGAATAAATCCGAAACAAGGATAGTAGTATATTATACTTTTTAACATTTGTTGATAGATAGCCGAATATGATTAAAAGAAAATTAATCTATAATTTTATCTAAATAATTCAAAGGAATACAAAACTCGATTAATTTTTGTGGGACATTGAACGTGCGTTTATTATAAAGAGCCTTTTTATTAAATAAAAATAAAATTATGTCGTTTCGTGTTCTAATTAAGTGTTGACAAGGAATGAAAAACAAATGCGAATAATTAGGAAGTAATTTATCTCTATCCAACAAAAATCTTAATTAATAATAAAATATTAAAAATACTTTTAAATATAACAAAAATTCATTAAAGCTAACTCAATTATTTAGGATTAGACTCCAGTTACTCTAAGAACTCTACTACGCGTTTTAAATTATAGAAGAGCAGGCTGTGGTTGGACTTTGGAGTTCCCAAAGCCGGTCCGTGAACCAAATAATGTCATTTCAGGAGACTAATAAGATGGACGTAGGTGATTTGGTAAAGAGTTTTTTTGGTTTAAGTAAAATTGTGGATTTGAACGGTTTTTATATATATATTCGTTTAAAATTTAAGGTTAGAGTTTTACTTTTTACAAAAGACCTACTCACTTTAAATGAAAATTAATTTAAAAATAGATGGATAAAAAATACCTTTTTATAATTAAAACATTCTTACAATACCTGAAAAAAAAAGGGTAAAAAGAGGGGTTCAAAATACAATTTAAATGAAAAATAAGAAAAGCTTTTTAGGCGGACCCAACACAATTTACATCAAGTGTCAGTGTCATGTCCACATCCCAGTAGTAGTTTGCATTTAGTATAGAGGATGCAGATGCTGATGCTGTTCCATGACACTCCATGCACGCTCGGATGGTGACACTCCTCAAAGTAAAATACGGGACAGAGCTATTGCCTGTTGCCTATTGCCAAGCCATAATTATAATTATATTTTTAACTGAATTATAATTTATATATAACATTAAAAATTAAAGTTATTTTGCCTTCTTTGTTCACATTTCATCAATCATGTCCGTTGGTCTGATTGACTCGTGTAAGGTGATGAGTGGGAAGCGTAATTATGGGCTAAGGCATCGGATTCTACGCTCTTTCTTCTTTCCATGGTTGTGTTATTGGGGAGCTGAAAATTGTACTAAAATTTTGATTCTTATAAGATTGGCTGACATTATTACAAGCAACTAGGAAGAGAGATGACTTGATCAAGAATACCAGCTAGGCGAGGCTTGATTTGGAGACAGGGAATGCATATTTTAGGGTAAGAACTAGGAAGAGAGATGACTTCTTCAAGACATGGATGTCTATATACCGAAAAACAACAGACAACTTCCAGTGCCGTTTCTTATATTTTGTGTTAGCATCTAAATTAGAAATTAGAACATTGTGTTGGTCAATGCTTTTGGCAATACTTCCAGTAATATGCGTAAGAGAGTCTTGTTCGTGCACTTAGTTCACATAATTACAATGTCATTACCATTTGTGGAAGTGAAAAGGCTAGTTGTAGGCATACAAGTGAATGCTAACGAGTCAAGGAAAAGATTTCTTCTTATAAATGATCCTCATACACGAATTCCTCATCTTGCCTTTCAACACTTAGCATGTGAAAAATGTCGTATAATTTAAAGCCAAAGGTGTATATATGCATGTCTTTTCCAGGGATTTGCATCATATTGGAGGTCCACACAAAGACCTTTCATGCAATCACTAAAAGCGCAACTCTTTTTTTCTTTGGTTACCACCCCAGTACAAGTAAAGGCACATTAAAGACGGAGTAATTTCTGCATTTTGTCTCTTATACTATTAACAAAAAAAGTTCATCCTTGCGAGTAATTTATGCATGTCAGTCGATGAATCATGAATTGTAGCCAGTAGTTTTCAGAATTATGAAAAGTGAAAAAGTTAGGCTCACTTTGCAGAAAAAGATGTTGAATTCATCCGACGACCAAACCATTTGAATTGGCTACAGAGCAAACATCTCTCGGAGTATCTGCGTAGTTTAGGACAGTCCTGTTCATATCGTTGCCCCATAATAGTTTATAGTACTGCTCAAGGAGGACCTTTTTTTTTTTTGTGGTTAATGTACATTTGCACAGTACTTTCATTCAGGATTTTTTTGGCTTGAGATCCTCTGTACCGGCTTTCCAACCCCTCTTATCCACAGATTTCACAATAAATAAATGAGATAATGTGAAAATAAGTAGATGGGAGGAGTTGCCACATAAATAGCACAGGATAGGTGGTAGTGTGGTACAGACGATCTCATCCCGATTTTTGTTGGGATACAGTGCTCACTCGCAAGCAAACCAAATTGCAGGGAATCTACAAATTGACAACTGCGGCTTTATCAATGCATGGAAGACCGCGCTCCTCTGTCTTTATTATCTGTCTTCCACTCTTCAATCATGTTCCCACCACCACAAGCCGTGTCGTGTTGATTTTACCGCAAAAGGCTCATGTCCTCGAAGATAGAAAGCCCACGAGCCTTTAAAGTGTATCCAAAGATAACCCCAAGCACCGAATTCCAAACTTGGGCCCATTGAAGCAAATGATTTGTTAGCAGATCTAATGAGTTGGTCATGTTCAGCTGACCAAAGTTTAGAAGGGTCAAGAATCAACTTAGGTTAGCTCGATCAGTGTCAGCTAGCCTCTTGATCAGAAAGTAAAACGTATTAAACGCTATCTCCACAAGATGATAGGCAATATTGAAAGCTGGATGCCTTTTATACCATGCAAACTCCAATCCAACTCTCCCCAACCACAGTATATCTCTCCATTCTTGCCAGTTGGCACCTTTCCTGTCACAACAACTCAAAACTAGATACTTGGGACCAGTGATATGCACATTTTAAACCTTCCTAACGTCTCTTCAATGGTTAATCAGCCTACCAATGTAAACGCTTTGATATCATATAGAGATTCCATTTAAATAACGCGATGGAAAAGGAAGCAGAAAACCTTGTTTGAGAAGCTGATAACCTCGTATGTTCCTGAAAATAAGGATTACATTTACAGGTATATAAGAGGAAAAATGTACAAAGTATGTGTGGCTTTTGAAAGTCCGTGTGATATTGCCATTTGTTATGCATTGCAGTTCACCTGATTTCTTACATAATAATGGTTGGGAAAGGAGAGACGACCCAACTGGTGTTCTTCTGGAGGTATTCGACCCAATGTTAGTGAGAATAGAAATACATTTGAACCGAGACAAAAAACTGTCACAAAGTAGATGCTGCATCAGCAATAAGTTGCACTTGAACCACACCTGTCCTCAGCTGCTGGCATGGCTTGATATGTACATCATAGTCTTGTTCACCAGAGGGAGTTTTGCCCCATCTTTTCTTGCTCCCAGCAATTTCTGGCTGCAGGTTCCACCGAAAATGTACACAATTCAAGTCGATTTCTTATACATGAGACGCTATTCATAACTCAACATAACAATGACCTGGCCTACATTATTTGTTCAACTCATGAAGGGCAATTGCCAAGTAAAACAGACAATGGCTGATCATTATATTTATATATCATACGGTAGAAACAATTGGTCAGTAGAAGAAGTGCAAAAGTCTCACTGCAGTGCCCTCCAGTAACACAGTTTGCACTTCTCTTGCCCACCCGCTCACAAATACAAATATCAATAATTTGACTGCACATATAAGTTAGTGGAATATTTACACAGCATCTCAACTTATATTCACAGAATCGAATGCAAGTGTTAACAACATTAAAACCTTGGTTTGTGTCAGTATTAGTTACTTAAAAGCAAGTCACTTCCATGGCATGGGTCGGCACTTGAGTTCATTTCTATATCCATTTATCGTCACTCCTCAATTATATTACTACCTGTAGTTACGAAACTACCCTCAAAAGACAACGGGTACAACGCAATTTCACCTGGTGTATGGTGGTGGGCAAAACATGAGAATATAGTCGCCATTTCTACACGTGTACGTGCTGGTCGTATCATCGTACGCATAGCTATACGCGCGTGGGCAAGCGTGCTTAAAGAACTGAGCATAGGCCGAAGGCCCACACGTGTCAGGTGTGGAATACGCTCCACTACAGCAATACCTCGGATCACCAAAAGCCTCGCACGCGCTCCTACACGCGACATTTATCACCCCGTCCAGACGCGCTACCAGCTTCAACTCCCTCGGACACCCGCCGTTGAGATCAATCAAACAACCGGTAGCACTGCACCCACGTGAGCCGTTCCGGGGAACCACAAGCATCGGAAGATTGAAGCCGTCGACCAAGCTAACGTCGTAAAAATCCAACCCTCCGGCGCCGTTCAGCGTGAACTCCGCAAGCGTCGCCGGTGGCTTCGCGCCACTCCCGGCGCATTCCACGCTGCCGGATCCACAATCGCCTGTGAGGCAGGTGAACTTCCTGGTGGAGTCGAGGCCGCAAAGGCTTCTTCCCCACATCCGACCGGACCACGATTTGGGCACTTGGACGGTTTCGGAGTCGCCGGGGTGGAGAACAAAGCCGGTGGTTGGAAGCGGCGGAGAGTTGGCGCCAGAGAGGAGGCCCGGCCACACGGTGTGGCGGCAGCGGTTAATGAACTTGAAGGTCGCTGTTTGGAATCCTGTAAAAACATGTTAATTTTATGTTGTCTGATTGAGAAAACATAAAAAAAATAGTTGAGGTTGTTATGGTTACATGATGTTAGTTACCTGGGAGAGAAGCTATCAAAAGGAGAGTGAGTAAAGTAGAGCGAACTGGAGTATCCATTTTGCTGAAGAAAATTGAAATTAGAATGGAACATGTCAGTCAGAGAGTGTTAAATAAAATGGAATCAACTTTATTACTTTCCTTTGGGGAGAGGGTAGCCACTTGGCAATCGGAAAACAACTATTTTGGCGGTTATTGTTCATCCTTGTAAAAGTTTGACGCGGTACTTCAAGCATTTTAAGTCATTAACTAGTTTTGAACCCCGTGGCTTGCACAGTTTGTTACAAAGCAAATAATAAATTTTAACTACAAAATTGAAAGGTAAATATAAGTACAAAATTAACATATTGTATGTCATAAAATAAGATTATAATAAAATAAGAATTTGACAAACAAAATGAGTCCAAAAAATATAAGAGTCATAATTATACAAATACAAAGGATAGATAGTTCACTATTCAAGTACAAAATACTTGCAGGCTTCAAAATAGATAGATAGTTTACTAAATAAAAAGTAGCTGACAAATTGGTCATTCTTGAGCATTTCATAGTTAAGTTAACTTTTCTCTTTTGATTTTGGTGGTCAACTTGGTTGAAGACATTTGTGGTGATATTAAA
>JANKOD010000193.1:31341267-31352836 GCA_026284645.1 Erythroxylum acuminatum | reverse complement strand
GAACCCTGATTTTCTCTGTTCTTAGCTACCAAAACCTCTACCAAAAGACTAACTTGAGCGTCGGAGGGGCCTGCCGGTAACTAACCCCCGGCGTGCCTTGTGCTGTTTTGCAGGTATTCACTTGCTAAAGTCAGTTAGAATCATGAATCCATGCAGCGGCGTCCAGTCCCACCAAAATCAGACAGAACCAGTTATTATCTTAATTCTTTATTTTGTTTAATTTGGCACTTGTTTTATGACCACTTATTTTTCAGTAAAAATCTTTTGATATAATATAATTCTTTAAAGATTGGAGATTACGTATTTTTTGAACGTTTAATTAACGAAAATTTTCTTAAAAATATTAATATGTCTTGTATTTCTAATTTGCCTTTAACTATGCTCATGAATCCAAAAACAAAAACAAAAAGTTTTGACTGAATTATGTTCGATCTTGTTTATATTAGTGCTTTATTCTCGACACCTATCCTACCGTCCGTAATTAATTGTTGTAATGACCTGCAATTGCAATTAGTGTTTCTCTATTTAAACCTTGACATTGTCGTGTCACTGGTCTGAACAAACCAGCTGGCCTGAATCACAAGTGGAACAATAATGAAATAATTATAGCCGAAGTGGATATAATTACAATCCCAAGTTTGGATCTTTTCAGTATCTAGTTGCAAGCAAATCACCTTCATCAATTTTACTTGATGTCTTTCTCCTTAACATGTTTAACATCCTCCTGAAAGTTACCTTGTACTTGATTCATAAGGTCAGTTCTTAAACTTTGGGCTTAGTTAAATGGGCCATATATCAAATCCTTGAGGCCGTACACATATAGGTAATGGATCCAGTAGCATATGGCTATTCAATTTTCATGCCCATTTCTCTTTTAAAACAGGGCAAATACAAAGCATTAATTAATACGGGCCTATTGACTTTTTCATGTGTCATACAAAGTCGGGAGTATTTGAATGATGAAAGAATTAGCGTGTCAGTAGTAGTTGTTAAAAGGGTCGAGTCGAGTTACGCAAAACATTAATTGAAGTTTGACGTTTCCTTTGGTTTATGCAAACAAACTACTTTTAAGGCACACTTTAACTACGAATTTGAAGAAATAGAATGGGAAAAGAAAAGTCCAGATCATATCAAATACCAAGAAGTGCTAGCAAGACACACTTGCGGACTTAATTTCTTTGACATTATAAAAGTGGCCTTTTTCAAGTGTATAGGATTCTTTGATTCCAAAATTTGTTTCCATTATTGGAGGCCATAAAGAGAAGCAAACATGATTGTGTTGGGTTGATAAACGGGTGTTGACCGCCACTGAATTAATCTTACAAAGGTACACTAACTTTAGGCTTTAGCTGCTCTCCAAGTCAATGCAAGCTTTTGATTAAAAAGCGAAAGGAATTAATATGGTCAGGACCCAAAAGGACTAGGAAAGATATAACATTAGATTTGTTATAAATTGAACATTATATAACCTTAACCTGTATTAGATTTAGCTTCAATAATGTGTTTATGAATCCTTTCCTCGTCGAAAATAAAAAGGAACATTTGTATCTAAAAGTCCTCCTACAGATCTCATCTCAGGTGGGACTCAAATCATTGAGAGACGATTTTTGAACAAAACAATTGATGGGCATGATGATATATTCAACTCTAAAGTCCTTGTCTGTTGGCCAATATAATTCTATGCATCCTTGTGTGGAATAGGATGATAACTACTTAGGATCATAAATCATTGTCCATTAGTTGGTGGCCTTTCGTAAGGCATGGCAGACCTAATTAATTCTTAGATATGCTAATTATAGATCTTTACCTAGCTTGTCTTTGTGTCCATAATGGGGATGGTTAAGGTACATTTTATTTAATTTTTTTTCTTACTCCGCCAAAATTATCAGACCAAAATCACCTGTCCAAATGGTCCCCTATTTGTGTCTCCAAGTAAAGAGCAAAGACAGTATTTAACAGAATTGGCATGCCTTGTCTAGACTCATCCTCAATTGTGGGAAATTAATGTCCTATTCTCTCTTTTGATGATTTAATTAATATAGGTTCAAAAATTTCTCATCTCCAATAATTGAGATTGTCTTATTACATCAAATGTTTTTCCTAAGAACCAAGTAATACATTTCTTGCAGAGCAACGATGTCAAGTGAAAGAAACTAGCAGTAGAATCTCTTAGTTTTAACCTTGGAAATTGGGAATAATGACAAGGGCAAGCAAGCATTTCAGGTTAAAAAAAAAAAAAAACTAAACTCATTTACTGCTTTACTCCTCCTGACAATTAACATCAAGTTGATCAAGTTTCATAGGGAGGCATCAGAAACTCAAGTCCGTTTCTATACGATCAAAAGGTGGATATGAATTGATGAAGGACAGAGATTATGGTGGACGCAAGCATGCAGGAATATAGTGGTGCGTTGGTCTGCACTCAATCTAGTCAAAGGAGACAGGAGTTACAGGGAATGTTTCTGGGCCAACTGTGGTTGGAAAGCATGACCTAACAAGGAGTGAAAAAATGGTACCCAACAATGCCCATAAATATGTTTACCTGCAGCAAACACAAAGCATTTTCTTTTTTCTTGCGCCTGGATGTGATGTCCTGCCTTTTCTTTAGCTATACTGAGGGTAGTTCTTAATTTATAAGAAGACAAAATCATTATGATCAACAATCATGAGATGCAATATAATCAATAATCTCTCTGAGTAACTGGTTTGTTCAAATTCAAAAATAAAGGGCTGGCCCGATAACTTCTCAAGCCAGTACTGAAAGAGACAGGCATGGAGGTGATCTCTGTGGGAACTATTATTATACCAATTAATGTTGCTCCCTTCGGTACATTATTTCCTGTGCCAGTCCGGCCCTCGACTGTAAGTTATTCCGTTTTATCATGCACAAAGAAACTGAGAAACCTGAGTATTTTTCTTCTGAAAAGAACAGAAAGGTCCACTTCAATTCAATTAAATGGACCAAATTAAAAGAAATGGAAGACATTTTTGTAGTTAGTGACAATAGCTATCATCATTCTCCAGCAGAAATAACTTGTTCCATGCACAGGTATTATTTGAAGATCAGAAAACATGGTGATACAAAGACTTCATTACAAAAATCTTTCAAAAAGAAAAAGTTGCACATAGACTGAGCATAGTATATTAATGGGATTCATGTTAGAACAATTATCGTGGTCTACAATAACATCACGACATATAGTTGCTTTGCATAACCCCTAGTCAAAGTAAATAGATGAAGGAGAATATGAATGCAAAGTAAAACCCACAAATTATATTGTAAAGGAGATGCCATTTCCAAAGTCACATGACCTAAATTAACCAGAGCTTCTTCTCTCCTTTGTTGTCCTCATTCATTAACCATCGATCATACATGCATTTCTTATTTATAAATTTATAACAGCAGTGAGCATGTAATCCTATGTGCTTGCAAGTAAGTCCATGTGATGTAAATAAGAAAAGCAGCTTTTTTCTTCTAACATTGTGAAAGGATGGACCACGCTTGCATTGCCTGCAATCATGCCGTCTACTTGGTTATAATTCCCACCTCTCTCCTTCCCTTGCCTTAAATTGGTTTTCTTCATACCCTCTTCTCTCTTCTTTTATCTTTCTTAATTCCCCCCTTCTGCTATTTACCTTCTAGTCCCCACAACTATTAATTAGTTCGTATATTATGAAGTTGGTGTTCCTATTATTAGATATGCTAACCCTATAAGATTAAGAATAAAACAAACAAGTTAATATAATTTCACAAGCACAAAATGAAGCAAAAAACCGGTATAAGGACCAAATTTAAGGTAAACTTTGACCAAGTATTATTCAACTATTTTTTTAACGAACTTAATTATGGTTACTCATAAACATGAATAATTAATTATCCTACACATAAGTCCTTATATTCTCATAACAACAACGGTAACATTTAGCCAAATTATGCATTAAGAAAATACTACTTGTTTTTCTATTGTCTAGTAGGTCAGTGGCACTATGGAAACTAAGCGGAACAAGGAAGGGTAAATTAGGAAGAAGAAGAATAAAGGATTGGTAATAATCAGCTCGAGAAGCGCGGAGACCCACTCGTGCGGACAAGCGATTCACGCTCTCTAAATTATTGTATTAATGTTAACCGAAACCAAAAAGTAATAATTAGCTTTAAATTAATTATTAACTATTAATTAAAAAAGCATTTTAAATCACAAAAGGGCTCAAAAACCAGGGAAATTTCGTCAAATACCACTGAACTCTTTCCCTTTTTTTGTAATTTAATTTTCTCAAAAAGGGGATCTTCCCCAAAACCTGTCATCCAACAACATACATGTGTACCTTTCAAACATCTGCTTTTCCCTGCCTTCCCCTGTCTTATATATATCACTATCTCTACATGCTTCCCTTCATCGATCACAGTTCTATTTTTTCACTAAAAACCCTTCTCTTGTTGCATTGAAAGGACAATATCTGTAAGGTCAGCATTGGAGAATTGTAGTGGGAAGAGTGAGAGAGCATTGGTTGTGTTTTTGTGTGTCTGTGATCAGATATGGCAGCTTCTGATAAGGTGGTGGAGACTGTAATAGTACGGAATTATGTGGAAATGGAAACTGAAGGCAAGCCTACGGACGTCAAGACAAGGCTCTCTAAGATGTTATGGCATGGTGGTTCTGTTTATGATGCATGGTTTAGTTGCGCTTCTAATCAGGTTTGTCAAATCTTTCAGTCTTGTTTAGTTTCTAGTTCACGGAGGGCTTGCTGTGATAAGTTCTACATAGGTTGTTTGTTTAAACTGACAATTTTTGTTCTGGTTTTGGACTTTTGGTTTGTGTTGCGTCAGGTGGCTCAAGTGTTGCTTACCTTGCCATACTCATTTTCCCAACTAGGGATGCTATCGGGCATAATGTTTCAGCTATTCTATGGGTTGCTGGGTAGCTGGACAGCTTATTTGATTAGCATACTCTATGTAGAGTACAGAACCAGGAGAGAAAGAGAAAAGGTTGATTTCAGGAACCATGTAATCCAGGTACAATTTGAATCTCTCATGAAAGATACAAAATTTTCTTATAATTGTACTGCTTGTTAGTTCATATCATAACAAGGGTCGACCATCTTTTCTATGTTTTCAAACAAACTATCCCAACTGAGTAGTGGTTTGAAGTTCTTGATGGTCTCCTTGGGAAACACTGGAGGAACGTGGGCTTGGCATTTAACTGCACTTTTCTTCTGTTTGGATCTGTCATTCAACTCATAGCTTGTGCAAGGTACCTAACCTATTGTAACCTTTCTCTCTGACCCTTCCTTTTTAACGCTATCTTCACTTAAGAGTATCTTCCATTTTAATTTGTTTTTCTTTGTCCTGCAGTAACATATATTACATAAACGACAATCTGGACAAGAGAACTTGGACATACATTTTCGGGGCATGTTGTGCCACCACAGTGTTTATTCCTTCGTTTCGCAACTACAGAATCTGGTCGTTTCTTGGCCTCGTGATGACTACTTACACTGCTTGGTATCTTACCATTGCTTCTCTCCTCCACGGTCAGGTATGTGTATATATATATATATATGTATAAAATCAATTAGTTCCTAAGATTCACAGACCATTTGGACCGTCCAGACATTAAGAATGCATGTTTTGCCGCCTAACTGGTCCACATCACGTCTCCCATTGCATAGGGGACAGCCTGTCCTTCACATGTTGACCTTGTTTGAGCTCTGTCAAAGTTGGACCAACCCAGTCAAATAATGTCTTCTGAAGGAAAAGACCAGAGCTTTCTTTTATAGTCACGACTGTTTTTACAATCACAAGGATTCTAATCTTAACAAAGAAATGCTAGAGTACCACTAATCAGACTGATAGTTATACTAAGGTTTTTTATGTAGTTAACGTTTTTAGATGTCATAAGCTCTTAAAACAGAAGTTAATGTGCTTTTTTATGTATAATAATCCGTAGGTGGAGGGTGTGAAGCATACAGGTCCAGCAAAGATTGTGCTATACTTCACTGGTGCTACAAACATTCTCTACACATTTGGGGGACATGCTGTTACTGTGTAAGACAAGCTTAGATGTAGAATTCTGTCTTTGAATGGTATTAAGTTGTTTGCATGAACCTGGTCGTAGATAGAGAAAAAGTTTGTACACATGTATAAGGAACAAAGGTTAAAACAAAACGGCTTAACGTCATTCTTGAAGTGACTAAAACTCCACTTGTTTAGACATAATCTGACCATGTGATCTAATGACCAAACCTTGTCTCAGTTCCTATTTCCCATGTACATATGTGTTCTTTGTATTGTAGTTGTTGCATAAGTTCTCGAAATTGCCCTTCTTAGGCGTGGTTAAAAAGTACAGTGTCTCCTTGGGAACCTTTCTCTTACCTTTTTCTATGTAGAAAGCCAATCATCTTTTGTGTTTCCTGCTTTTATTTTTACCATGAGATGGCAAGAAAGAGGTTCCAATATATCAGTGAATTCTAGCTGCTTGTTAGATTCCATGTTCCTTTTTTTTTTTTCATATAGAGAAGATTGCATTTCCTTTTCTCATAATTTTCTTAAAGCACTCCATTATTTTAGACACGCATGCTCATAGACTATGCTAAAACCTGAGTTTGGGCTTCTCAACATGCTTGTGTGTATTTAAAGCATAAAAATGAAATAGGAATACTGCAATGCAATGTATTAGCCGGTATGGGAGGTAAGCAGAATGAATTGGAGCTGAAACAAATTCTTATGGAACAGGGAAATCATGCATGCAATGTGGAAGCCACAGAAGTTCAAGGCCATATACTTAATGGCAACTTTGTATGTACTGACACTGACACTGCCCTCTGCAGTGGCAGTATATTGGGCATTTGGGGACTTGCTTCTCGACCACTCCAATGCCTTTTCTCTCCTTCCAAGATCTCACTTCAGAGACATGGCTGTCATTTTGATGCTCATCCACCAGGCACGTCCCTCCTCATAAATCATTCTCACAAACAGCAAAACACATTAATATTAAAACCTACACACATTTCTAGTGTTCATACATGAAATGTCTATTACTGTTTTCCTGTAAAAAGCTACGATTAATGTAAAAGCTGAAAACTTTAGTATTAACGGCTTGAAGGGTCCCTTTTTTGTTTTTGTCTTCCACAACTTTGCAGTTCATAACGTTTGGGTTCGCATGCACGCCATTGTACTTTGTGTGGGAGAAGGCGATTGGTATGCATGAATGCAAAAGCCTGTGCAAGAGGGCTGCTGCTAGATTGCCTGTGGTCGTTCCTATCTGGTTTTTGGCTATCATCTTTCCTTTTTTCGGACCAATAAACTCCACCGTTGGATCACTCCTCGTCAGCTTCACAGTCTACATCATCCCTGCCATGGCACACATCTTCACCTTTAAATCAGCGGCTGCACGAGAGGTATGCTACTTCATTACCATGCTCTTCTACGCACTCCAAAACTCAATACTCTTAGTTAATTGTCAATCCACATGGGAAATAAAAGTCAACCCACTTTGGTCAAAGTTAGACGGAATATTGCTATTAAGGAGAAAAACAAAATAAAAATGTCTAAAACACTAAAGAAATGCAGGTGGTAACCTTTAGTGTGGTCACAGTCTACCAGACCAGTTCCTGACTTCTCTCCTAAAATGATAATTGTAGGCATGAAAATGGATAAGTGGGCCTAAACTAAAGAACTATAATCAAAAGCAAACATATAGTATGTCTAACGAAAAGGTCTTAAATGACAACTTTTACTGGAATTGAAGTTGGCTTTCAGCAACGATGCAATAAATTTGGCTTAAATTCTGGCCGCAACACTTTAATGCAGAATATCTGTTCAGACCTGATTTCTGAAATCTGTTTTGTACCCAAAAGACCTGTCTTTGTTTGGCAGACACCGTACAAAATACACCCGATAGTATCAGATTCATACCGTGTACAAGGACAATGTACTGACTTGTGTTTTTTATTTTGTTGTGATATGTAGAACGCAGTGGAGCCACCTCCGAAGTGTTTCGGGAGATGGGTAGGGACGTTCGTGATCAATGTGTTTGTGGTGGTTTGGGTTCTGATTGTTGGGTTTGGCTTTGGAGGGTGGGCTAGTATGACCAACTTTGTACGCCAGATTGACACATTTGGGCTCTTTGCCAAGTGCTACCAATGCCCACCTCCCACCGTGGCACCACCGCCAACGATGCCACACCACAATGCCACGGCTGCTCCTCCTCTCCACCACTATCCTCATCAGAACCACACTCGCACCCTTTGATTTGGTCACATCAACAAAGCTAACTCCAGCAACTTGCTCGCGTCTCCAGTTACCAAATGTGCTGTGCCAACCATATACAAACACGTTCCGCTATGTTCCTATGATCAGTATGTTGTTAACTAAGCTTATATGAGATTATGAGTTCAGGAATTCGACCACAACCCACCTTCCTCACCACTGTCCACTTCCAATCAGAAACAGGAAAAGAAAAATGTTGTACTAAAAGTTTTAGAAATATTTGTAGTTTTTGCTACATTTTATTGCCAATGCCCACTCCTCTCCAAGTCTGGACCTTTCAATTTCATCGACACAGTCTTTAACGATGCTCTAAATTTCATTAAACAAGTGAAGAAGTATATGGTATATGCTTCAGTTTACAGATCAAGACATATGAAACAAGGCAGCCTAGATTCTGAAAATGACATATCATTGAAACACGATAATCATGTGAAAACAGGATGGAATATATTCAAGAGCACATTTCGCTTTATCAGTCACTTATCCGAAGCTCATTCTGTGCCTGTAAAAGACCAGCAAGGGCCAGAGGGAACCATAATAATTAAAAAGAGAAGTGAAAAAGGTAGCGTGAATGGCGTACAACTGTATAAGGATTGAGTTGAGAGATATTGCTACAGTTACGTTTTTTAAGGAGAAGTAAGGCTGCAGCTGAGACATCAGCATGTAGAGAGAATCTAATGATCTACTGTTTATCTATATCGCGAAAGTTTATGTACATGTAGGAGACAGTGCATGCCATGGAGAGACCATAAGCCCTTTACAAGTGCATGCGACCCCATAAAAACGAAGACTTTTTCCTTTTCAAGCAAAAAGAATCAGAAGCATGATTCCTCTTTTATTCACTAGAAAACAAAGTCAATGATGTGTACATGGGAGACATGTTCCTATATTGCTGTAGATATTCACATCATCCATAGTTTTTCTTTCTGGCAAAAGAGGGTCCTGTGACCTCAAAATAACAGGAGTTAAAGTCGGCTAATGAGACAACAGGGATAAGCTTCATTCTGCAAATACAGCTGAAAAGGAGACCTTTTTCTCGTTAACTGTTAATTAATCGACCATTAAGCTTTAAGTTTATATTCATTCCCGTTCTAAATAGAGTAAAGTGTCCAAAGTAGGGTAATGAACACAGTCAAATGTCCAGTTCATCAAATCCTTAACTGATAATTGGTAGCAATTAATTCCATACAAGCTAATTGTGTTGGTTAACAAGAATTTGGCAACCCACCGCAGTTGGAGTTACACTGAAACCATCTATGGTAAATGAATTTAGATGTGCTTGCCTTGCAGAAGAAAAGCTATAACCGGCTTCGCATTTTAGGTGTTGAGCGATGCGGTAAGACCTCAATGCAATTCATCCTATCTTCCAACTGTTGTCGGCCTCTACATTCAAAGTTGGGATAGGCATACTAGCCCACCAAATGGGTAAGATAATAATAGTTGTTTCTTTTGTTTGCCTCAAATAGAGATGTCAAAAAGGGCCTGGCCCGTGACTCGACCGTTACTTTCAAATAAACGTTGTTTTGGAAGTTTTTTTTAAAAAAGCCGGGTTGGCCTGGCCTGCTGGTGGCTGATCAGGTTATAAATCGAGCCACGGGACGGTCAGCATGTGGTCGGGCCGGGCCACAAGCCACTATGGTTCAGGGTCGAGCCGATCTTTCTTTGAGGCTTTAAATGCTTAATTCTTTTTCTTTGGAAGCATCGTTTCTTCTTGTGTCTCTTTGAGACTAGTTTTGTATATAAGAAAAGATCCAATAAACACCTATAATGGTAATGTTATTGTTCGAATGACCGTCACTTTAGCTTCTCATTTCTTTGGAAGTGACTTAAGCAACTTTCTTACCATTTTGAGAGCATTAATAATTTCAAAAAATTTAGAGTACATACTAGATATGCTTTTATCACGCTTCATTTCAAATAATTCATATTGATGTGATAGCATGATCATTTTGCTCTCTTTTTTTTGATTTATTATTCAAGAAAACTAATCTCTTTGGGTTTTCATTTTTCCTTTAATTTGTGCATCTCTTTGTTATTTACAATTTTTGTCGAAATAAAGGTACCATTTGAAATTATTTCCTATAGGTTATCACTTCCAATCATTAACAAGAATCATTTCCTAGTTTTCTGATAAAGGTTATCATTGTCATCAAAGAAAGGTGTTTTACTAATACTTTATCCCTCTTGGTTAAATGATAATGATGATACTCTTAAATATGCCATTAAGATCTTTGCTATATGATGTCATTAAAAATGCTAACCTAATAGACCATACTCTACTATCACTTGTTAGTCCCTAATGAAACCTAAGAGGGAGGTGAATTGAGTGTTTATAAAATTTAACAAAATTTTATATTCAATGAACTCAATTTAACAACAATCAAAATATATATGAATAAATGGATTGCTTAATATAAACCAATCAAACTATTTAATAATAACTTAAAGAAGATAGGAAAGAAAGTCTGCAAACCAATTTATGGTTTAAAAAACAACCCTTGCCTACGTCCACTCTTGAGACTCTTCTTAGTATTCCATTATAATTCTTCTTTTAAGACAAAAAACAAGCTTTGCACAATCTTTTTGGGCACCTTTGTACAATCTTTTTGGACAAAAAGGAACCTTTTACAATCTTCTTCCAAGGTGCAGAGAAACTTTAATACCATTTAGAACACCCCTAAGTATAATCGTATAATGCCCTAGACAAAGTTACAATTCAAAATACCTTACTTTATCACTTGATAACTCTAAAAAGACTCAATTTCATGAATATGAGATAATGATACTTAAATGATTGAAAAACACTTTAAAATGTGAGAAAAATACACCCAAATGCTTCTTAATTCTAAAACTGATGAAAAAAATATTTATAGGATTTCAGGAGCTCTAGCCTTTAGTGCCTAAAACTACCATTAAAACGATTAGTTATAGTGTACTAGTCTGTCAGTATAGTATATTGGTTGACTAATACATTAATCAATATAACGAAAAACTCTCGATATAACAAATTTAAGAACTTTAACTTATATTGATCATCTATAAGTCAACCGATCCCCATAAAAATGATTTTAACAATTTCAAATGCTCAAACTCAATTTATTTAATGTAATTATAATTTAAACACTTCTCAAAATATTTTCTAAAAGGTATTTGAAAGATCAAAAGATCAAGACACTTCTCCCACCTAACTTGCTTTTTACCTAAATGCCCCCCTCGACACCTTCCCACCTCCTTTGTTCACCCTCAGTTTACACGACTTTTTAGTCTTTGTCCAGCTTCAGCCTTCAAGCTCCCAGATGGCCG
>JANKOD010000193.1:31325200-31341167 GCA_026284645.1 Erythroxylum acuminatum | reverse complement strand
CCTCAAGTTTACGACTACACAAGGCCATTATATGGAATTGTGTAGTTCGTCATGTTTATGGACTTACCTAAACCATTTCTGATATGCTTATGTGTTTATGATTTGTGAACAAGTTGACGCATTCATGTTTTGTGGTTTATAAATTTGACTTCATGATGAGAATTTGGGAAACAAGAGTTTTATGGATTTCAACAAGAATTTTCTATGATAGTAAAATTTTGAATGGTTTTGCTTATTTTTTTTTGTTATAAGCTGTTACCCACAGGCTTTTTAAGCTCACCCCCACTTCCGTCCCATCTGTAGGTATTGAGCAAGAGATCAAGTGAAAGTGGGTCAAGACATTACTTCGGATATGCATGTTTTGTTATGTTTTGGAGTTATTGATGTAAAACAAGGCTTCAAATATATTTTGAGAATTATTGGGTTTTGCATGTTTTGTATATTGAATTTTGATATTGAGATTGTATTGTGGCGTGAGAAGCCATTAAAGTTTGTCAACTCTTGTTTAATGATGTAAACGACATATGAAGTTATGTATGGATGATTGTCAAATTGGAATATGATTTGTGTATGATGATGTGGGTTGAAATTAGATATAAATGAATGAGGCTATCCACTTGAGTTAATGAATGACCTATTGTTATATATATAAGTGAGGCAACATGGACAAGAAAGATAGGAATGTTATAATGATAATCATGAGATGTCTTGAATAAATTGAAGATGATGAATTGATGAACTCCAATTGGTATTGGAATGGATAAGAATGATGTTGTAATTGAGGAAGAAAAATCAGGAAGGTTTTGTAAGCTTTAACATTGGTAAGATTTGTGTTCGGACTCAAGGGAAAATCTGGAATAATTTAGAAAAAAATAGCAAAAGTTTTCTTTGAAGTTGTAGATGATCCTTTTATCTTTCCGACGCGATAAAGTTTGTAATTTTTGGACATCGGAATGAAGAGATATGATTGTTACAAGTTATGATGTTGCATAGGATTTGTATATGATGACAGCTATGATATATGATTAGAATTTGCGGTTTTGATAAATCAATCGAGACAAGATTTGAGAGTTTTATGAGATTAATTTGGTGTTTGAATGTTTTAGAAGTGTTTTTGCATTAGAAGATGTGAAATTGGGAAGATATGAGTGTTTATGATGTTATATTGGATGTAGGAAGCATTGGAGAGGGTTTAGAGGGGTGTTGGGAACCCCCATGTCCATTTAAAGAACTTAGAGTCCGTTTAACAGAACTTCTCAGGTCAAAAAGGACCCCTTGCTTTCCCCATAAACGGACATGGATGTCCGTTTAACGGACCTTCTAAGGTGAAATGGTGCAGTTTGGCCGATCTATGTCCGTTAAATGGACATGCATGCCCGTTAAACGGACATTCACGGGATAGATTGCAATTTTTTATGGTCTTTGAGGCAGAATCAGGTTTTATGGTCTTCATGAAAGTTTTAGCTCTTGAAGTCTACTTTCTAATGGTCCAGAAATGCAATCAATCCAACATCCGTAGAAAAAGTTATGGCGATCGCTCCAAGATAGGTACAAATCGATTTAAGGTATGAACATGGTCTACTCTTTTGGACATAATTCTCTCATCCGACCTCCAAATGAAGTGATTCTTGAAGCAATGGATTCCTACGACATGTATCGTTAACACCATAAAAATTTGTATCATTTGGAGTTGATTTGAGGGAGTTTGCATTAAAGTAAGTGAGAGGTTGGTTAGGAGAGCATGTTTGGGACATGAGCACACTTAGAGTTTTTAAGCATATCTTGAGTTATAGAACTCTGATTGAGGTGATTCTTAATTCAAAACAAACTAGAGACATAGAGCTATGATTTCTTTGAAGAAGTCAAATTGAAATTCTGATTTTAAGTTTTCCAAATTCTGTTCGCAAGCAGGGGAAATGAGTTCAAGCGTAGTGACTGAGTTGTGCGGGCACAATACTGAGCAAATTGTAAGTAAATTTTTGGGATGTTATGAGAATGAAGTTGAATTGATAATGTCTATTAAGGGTTCAATGAAAAAAAACCCTTCAAGGTTATATGCACGCACACATTCATGAGTTCATTGTTTTCGCAAGAGTTGGATTCCGGAATCAAGCGGGATCCAACAAAGGTAGTATCAGAGTAAGAAGAGAAATCGATGATGTTCAAGAATGGAATTCCATAGGTTTAAGAGTTGGGTTCCAAAAACGGGATCCAACATTTGTGGTATCAGAGCGCCAGTATTAGGATCTTACATGGGTGCATGTGTATAAGTTGCACGCGTGAGAAATTGTTAAGAGTTTGAGTTGATCGAATTAGAGAGCAAAATGATACTCTTTCATTGGATACATGGAAATGAGAAACAGTACATGGGTAAATATGACAGATAATGATTCAATGTATTTACAGTGGGGGATGCATTGTATGGCATTATGGTGATATATCCCCGAATGCGATATAGATGTAAATGTATGATCATGGCTTGTTTGAGGAAGATAAGGATATAAGTGGAAATGTTGAACTTAAAGTGAACAAGCTGAATGTATTGAAAACAGAAATTCTGATGGTCTTAAGAAGATGAAATCGGAACCTAAGTGGGTATATGTTTATAATAGATTAAATAAGCCATTTTTTTTTTGCTTTCTTTAAATCAAGAAAATTTAATGATTTAAATTGCATCATAATTGTTGCATCAATTTTGCCTTAAATGCATTGCGAAATTGCTACATGTTTGATATGTGAATTGTGTGATGATTTTCCACCTATAAGTTTGAATCAATGGCGAATATGCATATGTGTAAGATGTAATGTGAAGGATATTTGAAAGATGAGATGAATGATAGTGATATTTGTACAAGTCCAAGAAGGTTATATTGATTGTTATTGTGAATATCTATATGATGATCCATCATCATACACAAGTGAGTCTATTAAGTACGTGGGTAATATATGTGTGGAGATGATAGAGGAAGAAACCTATGACTTATTGGATATTTGTTAGTCATAGTTCCCATAGTTTAAAGTCTAAGGGGAACTAGAGTAACATATAAAGGTGCTCACAATGATCAAGCAGGGTGATTGAGCCAAGTTTATTTTATAAATTGGTTGCACTTTCATAATTGTTAATGTACTTTTTGACTCCTAATTTGTGATTTTTGTGCTTAAATTAGTTCCTTATAGTGAGCTTATATTATTTGCAATTTGTTAGTAAAATTGTCGCAAATTGATATTAATTGCATTATAATTTTTCTAAGGACAATTGATACTGCAAATTGCCATTTTGTCTTGTAGGAAAAGAAGGAGTCAACCATGCCAGGAAGTCAACAGGACGTGAGCCCTCAGCACGTCGCGGCGCATCCAAAGGAAGACACATCGCGATGTATGCCAATTCCTACGTTCGCGACGCATCGACAAGCAACAGCACGTCGCAACATCCATTAATTGACTCATCGCGACATGTAAACGAATTCCCGGACTCCAAATAGAAATTTCCCTCACTGTACTGACCCGACCTATTATTAATCTTTAAAAGTTACCAAATTAGGTCACTACTAAGAGAGAGATATCGATTACAAAACATAACTTCGGCAGCCACTAGAGATGAAAAAACACTCTCCACCTTACCGCCACCAGCATCTCCATCTCCGATCATCACCTACCATCGGCGGTCACTTCATCATCATCTTCACTGTCAGTCTTTGTAGTCATGAGTAACGTCGGGAGCTCAGCAGTGATGGAGATCCTTGGAGTTATGCATGTCTAAAGGCATTCTACCTCTTGAAGATGTAGCAATGGCTTGAGTTCACCGGGGTTCCAAAGGGGAGTGATCCAACATTGTCAGCATTTAATTATATTATTGTAAATTGCTTAGTTAGGGTTTACAGTAGTATAGTTAGAGATGCATGGTTAGAGTTTAATCATGTGTTGAACAATGTTTTTTGACATGGACCTCGTTACATGTAGAACCTTGATGATTAATATATGAAGTCTCCTATATGTCTTTTGGTGATTGCATTAATCCTCATTATCTGCCTAGTTGTGTTTGATATAGATGATTATGCTTGATCCGATTGACCACTTGCATTAACTTGTCCATTTCACACACTAAGATGCTTTTAACAAGGTTTTAAGAAATGGAGTTCATTAATTAAATCCTTGGACTTAAAGGGTCCTTTAAGGTTGATTCTTCGAAACCTAGTGGACTATATCCCCGAAAATTTGTTTTGGACCGTGATAGCCTAAGCTCGTTTTCAAGAGGACATTATCTCATTTGATCATAGTTTGAACTTTTGTTTATTTCAAATTCCCAAAAATCCAAAAAAAGATACTTTTTACAATTTTCTTTAATTTTAATTATTCTCCTCAATTTCGATCAATATGCAAAACCCCCTTTTATCAATTTTAATTGCCTTTTTTGACTATAGGCTAGCTTAATCCTTTTTCGTCGGTTTCGATTAAGAGAGACGACCCGAGGTTACATCCTATACTGCAATCCTTGGTATTTATTATTTGTGATTCAGTTCCCAATGGTTGATCTTAGATCAAAACGACAGAGTTGCGATCAAAAACACATAAAGAAGCACTTAAAACACATGAAAACACACTAGAAACATAACCTAAAAACACACTTATCAATTATAAGTGTACTTATGACCGTGAAAGAGTTATAAAGTCATCTTCATTTAGTATAAATTAAGATGATTGTAAGGTTTCCTCTTCACTCATAGAAAATAATATGGTTTATGAATGATTCCTCGTCACAATTAAAGGAAGAAGAGACTGAATTATCAAGTAGATCTTGGGTGTGGACATAGGACAAGAGTTGTTTAGTTGAACCACAATAAATTGTTTTTGTATCTATTTCTCATGCTATATTTTTTGTTATTATTTCTTTATGATCATCATAATCATTCATTGGAATAAGTAATCCATTAATTAACATTAAAATAGGATAACACATATCAACACACATTTTACCTTCTCTTACGTGTTATCTTCAAACCAACAATTAGTATCAGGAGTAGGTTTCATTCATTGCGTATAGATTTCTATTAAAATTTTATTCATTATGACCTTAATTTTAGTTAAGGAGTTCAAATTAGATATAGACCTTCATTATTTGATAGAGATAATTACCTATATTAGAACATTTGGATGAAAACTTTCTTTTAGCTGAATGAGTTTATATTTGGGGTGTTATAAAGAATAAACCTTATGTTTAAATAAAATATTTAGTGATAAATAAACAGAAGAATAAGGAACAAAAGGACATAAATGAATGGGATAACAAGGATAAAAGACTCATTGAATTTAATTGAAAAGGTTATGCATATTCTATTTTGTGCACCGAGTAGGAATAAGTTTAATGAAGTATGCATTTTTGAGAAAAACTCAAGAAATATGACATATACTTTAAATCACACATGAGAACACCACTCAAATGAAAGGAGCAAAGTGAGAATGTGTTTGTAATAATATTAATTATTTCATATGATGAATCAAATTTTAAAATGTATTATTTCCTTCATTTTCATTAGTAATGTTCATAAGGCCCTAGTAAGGTTTATACTAGCTTTGAATTGGTGAAAAATTGTTTACTTTTTTACTAAAGGTTTGGAAAACAAAGTTGATGGCCATATAAGAAGAAAAATATTTAAGCAAATATTGGATCATTCTTTACGTATAAGATGTGGATGAACAAATTGCATAAAGACTAAATGACTCTAAGAAGAAGATAAGTTGTTTTTTAAGTATCCAAGGATGAGAAGATTGATAATAAGATAAAGAAATTTAATAATTTCTTAAAATAAAAGGGAAAAATTTTTAAATGATGAAGAAAACACTTAAAGTCATATAGGATGACAAGTATTTGATTTATGCCTAAAAATGATGAAGTACCTTCATAATCAAAATTTATGATAATAATGATGATGATAATGTAATATTTCATATAATAAGCTTGAAGAAAGCTTAAAGATCATGAGCATAAAAAGGAAGAAATTATCTTCTAAGTACAAAAAGATTAGATAACTCATAGATACATACATGATTGTGAAGTAGAAATTAAAATGTGATATGCATGATATGTTAGAATCTAAGCATGCTTATTTACAATGAACATAATCATAGTTTATTATATGAAAATAAGACAATGGAAAAGGATATCAATAGCCTCAAAGAGTTCTTGCCTAGAATTACTATAGGTAGTGGAAATTTAAATAATATGTTTGAAGCCTAAAAGAGCTCTAATAAGAGGCACATGATTGGCTTCACTTATAAAGTGCATCATTTAATGAAAAAATAATTTTTGTGAGTGGCAAGCATTTATATGAGGAACCGTGACTTAAATTATTAAATAAGCATATAGCATCTAATTCTAGATATGAAAACTTTAATGCTCACACATCATCTTTTTATGTTTTAAGATAAAGGAAAATTTTCATGTTTTTATATATGGTGAGAAATCAACATGTGATTTAAAACAAGAATAAACAAAAATCTCATACATGCACCCTGAAATAGCATGCAACTATCTCATTATCATTATAGGCCTAAATTTTATCAGAAGGCATCACATATGCTCCAATTTATGGTAGGCCATACTTTTATCAAATAATTATTTCATTTTTCAGTTCATATTCTAGGACTCAAAGCCATAGAAGGAGAGCTCTTAATTTCCTATATATATATAAAGGAACATTATATCACCTATAAGACCTAAAAATGCATATAGTTCATATTCTTATAAGTCTTTCTCACATGCAGCTAGCAATTTCAATTCATATAATGCGAGATATCATTTTATGGTAAATTTAGACATATTTATATAATTTATCTCTAAAATAATTCTTGTTAAATAGAGCCAAAATAATATGTGGTTAAAAAACAGTTTAAAAGCTAACCAGAAAAATCTAAGTTTGTGTGCATACATAAAACATATTAATTTATTCATAATTCAAATAAGGAACAACAATCGTATCTCTGAAAACTAATTTCAAAATAAAGATCACTAAGAGTCCTTACATGAGTCAAGTAAGAAAATTTGTATAAAAACAATTATTGAACCATGTAAGGAAGAAACTGAAATAACTATTGGTTTAACATAAAAGGAGTTATATACATGCTTTTATATTGATAACATTTCAGTATATTGATTTGGAATACATATTTAAAGGGAGCGTGTATTGTTAAATGTACCTAAAGGAGAAAGATAAATTGTTAAGTTAAACATATAAGACCCCTTATGGTTTAATCTTTTTTTTTAATCGTTATATTGTTAAAATAATCAGTTGCCTCCCTATGGTATTATTTAGCTATGTCAAAATTTCCTCTATTATATACTATATTGGTTTTTTGTCTTTTAATTACTCGAAATCAATGTCCTATTAGAACTTAAAATTTTTAATACTATGTTACTTTGGCTACGATAATAAATAAAAATAACAAAACATGATAGAGGACGTTATGTGATCTCTAAACAGTACTATAGAAAGTAAGTGATTGGTTTCAAAACAAGATGATTCAAATGAAAAACATTCAAATTGTAGGGAGGTCCGAGTTTTTCTTAACCTTATATTGTTCTTTGAAGTAGACATGGAATATTTAAAAATTGTTCATTTTTTATAAGCACTTTACATGCGCACTTTGTCCATATGATATATTACATGCACACTCTGTCCATATGATATATTTTTTGAAAAAAAGGGGAGAAAGGGAAGTTTTTTTAAAAAAAAGGGAGAAAGGGAAGTTATTTATTTTTCTCTTTTTATTCTTATAACTTTACACATTATAAAACTTTTTTAATGTTGAGAAAAAGGGGAGACAGTAGAATATTGAAACTTGACATTTATAAATCAATGCTGTATGAATTAAGGGGGAATATGTATTCTTTGAAATATGGGGAGTCTATTAATGTAATATATTTTCTCTAATGTCACCAATTATTTTGTCATTATAAAATATGAAGAGATTGTTGGACCAAGTGAAGTTCTAAATTATGGTCTTAATAATTTAAAAAATATGTCACTACTATTTTTTAATCCTTATTTATTTTAGTAAATAAATTTTCAAAAATCAAGTTTAGTGGAAGGATACGGTTATTAGAGGATAAAAATCAATAAAGTGCAGCACCAAATAAAATTTAGGAGAGATTCTACCATTGTGACATTTTTTGTCACCTTATCTTGGTCATTTCAATGAATTAAGGACTCAATCAGTTTATGATGATCTATAATTAGGGCATATTGCATATATTTTTTCATAATCAAGAGGAAATTTCGGAAGGCTTTAAAAAAACTTTCTTGATCATTAAATATTTTTGGAACTTTGAAATGAGTTTAGTTAAATTTTTTTTGTCAATATGGCATGTTTTAAGTTTAAAAGACTTAGGGACTTGGAGTTCTAAAGTTAGTTCTATTGGGATTTATAGCCTAAGAGCTTAGATAGGCTTCTATATAAAATCAAAATTTATAAAATAGGTGGTTAGCAATCGATTAGATCGTTAGCCAACTAATAGGTTGAATAGTGGTCAATTGGCTAGCTAAAGAGTTATGATAAACTAGTTAGTGGTGTGTGGATTTTGTTTAGCTAAAGGATATGACTAGCCAATAAGCTTAACAAGGTTCAACTAGTTGATTCTTTCAAAAAACTAATTATTATAATGACTGGTTAAGTGTCTAACAAGTTTTTTTATTGGTTTTGGATATAAAATATACCATAATTATGTTATCAAAAGAACTTTGGAAAAAATAGAGAGTTCCTAAGAGTAGTAAGAGACTAGAGAATATGTGTGTGAATTTTATAATATATGTTAACCCCTAATTCATTGGTGTGAGCAAGTGAAGGAGGTTTTGAGCTATATATAGTTGTGAAATCATTGCAATTAAGGAAATTTTATGATATAAGCAATATGAAGGTTCTTATTAACCTAAAAAAGAGTTATAAAAGGTTTCACTTGTGAAAAATAAGAAGATTGTAGAGATTTCTCTTAACTCGTAGAAAAGAAGATATTGTATAGAGGGTTCCTATTCACCCATTGAAGGAAGGAGATAGTGAATTCTTAAGTGGAGTTTGGAGAGTAGACATAGGTCCAGGGTTATTTGTTTAAACCATTGTAAATCAATTTTTTTCTTTTCTTTTATCCTCTTTTATTATTGTAATAGTTATATATGAATTTGATATAATTATTCATTAGAATAGATAATTCATTTATTATTGTTCAAATTTACTAAAAAGTATGTGTAGATAATTGACATGTTCTCTTATATGCCATCCGAGGACCATTACATAAAATGCCAATGATATGAACTCATATCAGAATCATAAATGTCATATTTAAATGATTAGATTCATTATCAGGTTATAATTGTTAAAGAGTTTCCATGTGCAAAGCAATTTCTAAACCAATATTGAGAGCTTGATTTTTAAAACAATTATTTATTACTATAAAGGAGAATGGAATAATCTCTTCATTTAGAGGAAAAAAAACACAACTCAACTCCTATAACATATTCTTGAGCTACATCATCAAAGATCATTTTCTAAGATAGTACAGTTTTAATGAAAGATCTACCGCAAGTTCCTATAAATGGTCTCAGAAAAAAGTTACAACTTGTCTTTTAATAGCCTTTTAAGGAACACTTCATTTCAAAATTAGACAGCGCCTATTTTCCAAGCCTTTCAGATATAGTTAATCAAAATCTAATGTACTTGAAAGGAAGTAATGAATGAAAACTTGATCGGTGAGTAACTTATGCACTAACAAAGTTTTACTTAAATAGTTGAAAACAATCTCCTTTTTCTTCCTTCTTTACTTATTTGAGAAGTTCTCCTAAGGAATACTATGGAATTCCAATATAAAAAATCAACTGCTTTCCTATAAGACTAAAGTATTGGTGGATCATCTAAGTAACTTTTATTATAAGATTCATCATTCCATATAAAAATATATATCTTTCTGCATGATTCTTCTGAATGGATGGTAACATCCAATAAGATTGGAATGAACCTTTGAATGTATGCAATTTTTTATTGGAGGCTTTTCAACTTACTAATATTTCATGGTTTTGATATGTTAATCATTGCATCAATTTTAGATTTAATCAATTTCAATGCTCTAATGCTTATTATAAACCTAATTTTTTGTGATTTTTATAAAGTTTTATAAAGACATCACATAAGTCTTACAAATAACTTTTTATCTTTGTAGTCTTAACCATATTATAGTCTATATAACACTATCTTTTTATCATATCATCAAAATGTTTTACATAGCTCGTTGATAAGTGGCTTAAACATTCACTAGTATAAGAGATATAACTTTGTATAAATAAATATCATCACAAGTATAGAAGGCAATAAGTTCTTCACCAGTCAGATTCATTAAAATTTGGTTATATCTGGATGACCCATCCATAAGTGAAATTACTTCAAGTCTAATGATTAAGTCCACTGTTAGTTTTATTATGAGAAGAAGAAATTCATCAAAAAGAGTTGTTTAATTTAGATCTTGAAAATTTACATAAAAATATAGTTGTCTATTTTTATTGACAATCCATATTGGATATTTGAATTATTTGATAAATGATAAATACCACATTAATTAACTTATCCAGTTAAACTTCAATTTATGGAGTTAACTCTAACCATAACTTCTTCTGTGGATGTTTTAGAGGTTTGACATCACTTTTGGTTCTCTTCTTAACATCTCCTTATAAAACCTTGCAAAAGTATTATTGAATTCTAGATCAACATAACTAATTTCTTCTTTTACACTTAAGTAATGAACTCATAAAAATTTGTATGAGAATTTTTTCTAACTTTTTAAGTTCACCAACAGTAACTTATCCCTCTCTTCAAAAACTTAAGAACTTGACTCATTATCATCTTTTAATTTAGATTCGAACTTTGATAAAGAATATAAGAATGAAAAAAGGATGCTTGTTTTGTTCTGCTATGGTTCATATAACGTACCTCTCCATATATATAGGATGAAATGCTCTTTTAACCCTATACATTTTAATCTAAATATACATGACAACCAAATATATATAAACACAAAATATAGTCAACTACTAAATATAAGCTAATACTTCTCGTTAATTTAGAGCATGTAGGCTAAGGATGCCCAACTTGTACAGAACATGACTGAACTACTACTTCCCTAATGTCTTGGAAAAGAGATTAGCAAGTTGCTAGTGAGAATGAATATTAGTTACGGTAATTGTATAATTAAGAACATTCTCTTATACATAACGATAATCAAGTTCAATTTATTTGGTTCTCCCTTGAAATACAAAATTTACAACAATCTATACTCTTGAGAAACATATCATTACTATTGTGCTTTAAAAAGTGAAATCACTCTAGTAAGAGAGAATTTGTTATTTTGTTTTTTTGTGAGCGTTTTAGGAGCTTGTTATATACTTCCAGTGTGGAAAGTTGGAGAACCTTGAAAAACATGTTCTTATGAGCTTGGAGAGGCTAGTTAAATTTAATACTCAGTTTTTATAGTGAAACACTCAAGTTAGATACCTGGGGACTGGACGTTGGCTTGGGTATAAGACGAACTAGTATAAATTGACTGCGTCTTTCTTCTCTCTCTCTTTAACTTTTAAATTTCCGCATTATATTATGTGTGTGTTGCTTTTTAACAAGAGGCTCCTTCACTTTTATAAAAGGCTCCTTTTGTTTTCAACTTGCAAAAGGTTCCTTTCAGTTTTAATAGGTGCCTTATTTTTCAAAATTTTTTTAACAGAATTTATCATTCAGTAAGCTTCTTTCGTTTAAGCAAGATCCTATCACACAAAAGGCTCCTATTGTCTAACAAGCTCCTATCGTTTAAAAAGACTTTATCGTCTAATAGGCTCCTACTATCTTTATTTAACTCGGATCTGTTTATTATACGAATTGAAAGAACTTACAAAAAAAACTTATGCATATAATTCACCCCCCCTCTCTTGCCCGCGTTTGCTTTATCATTTGGCATCAACTAGGTTTCACATTTTTGGGTTTTATAGCATGTGATAAATCATGGCAAACACCTTAAGAATTTTTAAAGGACAATTCGTCTCAAAACATCCTTACTTCAATGGAAACAACTACTCATATTGGAAAGAGAGAATGACCACATATCTCCAATCTATAGATATCAAAGGGTGGCAAGCAATTAAAGTTGGTGCTACAATTCCCACTTTTGATAATATAGAAGCATGGACTAATGCTGACAAGAGAAACGCACAACTAAACACTAAAGCAAATCATCACCTAATAGGTGCGTTGTCTTTAGAAGAATATCAAAAGATATCATACTGCTCCATAGTAAAAGGAATGTGGGACAAACTTTAAGTCACGTTTTAAGGAAAAAATGAGGTAAAGAAGCATAGAATAAGTCTTTTAGTGCATCAATACGAAACTATTGGCATGAAATAGGGAGAGACCATAGACGAATTTTTTAAACACTTCAACAACATCATCATGGCCCCAAAAAAACTTAGGAAAGATATATCCCAATGACAACCTCGTAATGAAGATTCTGAGGTCACTACCAAAGAAATAAAGACCTATGGTGGCAACTCCAAAAATGGCAAGGGACCTACACACTATTTCACTCCACTGGCTATGAGGAAATCTAATCCATAAAACTGAGCTTAGACAAGATAAAAGATCTTCCTACAGAAAAGGAATGAAACTGAACGCAACTGATAAATAAAATGGTGATAAAAGTGACACTGAGTATCAAATAGATGGAGATGACGAGTTCAACTTTCTGGTTAGAAAATATGCCCGCTTCTATAAAAAGAAGTTGATGAAGAAAAGGAAAGGAAACAAAAGCTGGAAACAATAGCTTCATATCAAAAGCCAGCAATAACAATAGCAAGATACAAAACAATCAAATCATATGATATAAGTGCAAGAAGACTGCACACACAAGACAGTAATGTCCTATTCTTCAAAAGGACAAGTCAGAGAACAGAGAATCCAATAAGCAAGCGATAACTGCAACCTAGACAGATGAGCATTCTAAAACTTTGAAGAAGAAGAAGAACCAGAAGAAGTCAACAACATTTACTTCATGGTTGAATCAGAAGATGATGAGGTATATTATTCTAACTCTGATATTGAAGTTAGTGATTTGAAAAATGCATATCATGAATTGCATGATCGATACAAAAGGTTGATGGTAAAGTACTTCAAAGAAGTTGAGAAGTCCAAAAGCAAAGATACATCTCTGAAGAGTAAGATTAAATCATTAGAATCTGCGAATAAAAATTTGACAACCAAGAATATGTCTCTTAAGATTAACTATAAATAAAAGGTTTCTAAAAGGAAGCTCTGGAAGAAAGAGTAGCTAAGCTAGAAAATATGCTGCTAAAAATGATTTTGAAAAGGTAAAACAGTTAAAAGAAAAATTTGCCGCTTTAGAACTTCAAAAGGAGAAAAATGTTGGAAAGATTTTATCTCTAGATAAAGATCTGGAAAATTTCGTTGATGGAAGGAAGAATCTTAATGCATTGCTTAGTAATGGTAAATGCATTTTTGGTAAGACAAGAATATGATACAATGAAAATAACAATATCAATCCATACAAAAAATTAATTGTCAAATCCAACAACAGCCATAGCCAAAACAACAGGAACCGGTTAAGTGGAAAAAAATCATAACAACTATCATTCATTTGTTTTGCACGATTATTGTGGTAAACATGGTCACATTATTCGTTCTTGTAATTTTTGTAAAAAGAAATTATCTCATATGTATGTTTGGAGACCGAAAGATAAAAATACTAACCCGAAAGAACCTAGAAAAATTTTGGTACCTAAAATGAGATAATGCTTTCTACATATATGTTTCAAGACAAAGACAAGGAAGGATCAATGGATAGTTGATAGTGGATGTTTGAGACACATGACAGGTCAAATATCACACTTCAACTACATTGAAAGAAAAGATGGAGGTAATGTTGTCTTTGCAAAAAAAAATAAAGCAAAGGTCACCGGAATTGGTAAAATTGGTAATTCTGACTCTACCTCCATTGATAACATTCTCTTTATTGGTGGTTTGAAAAATAATTTGTTGAGTGTGAGTCAGCTATATGACAAAGGTACAAAGTCATTTTCTATGCATCTCATTGTGAAATTGTTGATATTCATAATGATAACAATATGTTTGTTGGTCCTAGAAATCAGAATATGTATTGTGCTCAACTAGAAGACATGTCCTCCCAAAATGTTAAATGTTTTGTCTCTCTAAAAAAGGATTTATTTATCTGGCACAGAAGATTTGGATATGGCAGTATGATTATTCTATAAAAATTGTCCAAAAATGAGTTAGTAAAAGGACTACCAACCTTAAAGTTCGAAAGCAATCAGGTTTGTGAAGCTTGTTTAAAAGGTAAACAAATCATAAGCAGCTTTCCTCCTAAAAGTATGGTGTCTACTAGCCAGCCACTTGAACTTGCGCACATGGATTTATTCGATCTCACTAGGACTCAAAGTTTCGGTGCTAAACATTACTGCTTTGTTCTAGTAGAAGATTACTCCAGATTCATATAGGTTTATTTTTTATCAAATAAGAATGATGTTTTTGAAGTGTTTGAGAGGTTTCGCAGAAAAATTCAGATAGAAAAAGGGTACTATATCACTTCAATTTGAAGCAATCATGTAGAGAATTTGATAACAAAAAGTTTAAAGAATTCTGTGACAGCAATAGTATAACTCACAACTTCTCTTGTCCAAGGACGCCTCAATAAAATAAAGTTATAAAGAAAAAGAACAGAATTTTGGTTGATATGGCTAGGACCATGCTGTGTGAAACTGGACAACCTTATGGATACTAGGCAAAAGTAGTATCCATGACTTGTTATGTACTCAACAGATGTCTTATAAGACCTATTCTAAAAAAGACCCCTATGAGTTGTAGAAAGGAAGAAAATCAAATGTTGCTTACTTTCAAGTGTTTGACTATAAGTGTTTCATTCAAAACAATGGAAAAGACAACCTTGGAAAGTTTAATGCAAGATCAAACGAAGCTATCTTTTTCAGCTACAGCACCACCAGTAAAGGATTCAGAGTATATAGTAAAAAAATCTAAAAAGATAGAAGAATCGATAATGTGATATTTGATGAAGCACTACCATTGACAACAATAGTTAATTCAGATGATGAAGAGCATCTTTTGATTCCTAAAAGTACATTGGAGAATTAAACTACACTAGTAATACCCTCAAAATTACATAATCAAGAAGGCCCCTTTGAAGCTAGAACAAAGCAGGCTCCTTCATCTCAGCAGGAGCCTATGCAACAAAAAACATCGAAATAATGGAGAGATCTTAATACACATCAACATATTCTTGGAGATCCCTCTGAAAGTCTAAGAACAAGATCATTGTTCAAGAACAAATTTATGGCTCTCATCTCACAAACAGAACCAAAGAATGTTGAAGAAGCCTTTACTGACGAAAATTGGGTTTCAATCATAAAAAGGAACTGAATCAATTTGATATAAATGAATTCTGGAATCTATTACCTCGTCCTCAAAATAAGTCAATCATTAGGACTCAGTGGGTTTTTCGAAACAAACTTGATGAAAATGGTTGGTTGGTAAGAAACAAAGCTAGATCGATAGCTCAAGGTTACAATCAATAGGAAGGTATTGATTTTGATGAAACTTATGCACCTATTGTTATATTGGAATCTATTACAATTTTACTTCCCTTTGCATGCTATAGAAACTTCAAGTTGTTCCAAATGAATGTTAAAATTGCATTCTTAGATGGTTACATTAAAGAAGAAGAATTTGTCAAGCAAACCCAAGGTTTTGAAGATGAAAACCATCCGAATTACATGATGGAGTTAACCAAAGCTCTGCATGGTTTAAAGCAGGTTCCTTAAGCATGGTATGAGAGGTTAAGTAACTTTCTGCTTGAGAATAACTTTGAAAGAGGAAAGGTCGATAAAACCTTATTTATTAA
>JANKOD010000193.1:31274913-31285253 GCA_026284645.1 Erythroxylum acuminatum | reverse complement strand
CTTGAGGTCACGAGTTCGAATCGTGACCAAAGAGGACAATACTGATTTGTGTTGGATGCCGTGGTATAACCCACAAATACACGCCGGGATATAACCCCCAAACACCGAAGAGGTGGGGTGTGGGGTCCAACATGAATCATCATCGGTCGTACTATCATCACTAATCACCATAGTTACTTGCTCACAACATTGCCAGTCACCATCCACCATCACATCACATCTCCCTCTTGTGTTGTGTTATGTTGTAAAATTGCAGTGTTGTGACTTGTGAGTTTAAGCCAATATTGTATTGTGTAAGCAAAATTTCAATTAAAATGGAACTTTGTGTGTATGTATGTGTAATAATTGAAAATTTGATAATATGATTGCCCGTGCTGTAGGCTTGTGAACTTGTGGCGTATTACCATGTATGGCTTGTGAATTGTGAATTTACAGCTGTGAAACAGTGAAATGGAAGTTTGAATTTGTGTCATTCATAAAAATTAATAGCATATTCAGTGTTATCTGGTAACTAACAACATATTCAATGACTTTTAGTGATATTCTTTTTTTCAAATCCAAATTTTTGGTCAGGTTGTCGAAGTTCTCAAAATAATTATGATTCTCTAAACTTCTTGTAGTAGTCATGGAACCAGGTTGAATCCCTAGAGAACTAAACACTGGTGTCTTAATTTCAAGTAATAAAATAAAATGGGGGCTTTTGGATTAATTAAAATTAATAAGAAATCAAATTAAATCAACTGAATATAAAAGTGAGAAAGTCAAAATTACCAAACTACAATTCAAGGGAAAGATCTCATCTAATTATAACATTGATCATTGGTTTAAAAAGAATATTTTCACAATTCAAGCAGTTAGTCCGAAACATATTAGGATAGTCGCAATAAGTCTCAAATTTTCCTAAATTAATTGGTTCAAACCCAACATCCAAACCAAAACTTATCATCTATTAACTTGGTATGATGGCATTCCATATCAAATAAATGATATCAATAAGCTTAGTGAAAAAGACTAACCTTAAATTAAATAATCGAGATAACAGAAATTATACAACTTAGTTTTCTTGTTTATCATAAGTTAAATATGCAATTTCATAAATAACCTATTTGCTACTTGTACCAATCCTTCATGACAATTAGGGATCATTGCATTCATGGATAGCGATAGAATAATTAATATTAAATTAAATTATCAGATTAATCAAATATTAATCATTCATCAAATATGGGAACCCAAAACAAGAAATATTTGAATTGAAACATAAATAAAAGGTTTAGAAAACAAAACCTCACTAATTTACAACTACCTTTGAATCAGAACAATTGAGTTTAGCTACACATGACTTTTGTTCCAACAACAAAAATCGAAGAAAGATAAAGAATTGCAAAAAACGTGAGAAGAGAGAACCTTTTTTATGTTGTGACGAACGTCCCTTTTATAGAGTTTTCTGATTAAATCTTAATTTAATTCTAACTTGTAAAGATGTCTATTTAAAACAAATTCAAATTCCTACATAATAAGGATAGAATGAAGTTTTCCAATTAAACTCTTCACATGATCAGTCTTATCTACTGCAACAATCTCTTCACTTTATCCAAATTTTGTAATTATCACCAATGGTGTCCCAATTTGATGCAATCTCTATTTTTCATCTCCTAAAACAAAATAAACATTAATTTTAATATTTAAGCACCAAAATAAATTCAAAACAAAGGAGATAATATCAAATAATATGTCAAGATAAGATCTTATCCATTGGGAATTGGAATTTTAAATTGGATTATTAATTTGAGGTTATATATTTGTTGTCTGAAATTTATAATTGGATTATAAAATTGAGGTTATTCTTGTATGAACTTCAAGATTGAAATACATTAAAATTTTAATGAAATGTTAGTCTTTATTATAAATTGGGTTATACATATTATAAATTGAATTTTGTAATCATCAAAATATATTAGTTAATTTATGGTTGAATTATATGATTAGTAATTGTACAAATTGAGTTATAGTTATAAATTTATGTCCATGATTGGATTATTTAATCAACTAATCAATAATAATATAAAATAAGTCATAGTTAAGAGTTTATGATTAAATCACATAATTATACAAAATAGATTATAGTTGTGAGTTTATGTTTTTATGTTTAAATTATATAATCACACAAAATGAGTTATATTTGTAATTTTATGGTTTAATTATGTGATTACACAAATTGAATTACAAATGTGAGTTCATAGTTGAATTATGTAATAACATAAAATGAGTTATAGTTGTGACTTTTGAGTTTATGATTGGATTATATAAGCATACAAAATAGGTTATAGTTGTGAGTTTATTTTTTAATTATATAATTACACGAAATAGTTTATAATTGTGATCTTATGTTTAAATTACGTAATCACACAAAATGATTCATAGTTATGATAGTGCATCAATCAATGTATATATTTGATATTTGAGTTTATAAAGAAACAACAGTTTTTAAGAAACTATTATTGATATATTTTTTCAATTATTTTACACTACTTTATTTTGATATGAAGTTATGTTAATGTTGATATATGTCTTCATTTATTTGTACAGATAAATAGAAGGAAGTTCAATTACTCCTAATAATTCAATCACTTTAGGAAGATTCAACAATCTACGTTGGGCTCATGTTGGATTGGATTTTGGAATGAAGAGCCATACCATTTGTTTGTATTGTAATAAGCATTTGCAAAGTGGAAGAATCAACAGATTAAATAAGTATTTAGTGGGGTTAAAGTTGCTGTGGAATCTTGTAAAAAATTGAACCATGATGTGAATGACAAATGAAGACGAGTATCAGCATGAGAAAGAAAGAAGGGAAAAATTAAATTACAAAATTAGTAGTGTAAGTTCTTTTTTTGATGGTCAGAATGATAGTGGGGATGTTGAAGGTGGTAGTATTTCTATCCAATAAGAAGGATATGTTATACTTAATGTTAGGAAAAGAAAAAGACAAGTGTCTAATTTTTTTTGTACTTAAAACAACTGCTGGAGCTTAGCCTTCAATCTGTAGTGCCTTACTATATAGATAAATGACTCATAATGTGGATATAGTAATGGCTAGATGATAGTATGATTCAGTTATAGCATTCAACGCTACTCAGACCAATTATTATTAACCTATGTTTGACCTCTTACAATCTAGGGTACAAAACTCCTTCAATTGATAACTACAGAGGTAAACTTCTAAGTGACACTGTTTACGAAATAAAAAGTTATTTAAATGAAAAAAAATGACTTGGACTACTTTTAAATGCTCAATCATATATGATAGTTAAACAAATAGAAGACATGAACTTATTAATAATATTTTGGGTTATGCTATAGAGGGGAAAATATTTCTGAATTCTATTGATGCATCTAACTGTGCTAAGATTGTTGATACCCTATTTTAGATATTTGATGAAATTGTAAATAGAGTTAGGCTAAAAAATATTCTTCAGTTTATTATTAACTATGATTTTTCTTATAAAGCAGTTGGAAGAAAATTGCAAGGTAGGTATAATTCTTTTTATTAGATTCCTTATGTTGTACATTACATTGAACTAATGTTGAACAATATAGAACATGCTAGATATTTTTCTATTGTTAATGAGACTGTACAAATAAAATAAAAAGTGACCAAGTTCATATATGATCATGCATGAATCTTGAATTTAATGAGAAAGGATTTCACAAATGGTAAGAATTTGTGTCGTCCTGCTATTACAAGATTTATAACTAATTTCCCATCACTTTAGTATTTTAATCTGATCAAGGAGTTGAGAGAAATATTTACAAGTGATAAGTAAGTTATATCTCAGCATACGAGACCTAATACTGGATTGGAAATTTCTAGAATTATATTTGAAGATAATGGATTTTAATCCAAATGTTAATTTGTCATTTGAGTTTGTGAGCCTTTAGCGAGAGCACTTTGTCTGGTTGATAGTGATGAGAAAGTAACAATGAGTTATTTATATGGTGCATAAAGAGGGTGAAGGAAGTAAGCAAGGCTAATATGAAAAATAGGTCTTCTTTATACATACTTTATCTTGTTGTTATAAATAAAATATAGGAAAGACAACTTTACTCTCTGTTGTTTGCAGCTAAGGCATTTTCAAATCTCAGTGTCTATTTTAGGCCAAGTTTTACAAAAAAAACTAAAGTTAATAGGGGAATGTTATTAAGTATTACAAGTATTGTTACCTATAAGACGATGTAAAGTCTCTTAAGCTTACAAATAGAGATTTATAAGGATGCTTCTAGTAATTTTAGGATGCCTATTGTTCTTTGTTAAAGAGATAAACTCAAATCTAGTATTTTTTTTTGGTTTTGTTACTTGTTAAATTAACTTTACTTTATTTTGATTATAATGTTACTTTTATTATCTTACAGTTACTTGGTGGGATCAATTTGAAAGTGGTGTTTCAGAATTGGAAAAGTTTACAATTTGAATTCTAAGTCAATTTGTGAGTGTAACATGGTGTAAAAGGAATCAGAGCACATTTGAATTCATTCATTCCAAGAAAAGGAATAGATTGGAGCACAAAAGATTGAATGACTTGATCTTTGTTCGATACAATTTGAAACTTCATAAAAGTTATGTTATTATCATTATTAAATTAGATATAATTTCTTAATTATTTTATTTTATTTTTTACTAGAAAATCTTAGTAGAACAAGTAGCTCTTTGGGTCCAATTTACCTTGATCGTATCGATCTTTTAGGAGATTGGGTTTCTGAGGAACCAAGTTTGATAGATGAGAGTGACTTGGAAGATAATCTTGGATGAGAAAGTATTGACACGTCATTTGGTGCGATGAATTTGAATGACGACGACGATGAGGCTTCTTTTAATTAGGGAAGGTAAGGGCTTGGCTCGACTCAGACAACAGGCCTGACCTGGGTTGACTAAGCCATAGGAAGAGATTCTTGGCCCAATTGGGCCACGAATTGATCTCGAGCCAGGGCTGTCTAGGCTTGGCCTAGCCCTAGGCCAGGTCGATAAAATGATATCATTTTTTAAATTTTTTAAAAAATGATAAATCTGGCCAGGCTTTGACCAGCCCATTGTCATCCCTACTCTCAATTATGAGAATTTTGTACCAAATGAGAATTGAGATCAATGCGATTTAAGCATATATTCAATTGAATTAAATTTACTTATTTTCATTTCTCCTCTTCTTTTAATTTCATTTATATTATATTATATATATATATATGTATGTATGTGTGTGTGTGTGTTAAATTCTATATATGTAATATAAATATAATGGTAAATATTTTTGTTTCAAGTTTCACTTCTAATTTATTATTTTCTCGGTACAAACTCTTGTTGTAAATTGTAATACTTAAAGAGTCGTGACTACTTATTATTCTTTTTATTTGATGTTTTGTTGCAATTATTATCTATTATATGATGAAATTATAATATTTTAAATAATTTGTATTATACATAATTTTATATTTGTACAGTGATTAAATGATCTTTTTTATATTACTTGTAACTATTATTTATATGTAAAATATTTGAAAAATAATATTAACTAAAATAAATAGATTGTTGTTATTTTAAATTCTTATTATTATAATTTTTGAAGATATTATTAATATAAAATTATAAATTACATAAGAAAAATATGTTGAGAGATTATTTTATAAATATATAACATAAAAATTATTTTATAAATTTAAAAATCCGTAGGGTATTCATTGCATAAGACTTTTTAACGTTAGTCTTCATTAATGCTAATGTTTATCTGTGGTTTTGATTTGATATCCAAGTAAATGTTATGATATGACGTCTGAAATATAAAAAACACTTGGAAGACTAGAAAAAGTAAAGTTACTTGAACGAAAAATAAGTCATTTATAATAAAAGTACAGCGGGTTATTGATTTTAAGACAATACAGGTAGTTTTTAACAAGAAAATCCAAATATCACATACTTCCTGAAGGTTTAACATCTGTGACACTGCTGAATATGACTTGACCAGCTTTAAGAATTGACGTGCAAAGCCCGTGCTTTGACAGGCTATCTTTATCTGGAAAAGAGGTCATCCGAAGTATAAAAGCAAAAGCAATAGGAGCCTTTAACAAGGAAGAGAACAAAGTACATTGCTAGTTAGAGGAAGTTGTCACTGTTATCTTATTGTTAATTGGAATCTTCTAGTAAGTGGAAAAGCTACAAAAGTCTCAACTACTGCCTTTAAAAAGACTACTCATGTAATTGTATAGTATGTCTTCCTTTTAATTAAAAAAAAAGCTTTAAATTAGATAAAGTAATAGAAAATCAACCCTTTTTTTCAAGAAATTCACAAATTACTCTCGCGGGATAATTAATCCTAAAATACTCATCTATTTAGAATTTTTTCAATAAAGTACCTTAGCTTTAAATTTTTCAATCGAGTGACTAACCTTTTAAAGCTTAACAGTTCCGTTTTAAAACATTAATTTTGTCGATAATTTACTGATTTAATTGACGAAATCTTTGTTATTAATGAAATATATGTATCCATATAAAAAAAATTGTCCCCACTCCACTCTAATCATACTACTTTTTCAAGTAAACATTTACATATCATGAATAGTAAGGATTATGTTAACCAAATCAACAAATTACTAATGAAACCAATGTTTTGAGTTTAAATGTTATTGTTTTAAAAAGGATGATCTTTCAATTAAAAAATTTAAAAGATTAAGCATTGAAACTGAATTTTTTATTAAAAAAAATTGAGTACTTTAGGATTGATTACCCTCTTATCTTTAAAATCCATAAACAAACTCTTTTTAATTTTTAGTTTTTTAGAAAAATTCCTACTTTTAGACTTTAGTTAAAAATACAGTATAAATATCATATATAAACTAATCAAATATTATTTATATAACAATTTAACTCATTTCTTAAACCCGAACCAAATTGATTAATTTGACTTAAACTAATAATTTGCTATAATTATTAGTTTGAGTTGAATTTAATTGATTCGAGTTGAGTTTAAGAGTTGAGTTGATTATCATATTAGTAATATTTGGTTAATTTACATATGATGTTCATATTACTTGTGTTTTATCATTTTTTTTACCGAAATCTAAGAAAAAAAATTTAATTAAAAATTATAAAACTTTTTTGCTAGAATTTTAAATATTATTTATTTTATCTAAAAAATTTTAAATTATAGAAGAAATATTTATCTTTTATTCTAAAGGATACATATAGAACCCATCATTGAAACAAGCGAATGCCAAGTCCAGAACGGTCGAGGCCCACTAGCTGTTATTACACAAATAAACAGAAAGCTGCAGTACGGGCCGTAAACCTTAAAGTTATAAGGGTCCAAATTAGCGTCAAATTTTAAACTTCAAGATCTACAAGAAGAATAATAATTTTAAATTTTATTTACATTAAATTTTACTATTTATTATTTAGAAATATGTTATAATATTAAAAATTTTAAAAATATTTTATTAAAATTTAGTTGAATTAATTTAATAGAAATTATTTGTAACAGTCAAATTTTTTTTATAAATACTTATAAAATGAGAGAGTACAAGAAGTGGATCTTGTTACCGAAAGAAACAAAATAAAAACAAGCGAGTCTAAAAATTTGGAGATTCAATTCTATGAAACTTAAAAGTACGAACTTCAGCATAGTCAGTCTTGTTCCTTTGACAAAACAAACTTGTTACAAGGAAAATTGAATCAGAAATATAATTCTATTCGGTGCCTTCCAATCATCAGGCAAAAATAAAATTAGAAAACTTCTAAAATTCAGCTTTAGGTGATGAAACCTCTTCCATCTGGCTAGCTAAAATTTTCAATAGTGTATACAGCGGTTCTTTCATGGGATCTAGCAGATCTGACACTGTGAAAACATGCATCTTATTATCAATTTCTATCCAACTAAAGGCTTGTCCTTCATTCATAAGATGTCTCACCTTCTCAACCAATTCCCGCTTCCCAAGTGAGGCATATACATTCGAGGGTCCAGAGCATTGAGGCTCCATCTCTATTAGATGTTCTGCTGCTTTTCCTCCTAACTCTATATTGCCATGAAATCTACTAACACCAATTAAAGCATACCCAATTCGATCGTGTGGTTCACATGGCATCCTCTCTAGTTGGTTCATCAGCTCTTCAGAACATCCTGCTCGACTGAGGAGATCAATCAAACATGCATAATGTTCCTGATTGGGAATGAGGCCATTTTTTTGAGTCATGGTCTCGAATAAACTGAGGCCTTCCTGCACAAGACCTGAATGACTACATGCATTGAGGATCACAACTAATGTTGTTTTATCTGGCTTCAAGTCTGACCTCAACATGTCATCAAACATCTGAATAGCCTCTTTACCATGACCGTGCTGAGCCAAAGCAGATATCATAGTATTCCACAAGATAACGTCTAGCTTATTTCCCACGCGATCAAAAACCAACCTACCGACATTTACACAGCCACATTTTGAATACATGTCAATAAGAGAGCTCACAACTATTGTATTGGGCCTGAAGTTCATTCGCAATAAATAACCATGTAATTGTTTGCCATGCCGTAGGGAAGATATAGTAGCACAAGCGCAAAGACAACTACTAAATGTAAATTGATCTGGTGGGATGCGAAATGTCATCATCTTGGTGAACAAATCAAGTGCCTTGTGCGCTAGTCCATGTCTAACATATCCAGAAATCATAGCTGTCCATGAAACTGGATTCTTCTCTGGCATCAAATCAAATATTTCACTAGCTGCTTCTATATTTCCAGATTGGACATACCCCGAGACCATTGTTGTCCAAGCTAGAACATCCTTAACATCCATCTCATTAAACAGCCTCCTTGCACCATCCATCTCCCAACATTTTGAATAAGCATCAACGATTGAGCTCGATATCACCAAATTTGACAAAAACCCAGCAACCAGAACTTGCCCATGAGCCTGCCTACTGAGTCCCAACCCTTTTAAATTGACACAGACAGTCAACAAACCAGCAAAACTATACGCATTGTACCCTATACCAGACCTTCTCAACTCCCTATAAAACTTTAACGACTGTCCACAACCCCCATTCTGCGCATAAGCAATTATCATCGTATTCCACGACACAACATCTCTCTCAGGCATTTTATCAAACAACCTCCGAGCCGGCTTTATCATGCCCAATTTGACATACCCATTAAGCATATAATTCCACGTGTACAAATTCCTCACACGCAACTCATCAAACACCTTCCAAGCACTTCTATAATCATTGCATTGAAAGTACATATGGATCAAACTGTTCGCCAGAGACGTATTCGGTCGTCTTATCCGACCAATAATCTTCAAATGGAGATGTACCCATTTGCCCAATTTGAGAGACCTGATTGTTGCACATTGCTTGACGAGGAAAGCTAGTATACGAGTGGGCAAGACTATGCCTTTACGCGATAAAAGCTCAAGTGACGAGACAGCCTGCGAGAGTTGGCCTTGAGAAGCAAGGTTAATGACCGATTGAGCTATGCAGGGAAGCCCTGACAAGCGCGTTTTTTTCTTGTAATCTGCGGAGAATTTGGAGAGAGCGTCGGATTTTGGCAGAGTCCACAAGGGCATTGGAGAGTGGAATCATAAGTGTGAAATGAAGTTTTAAGGACTGGATCGACCATCATTTACGGTGTTGCAACGCGGCTGCGGCGAGCTTGGCATCGCTGCGTGCGGTGTAGAGTACGATGGTTTTGGTATTGAGTTGATGAAGTGCTGTTACGGTTCAAACTTCGAATTTGATTACTTTAGTGGGTCCCACCAGGAACCAGTTGCCAGGTCAGCTGAATAATGTGATATTGCGGCTATCATTAAGGTGGTTTGCATTTTTTTCTTTTTCAAATTTAGTATTGTTTTTAGTTTCTATTTAATTTTGGTTTTTTTAGTTTTCAAATATTACGAAAATTATAAAAAGTGATTTTTATTTCTTGTTTCTGTTTTTTTCTTAATCTGATTTAGTATTATTTAATTATATTTTATTTAATTATTAATAAAAATTATGAATAATTTAATTCAAGATTATATATTTAATAAGTTAAAATTAATTATCAATAAAATTATGAATAATCTAATTTTATTTTATTTTTATAATTAAATTTTATGTAATTAAATTTTAATAATTATTAATAAATATAATTAAATTTAAAGTATGTAAATATTAAATAAAATTTGATTTAATAATTAAAATATATTGCAAATAAATTTTAATTTATAAATAAATTTTAATTTTTATATTATTTATTTTATTAAAATAACATAATTTTATTAATAATTTTTTAATAAATATTATATAAGAGATTAAATAAATA
>JANKOD010000193.1:31236492-31247630 GCA_026284645.1 Erythroxylum acuminatum | reverse complement strand
AGAAAAGCTGAGAGCCTGAAGAGGCTAAGTGAGAAAAGAATACTTGCTGTAAGAGACCTGAAGAGGCTCGGTGAAAAAAATACTTGTATTTTTAGAAGTATAGTGAAATCTTAGAAAAGATTCTGAGGACTGGACATAGCCCACGGTTTGGGGTGAACCAGGATAAAACTACTTGTCGACTCTTACTCTCTAATCTCAACTTCGAATTTCTATTGTTTTATACAAGTACTTAGAAGTTAATTGCAATACATCGTGATATTCTTACTCATTAGTTTTTGAGAAACCAAGTTTTCAAAAATATATAAGGAGATTGTATTCATAAAAAAGAATACACAATTCAACCCCCCTTCTTGTGCATTTTGTATATCGAATATAAAGTCTATACTATCGTGTGATTTACTTCATTTGTCTTGTTCGGGGAAACATTTTCCAAAACAATATACACAAATATAAACAATTTCCGCAATCATGCATAAACAATAGGGATGAACTCAAAATCAGAAGCAGTGGTTGAGGAAACATTTTTCAGAAGTAACAAAACAAGAACAATCGTGAATAGAACCCGAAGCAAAATTAATCAAATCAATAACAATTAAGCCTCTAATTCAAGATTAACAGTTAAAGGAGGCTTTGATACCACTGTTGGAATCCAACCATGATTGAATCACACGCGCAACAGAAAACAAATTTTTTTTACGAATCCCGATAATTGATTAAACTTGAATAAAACAAAATTCAATTTAGAAATCGTACCTTGTTTATTTTTTAAAGAATTTTTTTTGAATCTTTTCTCTGATTAATCAATCACGAGCTGCCCACTTGTCCAGCCTCTGATGGTATCCACAAAGCAATTCCCAAACTGCTTTGAGAGGAAGAAGACAAAAGTGCTAGCTTCTAAAAGCTCTTCCCTTTAAATAGAAAAATTATGACAGTCTTTTATTAAAATTAAAACTCTTTAATTATAATTAGAATCAAATTATAGTTCTAATTAATTTGATTTTAATAAAATCAAATATTTCATATGTGATTCCCAAAGTTTCTCAAATTTTATAATTAAGTCCAACTTAATTAAATTAATTTTTTTTCACAAATTGCTCTTTGATGTGTGACCCATTAGGTTCCTAATAAATTGGCAGTGATTATAAATTATAATTCTAATTCACAATTATAATTAGATAAATTAAAACTCATTTTAATTTATCTTTAATTCTCCAATTAAATAATTCATAATCATAAATCATGATTGACGTCTAGCAACATGTCATGGTTACTTAAATATCATGAATGTCAAAGTGATTGACTTAACTTGTCCATGTATGGTTATAATGTATAATTTAATCCTTTTGTCATTCAATATTCTAATTGGACAAAGTATGGATATAGTGTCTACTCTTATCATCCAATCATGTTCATTCTTGTCAATTAGTAATTGATTTATAATTGAATTTGAAAACTCATTTTCAAATATCAATTCACTCTGGCTAGAGAATTCCATGAATCATTACTAATTAAGAATAGTGGAATATCCTCTCTAATTACTTTAAAGTGACGAATCCTATATTGACTTACTCAACTATCTACATATGGTTTATACTGTATCCAATTACTACCAACTGAATTATCCTAGGACGATTCATAAATAGCATCAAAACATAGTAATTCTCATACTAGATACCTTGGTAATCTCAAGTCTGAGGATCAATTATACAACCATCATTATGAGATAGTCCATAGATACATAAGTAATATTCTATTCAGAATTCTTATAATTGGGTTAGTTTAGTGACTTATTGTTTACTGATCACCCACACTTTAGTTTAAGTATCTCTATACTTTAATTTATGATATCAATTACTTTCTTCATAAGAAAGAAACATAATGTGTGCTAGTTTTATCACTTCAACAATATACAGTCTTGATGAAACTACAACTAAGAACATTTAGGAATAACACATATGTTGGCCCCCAAAAATTTTTTCATTGAAGTTAAGCATGATTTAAATCATTTTTGAGGCGTTGATAGATTAATTATTTTGGAGTTATTTAATTATGTCAAAGTTAGTAGGATTTATTGTATGGGTTAATGGAATTAAAGTGTTAAGGTTATAAGAAGGTTCAAGGGCATTTTTGGAAGATTACTTAAGTATTAAAGTTATAAGGCTTATAAGGAAGGGCAAATTGGACATTTCTCACTCGTTAAGGCCATAAATGGAAGAATTGAGTGTTTTCTTGCAATTGAAGAAGCAAAAAACGTAATTTGTGGGAGAGAAGAAGAAAATAACGAAAACAAAGAGAGGAGAAGAGAGAAAAGAAGAGAAAATAAGTTAGGTTTCAATTTTTCTTAGCCTTTAAGAGAGATTCTAAGGTGGTTTCAAGAAGAGAAAAAGGTAGAGGAAGAGAAAAGCTTCCATTAGAGCCAAGAAACTCTTCATTTGGTGAAGATTTAAAGTAGCAGCATTTTTAATCCTTTGGATTTTGGAAGGGGTTTTCGTTCATGAAGCTTAAGAAATGCATGAGTTTAGGTATTCTAGGATCAATTTTAGTAAATGTGCCTTGTAGGTTTTCAATTTTACAACCCTATTGAATTTGGGATTTTTGCCTATGAAAAGAAAATCAAGAAAGACAAGAAGAGCAAGAGGAGAGACATTTTGAGCAAGTTTAAAGTAAGGAAATTCAAGGTGGGTACATTTTTTATAATTGAGTAATAAGTCATTAATGTTTTCTCCCAAATCGATAAAGTTAAATGTTTTCAATTGTGTTATAAATGTGCATTTTATTGCTCTTTGAATGTTTTGAAATAGTGCTATGAGTTTGGTATGTGGATATTGTATTGATGATTTATAAAAAGAATGTGAAAATGATTTTTGAAAAGATACTATGGTTATGAAATCACTTTTCGGAAGTGCGCCAGTTTGGGCAATATGTTTACAAGATGTGATATGCATGATTATATGGGTTTGTGGTAGTCCCCTAAGTTAAGTCAAGTGCACTTTAACAAAAGGCTTCTCTCGCCTGCCCGCTAATGGCATGGAGCTCCTTCATGGACTCTCCTAAGTTCACGGCTACACAAGACCACTATTTGAAAATGTGTAGTTCGTTCTGTTTTTGGATCCACCCAAACCATTCCAACGTGCTTATGTGTTTATGATTTGTGACAAGTTTGATGAATTCATTACTCTTGAAGTTTATGAATTGCTTGGTAAGTTGTGAATTTGGGAAATATGTGTTGCATGGATTTCAATGTGAATTTTACCATGGAAATAAATATTTCAAGGGTTTTTGCTTATTTCTCATTATAAAATTGTTACCCACGAGCTTGTCAAGCTCAGCTCCATTCCTTCCTGTCTTCAGGTGACAAGCAAGAGATCGAGTGAAAGAGAATCGAGGCATCACTCCAAAATTTGCATCTTTTTGTGTTTTAAGCTAGATTTGTAACCACAAGGCTTTAGTTGCGTTTTAGTAAATTACTGTTCATGTATCTTTTTGTACTTTGGGATTTTGAGATATTGATGTATTGTGGCTTGAAATACCCATTAAAGCTTTGTATAAACTCTTATTCCATGGTGCTAATGAAATATGAATTTGTGTATATATGATTGTTAAGTTGAAATGTGAATTTGTGTATGGATAAGGTGAAGTTGAAATATGAATTAATTAAGGATGAAGTTAAATTGGAATTAGGAACACTTGAGAAAGTTATCAATTTGAGATGATAAATTTTGAATGCGAATGGTTGTTACTTATAAGTGAGAGGTTATAGAAATGAAAGATAGGATTTTGTGGATGATGAGAATTGGATGAAGGTGATGAATCAAATGAGTTGAGACTTGAGAGTTTAATGAAAAGTACTTAGTAGTTGAATTGATATGAAAAGAAATTTCATTTTGCAAGCTTTCATAGGTGTAGAAATTGTGTTCTGAACTCAAAGGAAAAGCTGTATCGATCTAGGTAGAATTAGCCAAAGTTGTCTCCATGAAAGTTGTAGCTTATCTTTCTAGCTTTTCAACGATATAAAGTATGAAATTTTTGGATATCGGAGTTGAGATTTATGGTCATTTGAAGTTTGTGATGCTGTATAGGATGGACATTCGGGACAGCTACATTGTTTTGAGGGAAAAATTGCTTTCGAGGTCTTCAGGGAAGTTGTAGATCTAGAAATCTTCTTTAAAAAGGTATAAAAAATGACCTTAATCTGATATCTCTAGTGAAAGTTATACCCATTTTACCAATACAGGTTAGAAGAAGAAAAGCAGAAAGGGAGAAGTGGTGATCGCAACTCTATGGACTTGGGCGAAAATCGCGATCGTGACATCGCGACCGCGCGCACGTTTGCGCGATCGCGACCCGTAAAACCTGAACATATTTCACTCTTTTAACCATGACTTTGTCGTTCGACCTTCAAATGACCTAATTTTTAAAGCATTAAATTTCTAACACATTTCTCTATCTCTTCATGAAAATTTATAGCTTTTGGTATTGATTCGAAAAAGATTGATCGAATCAAAATAAGGGTATCAGTTGGAAGAGTATGAATTGGATATTTTACTAAACGTGCTTCAGTATTTTGATGATATTTTGATCTGCAGAGCTCCAAATGAGATGATTCTTATTTATAAATAAAATAGAGACATAAAGCTACAAATTATCTTAAGAAATTGAATTTTAATTCAGTCACTAAAAATTTCAATTTCTGGATGGAAGTTGAGTATATTGTACTATTTAGTGTAATAACAGTTAGAAAATGCTTGATGTATAACTTTCAGATTTCTGAACCAAAGTGAATGATTTTAGTGTCATTAGAAACTTATGACAATGTGGAACAAATGTTTTGAAGAAGTCAAATTAAAATTTTGATTTGAAGTTTCCCAAAAGCTGTTCTGAAATAGGAGAAACAGGTTTGATTATGATGACTGACTGGTGGGGGCACGCCACCTTGTGGGATAAGTGTTCGGATGTCACTTAGGACATCGGGCATGTGTCTCGCGAGGGCGGGGTGCCCAACACTTATGGTATCAGAGTAAGAAGATGAACTGATAATGGTTAAGGTGATTTCTTGGAACACGCTCACATTTTATGGTTCAAGAGTTAGGCTCCGAAAGCGAAGTCCAATAACATAAGTGTAAATTGAATATGATAATTATGATCTCATCATAATTTCAATTACATAGTAATTATTCCAAAGATTTTATCTTTAATATTAAAACATCAAATGTAATTAATATATAAATATAAAGAATGCCTTTATTAATAATTTTGTCATTAATTAATAATGTAATATAATGAAATGTTGTTTAGAAGATGAATGGAATGAAATATAATGTACGTATAATAATAATGAATGACTATTTTATCCTTGACAAAATAATAAAATGTATTCTTATGTCGCTTGTTATTAAGTTTAAGAGTATAATTGGTATTATAAAAAATTATTGAGGGTATATTAGGTAGTATATAGTTATTATTTTATACTCTATCATTTAACTCTCTAAATCGGAAATAATTCATTTTTACTCTTTATAATAAAATATAATATAATATAAGAACTTCTCCTCCTATCATATTCTATTTCATTTCATTATAACCTTGATCTCAGGTAATAATATTTTTTTCTATTACTAACGATACTATCAATATTATATTCTATTACTAACCATCCTATCAAATATAGCCTAAAGTATGCAATTATATTGACGGCAAGCCATAGAACTGAGACTCTGATACGTCTGCTACAAAATGCTGCTCGTGCGTGGTAAGTTTATACCGCACATTCGATTCAACCCACTTGTGTACATACGAAAGTGTGTTCGTGACATGTTTACCGTTCACAGTTTGAAATCTTGCATTCAGTCTGTTCTTGAGTTCCTATCCTTAGTCATTGTTTTGTTATTTGCGTCCGGTAGGCAACACACGTGCATCTTGACGAAATAAAAAACCTTATCATTAGAGACTTGACATTTCATATGGACCGGTGAGCTAATCTTATCTGATCATGTAAATAAATGGCAAGCTCATCTCATTTCTTAAAAATATGGTAGCATCAGATTTATCTTCATCTGGAGAGGTAGTACATACGAATAAAAACAAAAATCTCCATTTGTCACAAATTCTGTGTTAAAATTATCATCAAGGTCTGTAATTGGACTCCTGAACCAGCTGGGAAAAAAGACAGTATGCAGTTTATAATTGTCAACACAGTCCAAGGACCCCTTCTATTCCCAACTAGAAGCTGTGCAGTAATAACTTGGACATTTTAGAAAATAACCTACTAAGCATGCATCTAAGTGTCTCATGAACCGCCAACAAACAGAAGGAATCAAACCATACTTTTCATAGATGTAAGAGATGTTGATTGAGCACTGACAATCAAGCAAATAATTGAAATGGAGAAAGATGAATACACCCTAATAAAAGCTGGAGGTGGTTACGATGTAATTAATATTTTGAATTGATTCATCATCAAATATCAGTCCAGAAGCAAATTCCCATCATTTCCATTGGCATCACAAAAGCAAGGTAATTCCAAAAACTTGTATAATTTCCTACAATGGGCGATATGTCCACACTCCTACTCAATTACTGTCAAGCAGCCAAAAAAAAAGTCATTGTTTCCTTCCCCTTCCTTTCTTCAATAACGGTGCCTCACTATGTTCCTTCCCTGTAACTTCTGAAATACTCACTGCCAACAAGATAAGATTAATTAGAAAGAGCTTGAAAAATCCAGATCTGCCACTTTGGATTACATTTCGAGTCACCGCATCCTAATCTACAGCAGTAGTTGCTGATTTTTTTTATAAATGAAAATGTATTAATAACCACTCCAGAAGGAGAAATAAATAAGAAACTTAAGTCTGAGTGAAACAAGGCTAAAAGCCAGGGACTAGGACGCTTGAGGGAAGCTCATGCCTCAGTGTGATCTGGGATTAATAAAAAAATTATCCTGATTGTTCACCAAAACATAACTTCAAAAAGAGATCATACCATTGGGGCCCCTGGACATCAAGGTGAAGAATATGTTGTTTAGCTTCTCCATCTTCTTAGCATCTTGTGCCTGGTCTGTTTTGAATTTAAGACACTGGCAGATAACAAAAAACATTGAGGGCAACCAAAAATGAAAAAACTTGTACTTCAAAAATCATGTAGTTAAACAGCCGAGGGAATATGTAATCAGCATGTTCCTCTAAAAGGTTACAAAGCCAACATTTTTCATCTATATTCTAACAGACCGAACATGAGAATCCATGGTAAAGTGCATAAAAGTGTAGAGAGTCTCTAACTAGAGTCTGAATACAACGCAAGTCTAATTTGATTTCTTGGGCGTATAAATGGAAAATAAACTCAGATAACCAGGCTAATTAAACAATATCCCCAGCACTGGACAATTCTTTTATTTTTCCTCCTTCCCTCTCTGTCACTTTCAAACTAGCAGTCCCTCTGTAATATTATGTCAAGAAGACTAACAATGCTAAGCCATTGACATCTTCATAGTTGAAAAATTCCTCCTCATCCCTGAACAATTAGGATTCCGTACAAACCAACCATCATTTCCAAATAACAGAATCTATGAGTGACTATATTCATGGTGCCGACAGTTTAGGGGTCCCACCACATAAGATAAACCTCAGATTCCATTGCAGATATTTTTCTTGGCATGCAGGTTGGCAAACTTTAAAAAGACTTTCTTTTGAGCTCAAATTATTGTAGAAAAAACAATTCAATTCAGAACTAATTTCTCAATAATGTCTGATTTACAAAACCTAGCATGACACCTTTTTGCAACTTCACCTTTGAAACCTAAGTTCAGATCACACAGGTGACTGAATTCTGAGCACAGCATAGCTTCATGGAATTTATGCTGCTAACCCTTGTGCATTTCTAAATAGTATTAACATAATTACCCTTATCAACACAATAGAAACACAAGCCTGTACTTGATGGAATTGTGTCAATTTATCCAAATAAAATATAAATTCTATGCCAAATTAAGCATATCTAGTAATAAATACATTCAACATTGCTCAGAATTAAGTAATGTAGCCATGGTGGTCATCGTTACCCATCAAGTTATTGGCACTAAATGATGATAAACAAAGAGCTTTACCTCTAAAAGTGAAAGAATCTCCTATCTGTTTTCTCATCTCATGCCCATCAAAATATAACATCCATCTTCTCTCACAAAATGAATGATTTAAAGGAAATCATCTTTATTGAATCAAGTGCAAGTTGTTATGGGTTCAACTAAATAACAAAGGATTCAAAAGCCTACAAACTCAAATAACCAACACAACGATCCAAATATTACTTTGTGAAATTGGTTAGCCATCCACACCTTAATAATTCTACCAAAAGATGTTGAGGTCTACAATTCATTAAGAGATTTTAACCATAGTTTACAAGTCTGCACATCCATCCTCATAGTCTATATCCAAAACTGTGCTTCTAATGTTATACTCAATTTCAGAGAAATCATCTCACACTAGATGAACTTAGAAGGTCCAGGAACAGAATCAATAACACGTCGACAGAAAAGGAATGAGCAACACAAATCACACACTGTATGAACTTAGAAGGTCCATGAATAGAATCAATAACACGTCGACAGAAAAGGAATGAGCAACACAAGTACCTCTTTGTTATCAGTGACTTTAAGAATTAACTTGCCGTCACAGTGTCGGCACTTCATACAATAGCGTGTCTTTATCCCAAATTCAGTGTCATAAACCACAAACAACAGTAGGACAAATTTATGAGCGTCTTTCGATTTCAAGTGATAGAAAACTTAGTAGAAAAAAGCCAGTAAGTTATTCAATTGACAGAAAAAAAAACTTAAAAAAGAAAGCTAATAAGTTATTCAATCAGATCATAGTGAGTAAATACCACAAACGAAAACAATTTCAGCATCTAAAAGCAAACAGAAGAATGTGCAAAAGATTACGAGTTTAGTAACATACAGAATCGGGATCAACGCGAAACAGTTGAATAGATCGATCGACGAACTCGTCCCACGAAGTTATGTAAACCATTGGCGTTGCAGCTGCGAGACAAAGGAGTAGAGTTCATATGAAAACCAGTAAAGAAAACAAAGGAGGAAACAATCATAGAATCTAACCATGGCTTGAGCTCGACGCAAGGCCCTTTCGGAGAAAACGAGGGAGAAAACGAGAGAGACGATCTAAGAGGTCTGGGCAAACTAGACATTTTGGGTTTGGGATTAACCCAAACGTTGGTGTGGAGCAGCTTATTGGTTTTGGGTGGTTGGATTGGCTTATTCAACCAACCAGCTAATTAACCAAACACATTTATCAGTTGTTTGACTTAGTCAAACAGTTGATTTTGGTTGATCAGCTAATTTTTTAGCTGATCAACTGTTCAAACACACCCATAGTAGCACTACAAGAAAAGAAGAAATTAGCGATAAAAAATTATCAACAAAAAAGAAATCGTTGCAAATTACAGATGAAAAATCGATTTCTGTCGATAAAATTAATAGAAAAATTTCATTTAGCGGCAGTACTAAAATCCGTCGCTAATATGGAAGAAAATCATTCTAGAAAAAATTCTGACGAACTTCAGCGACGGTATAAAATGTTCGTTGGTAAAGAAAGTGGAAATTGTTGGTGGAATAAAAAAGTTTTGAGTTTACCGACGGAAAACTTTTTTCGGTAAATTTCGTCGGTAAATTCACACCAAATAATGTCGTTTTCTTTTATATTAAACTCACCCGACACCCCTCCTGCCAAACACCTGCATCGTCTTCTTCCCACTACATCTCCTCTCGTGCAATTTTCTTCTGCTTGTCATAGATTCCTCTTTTGCTCGCACTACAAGAAATCAGTAGTTTACCGATGGCTTATACCGTCGATAAACTCTCATATTTCGTCAGTAAAATCAATTGTCGACAGAAATCAAAGACGGACACAATCGTCGGTAAAAGGACCGTAGTTAAATGTGCTGACGGTTTTATTCTGTCGGTAATTTAACAACGGCCAAAAATATATTACCAACGTTATAAATTACGTCGGTAAATATTACCAACGAACAAATGTTACTGACGAAATGTCGCTAACATTTACCAACAGACTAAATGTCGTCGATTGCACATAACTTACCGACGGAAATAGTATTTTCGTCGATAAATTTATATTCCGTCGGTATTAGGAGGTAAGAAATTAAGAGTTATCAATTATGTATGCATAATAAATTAATCAATCAGAAAATTAATTGATAATATAACATTAAAAAAATTTGATTGATAATAAAAACAGTATAGTGTACAAAACTTATGTTTGTAATTGAAAGCAAATGACAAGGACAAGCTAATGTCGTGGTGATCGTGGGTGCTCTGAACTACCAAGTCTCCCCTTCAATTGTTCCATCTCCTGTCTAAGCTGAGCCATCTGCTCCATTTGCTATCTCATCTTAGCCATCTGCTCCATCTGCTCTCTCATCTTAGCTATTTGCTCCATCTCCGCTCTCATCTTAGCCATCCGCTCCATCCGCTCCATTTCCTCTCTCATCTTTGACACCTGCTCCACCTCTTATATCATCTTAGCTATCTACTCCATGTGCTCCATCCGTTCATTCATGTTAGCCTTTGTGATGTGAGCTATCTGCTCCTTCAATGTATCCACTGTAGCCCGAAGCTCGATGACTTCATTACTATGCATTGGCCTAGTAGATGCTACTATACTAGACAGGGAAGAGCGTGAATAACATGTGTTCGCATATGAACCTAACCCGAATATCCTGCTTAATAAATTCAGGATTAATGAAACCATCACAAGTTAATCGTTTATACATCCAAGATCTATCCCGGAAACTCATATCTATAGAACTGTTAGTTTAAACCAATGCATCCAAACTTAGTCTGCTATGTTAGCCACATATAACAAAACATGTCAGATAAGACTTGTGATGTGTTTGCGTTCTGAATCCTAGGCTCCTAGTATACTTAAACTGAATATACAACATATATTAAATATCACACAATTGCCAAATAAGTATTAATAACAATATGAATATTTTTACGAATACCTATTTGAATAAATTCGTTGAACATATATGTACAATTTCATAAAAACATGCCTTGAAAAAATGTGCACATAACAAGTAAAGAAAACCTCATCATCATTTAAAAGAGC
>JANKOD010000193.1:31209324-31221207 GCA_026284645.1 Erythroxylum acuminatum | reverse complement strand
ACAATATATTATATATGTGGAATAATTTATTTTGATTTCAACAACTTATTTTAATTTCTCAAAATTAATTTTTTTTAACAAAGATGTATTATTTTTGGAATTATTTATCAATGAAAATATTTGTTCTTTATTAGAATAAATTATTTTTAGTAACATATAATTTCTCAAATACTACTATTTAACTAATTTTTAACATCAACTTATAAGATAAAATAAGATTTAAAATAAATATGGATAATAAAGCTTCAAGATAATATAATATATTAACTTTCATAATACATAACACAGAATAAGAATTTGTTATAGAATATAATTCTAAATCAAAAGATATTAATTTTTTTTACACTTATTCACTTGAATACTTTTTAATTTGATAAATTAAATTATATTTTAAAGATTGGAGATAAGGTAAGCAATTTAAAGTTTAAAAATTGATTAATTTACTAAAATTGATTAATTAATTTCTAAATTATAGAAAATACTAAATTAAATTTAAAAATTGATCAATTTTTATTATCATCATCATCGTCATCAAACTTAGCTTTTTTAAAATTAAATATCTAAAATCTTATGAAAATATTTAAAAAATACTAAGATATTATTCTAATATCCTTATAATTTTTTTAAAGTCATATTCTTATAAGTTATTTTATACATAAACAATTAGTACTAAACCGAACATCTTTAATAAAGAACTAATATTATTTACGAATTAAATTAAGTATATAATTAACTATTAATTAATGGTTGACATAATCAGTTAAGAATGAATGCAACGAGCACATTGTTTAAAGGTCCTATATATTAGCACACACATGGAGAACCAAAAAGAGGTTTTTGAAGGAGTTGGGCATGTTTACTTGCAGGCTGGGCTGACAAGTTCTTTTGTCTTTGTACAATGCCACGATCATTAGATCCTCTATTGGAGCCGCTGTCTCAAAGTCCATTTTACAAGTTTCTTGATTACATTGGGCCACACTTACTTGGGATGAGAGGTTTGGCATTTGGTTCATTTGAGTTCTAATGACAAGATGTTTCATTCCAACGTGTCACGATCTTAATCAGATAATGATTGTAGTAATTGCAGCTGTCATTTCCTATTTAATGTCTTGTCACCTCTTCACATTTTTCCTATTCCATCCAACGTGATACCTGGATATCACGACTTTGACTCCTCTACGATGAGTTTGGACGGATTGAGGTTTTTTTTTTTCCTCTCACAAAATATTTTAATGGGGTCTTAATTAAATAATTATGGTTAGATATTTTAAAGTTATTTACACTCAGACTAATCTCTGCTTAAATTGAATAGGTTTTTTTTAGAAGGCAAAGTTTTAACCTAAGTTTTAAATGATTATATACATAAGAACGGTTCAAACCTACAATCTCACTTAAATTAGAAAAACCCTTATCAACTCACCTGCGTCTTAGGATTTTGTGAGAGTATTTTTTTTGTTTACAAAAGAGAATTACAAAATTATACCATCATTTTGGGGCACATTGCGCTTAGCACATCATAGGTGAGAAGCTCCTGAACTCCAAAAGGGGACTCCTGAAGGAGAATATAGAAGCTCGGTCTGAAAATTCCAGCGAAGCAAGCGAAGTTGTCCGCGCACTGATTCCCTTCTCTGTAAACATGCTGAAGCTATACTGTCCACACCCATTACAAAAGCTACTGAATTTCTGTCACCAAAAAAGAAACCTAATTTTGTGACACTGTTTTAGTTAGGTGTTATTTATTTTGTTGACATATCTTGATACAGACGGTGTCCATGTGAAGATACCATTTTTTCTTTACGCAAGAAAAAAAGTTACTTTGTCCACTTAAGCTGATAGAGTATTCTGAAATCAGAAGATATGAAACTAGCTGGTAATTGCAAAGCCAAGGCCGACTGGCATTACTACTGACTAAACTTGGTAGCTTTTAGGAGATTTTCCGCCCATTCTGTTATGTTCTCCATCTGGAAAAGCTAATGAGAAATACCTATTTCTAAGGTGTCTGCTTTATAGCTGTGGTCTACGCTACGCTGATATATGTTATGGTGCGTCAAATTTCCTTCTGTTTCAGAATCTGATGTACATTTGAAATTCAGTGGTTAATGTGATATCCATTAAAAACATGGTACTTTCTTCTTGCGTCACAATTGTTCATTAGTTTCATTTAATGGGAGGCAACAGTCACCAGTTCTGTGCTGTAATTCTTATTTCCAAGGTCATCTTGTTTCTTATCCGCCAATCCAACAACAATCTGTGACCACAATAAAGAACAAACTGTTTGTTCTCTTTATGGAAAATATTACACTGCTGGTTGAAGTTCCCAACTACACACTTCCAAAGAGAATTTCAGTACTCAGTGGACTCACTTCAGAAGATTTTGGGAAAGGAGGCCTCCTTATCATTGTTGATTGTTCAAAAGCATAAGCAATCTCGATTAGCTTTGGTTCTGTACCCTTCAATCCTCCAAAACAAATTCCAAATGGCATTCCATTGTCATCATATCCAGCAGGAACAGTTATCCCTGGGTATCCTCCAATTGCCAGCACAGAAACTGCACCCGAGCCTGGTGTTACCATTGCATCCAAGCTGTTTTCAATCATCAGCTTCTCAAATCCATCTTTGGAGAGTTCTTTCATCGACTCGATTGCCTTTTTTTCTTTTACTCCAATTCCATTTGTCTTTTCTGCTTCTATGAAAGTACTCTGACCATACTCTCTAAGTTTCTCCTGCATTCAACGGAGTGGTTTCCTTTCACTAATTAGAAAGCTCATTACACAAAATAGAATAAAATTTCCAGAACAAGGAACAAAAATTATCTTACAAGTTCAGGGTTATTTTGGTTGAAGATGATGATGTCAGAAAGGGACCTGACTGGAGAAGTGATAAGCTGATTCAGGTATTCATTCAAGGAAAGCTTGAATTCAGCCTTCATCAGTGTTATTTCACCACTTTTTCCCGGATTCATAATTGTGCTGATATTTGATATTTCCAGATTGTCTACTACAATGGCACCTCTTTTCCTGTAAAGTTCAAAATTCTTATAGCACATCAAATATAATTGATTCTGAAATCTGGGAAGGCATATTTCCAGGAAAAGAAAAAGTTCAATTCTAACAGTCAATGTAGAGTAATAATAAGGGACAATATTCTGTTAGCATTATACTACTAGAGTACCTTAATGTGCTCAAATGATGCTCGAAAGTAGAAATTCCAGATTCGTTGAACAAGCTCAAAAATGGGTCTCTAACAACCCCCAATCTCTTGCCTTTCAGCCCTAGTAGATTGAGGAATTGCCTGTAACCACCAGCAGGAATAAACTTTACCGCTTCACTTGTTGCCTCATGATCTCTTGGATCGTAACCCACAATTATATCAAGAACTTGAACTGCATCAGACACTGTCCTGGCAATGGGCCTGTATGTACATCATATAAGATTAACACTTTCCTGAAGATGCACATGTGACGAGTCAACAGTATCAAGTATGCATTTAGACAGAAAACATAAACAGCCATCTAATTATTCGTTTCATGGCACTTCCACAGCAGGTTATCAACAGCTATATATGTTCTTTACCCAATCGTGTCCAGGCTAGGCATAACAGGAATTACACCCCCTCGGCTGGTGAGGCCAACAGTGGGTTTAAGACCCACCACAGAGTTATGATCAGAGGGGCAGATGATAGAGCTATGAGTCTCAGTCCCAATAGAAACAGCCACCATGTTTGCGGCTACTGATATTGCCGATCCACTGCTTGATCCACATGGATCACCCCCGGGAAGGTAAGGATTCTGCATGCTCAACGCATTGAAATGCCAGATTTAGTTAAAAGAAAATGTATGGATAGGGAAATAAATTCAAGCATTCACGAAGAATCCAGCAAACTTCTTAAGTATGATCCAATCTTCCGTTTTTCAAGTGAGATTTTGCTCTTCCCTATATCTTTCTGATAATAGAGGTTGATAAAGTAGAACATGGATGAAAACAGGAAGGTGTTGAAGAAACGGTGATCAGATAAAGATCAGAAGAAGCATCTTCTATCTTGTATCTTCTGCTCTGATCCTTCTCTTGGGATTTCACCGAGAGGTGACATTGGATGGGATGCCTAAAGCAATTGAACTAAACCAACATACAAATGATCCCCAGTGGGAGAAAAACTGATAAATTTTCCATCTCTTTCCATCCATTAACAATCTACTACGAGAAAGTCAGAATTTTTCCTCGTCACTAACAATCTAGAGTAGCCTCCTCGACTCTTTTTCAAAGCTCTTATATTTCCGCTGAACTTATTAGACATAAAAATTCATTTCATCACCCAGAATTAGGAAATCGAAAAGCTCCCGAGTTCTCTTGCCCTGCAATAAGGTCAGCAGCCATAATCTGAACATAGTTCATAGTTGACCAGGTAACATATGTGCATCATTTGTACAGCTTCTATCAACGCTATCAATACTACTTAGGATGTAACAATTCCTAGGTTGACCAGGAATAGAGTAGACCTTACCACTCCTTGTTCAGCTCTGGCACACCAACCATTAGGCACATGACTCAAAGATCGAAACTTGTACCATTCACTGAGACTTGCTTTCCCAAGTAAAACCGCCCCAGCCTGTCTCAGCCTCTCCACAACTCCAGCATCACGCGCCACCTTGGACCCCAGTAATGCGTACGAGCCTGCCGTGGTGTTCATCTTATCATAGGTATCTATGGTGTCCTTGAGCAGAACAGGAATGCCATGTAGATCTCCTAAGAATCTACGGCCCTGATTCTTCCTCCTCTCATCATCAGCCTTCTGTGCCTGATCATGAGCATCAGGGTTGACTTCTATAACGCTGTGAAGTAGAGGGTTGAGAGTTTTAATTTGGTCGATATAAAAGTCCACCAACTGAGTTGATGTCAACTTGTTTTCGGAGAAGGCTTGCTGTATGTCGTTAATGGTTGCTTCTTCTATCGTGAATGGTTGGACGTGCGTTCCCAGGAATGCTGTCAGGAGAAGAACGGTGACGGAGAGTTGCCGATGTTTGACCACCACCATCTTTAGCTGCTCTTCCAAAGTTTCTGAAAGTTTAAGATTATTTTAGAAATATATATTAACGTTTTAAAATAATTTTTTTTCAAAAAAAATAAAAAATAAAAAATATATTTATATTAAAGATTTAAAGGTGCTTATAGCATAATCCATTAAATTAAAGGGAGATTCCTTTGAAAGTCGAAGTAATGACAGTAAGTGGTGCAAATAGGCGCCGTGTGGGTTGGACCAAACCTCAAGCAGGGTGGGTGAAGTTAAATATACATGGTGCGGTTAATTCTTCTACTCAATGTGCCAATGGCTAGTGGTTTATGAGAATGGCTAGGAGGTTTTGTTAATAATATTGGTTCTTGCTTGCCTTTAATTGCTGAACCATGGGAAGTTTATATAGGCTTAACTCTTGCCTGGGACTTGGATATAAACGAGTGAACCTCGAAGTGGAGGTCATCAACATTTTATTTGGCTCGGGTAATTTGAGATATTGTGGTTGTGGTAGTTTTTTGAGAATAGCCATTCGAGAGCTATTAGCAAGACTGTAGGAGGTCTGATTTCGTCACATTTTTAAGGAAGGTAATCAGTAGCCTACTTTGCAATGTCGTTTGTATCGGAGTTTTTGGTCTTCAGTCTCCACTTTCGGGTTGCACTTCTTCTATCCTCGATGATATGGATGGGGTCTTGTCCTCAGAATTAGGGATTACAATGAAATTTAACTAAAAGTAAATTAGAATTAAATTTTAATTTAAGATTAATTGTATTAGACTTGTTATTTTAATTCATATATTTTAAAAGTCTTTTGTTCGTTAATAAACACTTATTAAAAATTAACATTATTTTGAATAAAAGTAAATGAAAAATAATAATAGATAAATTTATATGATATTCTCTTATTAAATAACAATTTTCAAAATATGAGAATCCAGCTTATCAAACATTTGCATGCGCGTTGCTTACCGGTAAGTAACCACTGAGATTTCGGAGGATATGGAGCACCACCTAAGAGAGCCTTTCAATTATCCCCAACGGGTTGCTTTTGGTTAACGAGATCCTTGTTGGACAGTTTTTATTGAAGAACGAGCGTTACAACTACCAGAACTTGCTTTTTATAATTATCTCAAGCAACCTTTCTGTAAGAAAGTACTTGGATTAGCAGTAACGTCATCAGCCCTTGAAAGCTTCAAGTCCCCTTAGTAAACTACATTCTTCTAAAACAGAACAACACTGTAAGAAAGTACTTGGATTAGCAGTAACGTCATCAGCCCTTGGAACAAGGTCCTAGGTTCGACTCTTGGCAACGGGAGAAAATGAACCGCTCTGTTAGGGGGCTGCTCAGGATCAGACCGTGATTCAATCCCCCAGCGGTAGTCGGGCCTGCGACTGGGGGCTCTTAGGGTTGGGGCTCAACCTTTTGGAACAAGAACAACACTGTAATTGAGTTGAAAACAAGGAGTCCCTAACAATATTTTGAAGAGCGAATGGTTTATTCATATAATAATGAAAGGCCATTCATACAAAAGTAAAATATTGCCTATCATCAAAGTAGTATCTACTAAACAAGATCATCTATTAACTGTGGAAGTAATAAGGTCATATTCAAATGCGCAAAGAAAAGCCAATAATGCTTTCATGTAATCACTTGCAAGCACTGAACGTGCAGGTGACATTGGAAGAACCAGAGTTAGCCCTCAGGAACCGAAGAGCCGTCAGGAGGACACTTCTAGTGGATCCCATTAATGCCTGATTCATGTGTGTGACAACACCGAGTGAGTTGTAAGGGAACTGAATACTATTGTAGGAGTTGAGGAGTGCAGTAGTCCCTTCCCTCAGTAGAGTCCTATAAGGGTCACCTCTCCCTTGCAGTGCTTGCCACAGTGTCATGTCTGTACCGTATCTTCTAGCTGCAAGGTCACCAAAAACCACTGCTACCTTCATGTCAGGGTTCAATGCCCTCCAATAACATTTGTATTCTGGCGCCATCCAGTTCCTGATAGATCAAATGTTCTTATTAGTTTGAGGTGTCTGCAATGTACCTAATCAGCATATTGTAAGCTCCATTCACTAATAGTACTCAAGGACTAGCATTTGAGTTGACACAGTGTTTAAATTTTGATTGAATTAAAAACAGGCAAATTAGTGTGACCAAACTGACCAAAAGGGGTAGTTGCAGCACTTTAAACATCAACGCCACCAACTAAAAAGAAGCATTGTTAAAAGACGGTTACTTTGAAACTTGAGAAGCATTTATTAGTCAACTTGTACCATTTATGAGTTTCTATGCTGTGCATTCAAGATGTAACATTAGTTCATTTATACCGTCAAATGTTTGCCTTCCTGTCCCTCTACCTAGAGGCTAGAAGTTTAAGAAGTTATATGTTGCGTATGGATCTTCCACAGAACAGCAATTCCAGGTCTCACATGGATTCTTGCACGTTCATCAACTAGAACAACTACGGACTGACAAGTTACTGGTGATTAATGACTTTATTGTTATTACAATAAGGCTTCGCGTAATGACTGAAAAAGGGTGGGAAAAAAGGAAGAAAAGAAGATTGAAGCTTTAACGTCAAACTTACTGGTATGTGCATGCTGAAGCTTGGAGAAAAGGCATTGGCGGGAATGGAGGCAGCCCGAGAGGCGGAGAAGGTGTGACTGGGGCTATGGGTTCTGAAGGCCTTACAGGTGTTACAGGTGCAGGTACAGGGGTTGTTGACCTTGGGCAATATGACATGGGTTGAGCAGGCTGAGAGAGTAGATAATCAGCAGTATAAAATTGCATGTCAAACATATTGTACATTAGTCTCAGCTTTTGAGCAGGACCCGCTGATGCAGTACAGCCATTTGAATTCTGAACATTTTTACTCGAGACTTGGACATAACAGTTGCTTAAATCGGGGGTGCCATCGAACCTTATAGCATAGTTTCCAAACCAGCCTGTTGTCTCTTCCCTTGAAGTTGTAATCTGCCCGTTATTATCAACACATGCCATTCCAACCTGGACACCTGAAACAAAAACAAAAAATTTTATAAAAAATCATATATAAAATGCTATTGGTGATACAAGGATAACTTATGGTTACCGTAAATGGGATAGTCATAAAAAGATATTTGGCCATCTTTGCATTGGTCGCAGAAGACAGCCCCAGTGACCAATGAATCTGCATTAGCCCTACTAATGGCTGCAGAGAAAATGGAAACAGCTGAGAAGAGAAGCTTGCACCACCACCAATACATGTTTGCGGGAAGCAAAGGTAGAATAAGCAGAGCAGAAAGGAGTAGTATATAGCAGAGTGCTTATGAACATAGAATAAATGACAATGCTTTAACTCTCAACTGTCTACATTTATTAAGTGTTGAAAAAAAATGTTTTGTAGCCAACGGATTCGATCACGTGTAGGGACAAGATTGAAGAGGTTGAGAAACGCTTTAATTTCTCGTTTCATCCTTCCACTACCCAGCTGAAGTTATCCTGCTTAAACGCATAATTGCCCCTAAATGTTGATCGTGAAGGAAGCAGGTAGGCAATGAACCATACCATGAATCAAATGAAATTGGTGAACCTTTTCTTCCGTTTTATATGTTCATTATAGGTGAAAAGGAAGCAGGCAGGCAGGCAATGACCATTCCAAACTTCCACCCTGCTGGAATACAATTAAGTTTAGATTAAAAATTATCCTTCTATTTGCCATGCCATTATGTATTTGTTGAGCTCGCAGTCCACTGTACAACTTGACCATTTGCGTCATTTTATTTTGACGGTGGAGGGCATTAGTTGGCCGTCAAAGTAGCAAGAAGCATTAATGTGTTAGTAAAAAGACTGAATCATGTGCTTAAGGACAGCCATTTTCGATCTCTTTCCAACTACACTTACTGAATTGTCATCTTTCTCGTGCCCAAAAGTAGAATAACGCATGGTTATCATAACTATGGCTAATTGCCCCTCCTATTAAGTGATCTCACAGCCAACTAATTTCAGACCGAGTCTTGCCAAAATAGCCAGTGTATGAGAATCTCTGTTGAATGAACAAAGGCCCTTTACCGCGAAAGAGTTGATATTTCATTTTGCTGATTGGTTAATGTGTGAAAGAGCACGAGGGGGAGGAAAGCATTTCCAGATACCGTGCAATTGGATTACAAGTGTAGTACTGCTTGTGGGGATTAAACTAAAAATCGCTCATACAGCAGAAACAAAACTCAACTTCCTCTTCTCCTTTCTATGAAATTTAAAAGGGCAACCAGATACAACTCAAGAAATCTACAGCTGAGCTGACATTCTTACAAACAATATCAAATGGCAGAGGTGAAACCAAATTAGTACACCTCAGGCTTCAAGTAGCAGTCCGTGTAGAACACAATAAGGCCAAAATTAAAAAGGCTTTAACCGAGCATATTGAATACACAAAAACTTACAAACAAACAGGAAAAAGGAAAAAGAATCACACAACCAATAGAAAACAAACCAAAAGGCCTAGAGTTGATTACTCCAAATCCTACCAAATTTGTCTCCAGCTCAATAGTGTAACAACAGTCACTGCAAAACTCATATATTAAAATTAAAAAGACAACAACAAATAAGTATTTCCCTCTGTTTCTTTGACCAATCCTCAATAATGCATTTGCAAACTTCCATCTTGAATTTCCTTCAGCTACTTCCACTCTCAGTGTAATGTCCATTCTCTGAACTATGGCCAGTTTCAGTCCTCTCAGCACTGCAACAACAAGAACATACATTGTGATTCTGCATTATTGATGCAACAAATATGCACAGTTAATAGTTATTTCAAAACTCCTCGGCCGCAAATTTCGGTAAGGAATGGTACCTTTATCTAAATGTTCACATACATACAATCAAAGACAAGATTATGGGATGAGGTATATTTAAATGAATTTCAGGTTTTCATATGAACAAACTTACAACATCCGAAGCAAAGTCACTTCGATGTAATTTAGAAGAAAAGACTCCAAACAATATAAGCAAACGAACCTCTGGGGGCGAGAATTCGAGTCAATAGCATCATCAGCCTTCCTCCAACTCCTCTCAACACGCGAACCCTCCATCCAAACGATCCTGAATCTCCTCTCTCACCTTTCCTACCCTCCTTATTCCCATTATTAACCTTCAAGGATTCCAATTTCTCATCGATTTCCTTCCAGTCCTTGTCTTTCTCCGCCAACACTTCCTCTCTAGGCCTAGCATCTCCAAACGGACTCGACCCTTTCGGCTTAGCTGCCGTCCCATTACCCTCACTCGGAGATTGCAGCCTTGGCCTAGACGTCACTGTTCCATCACTCTTCCTCCTTTTTCCTACCCCAATTCGCCGAATCCGCCGCACTAGCCGTTAAACACCTGTCTGTCCGTCCACTCCACAGTGAATCAAAGCCCCCTCTTTCCTCAAACCCGTCGTTAAATCGTCGCGTCTCCGCTGGTTTACTCGAGACCCAATTGTCCGATTCGTCGGCTTTCGAATGAGACTCGAAAAGAGAACCTCTCTCTCTTCTCTCAAACCCATTGCCATTACTGTTAATCCCAACCGTTGATTTACCTCTCTCTCTCCTCTCAAACCCATTGCCATTACTGTTAATCCCAACCGTTGATTTCTTCGTCTTTGACCAATCATCGATCTCCTCTGCTCGCGACGGCACCGTCTCCCTAAAACCCCTAGGATTACCATTACTATTATTATACGGCACTGACCCATCGAGAATCGTCACCGTTGTGTTTACTGAGACCGTACGATTTGAAGCCGCCGCCGAGGCGGGTTCGGTCGAGTTCATCGGCGGAGCGTTGGCGGGGGCCGGTGGGGAGGTTGAGGAGATCTTCGTGAGAGAACGACGATGACTTCAGCTTGTCGGAGCTGTAGCCAGTGAACTCAGCTAGGGATAGGGTTTGGGCCTTCTTTTTCTTGGGATGCTTAACGGCGGTTGCTAACGACGGGAATTCGGTTGCTCCCGCGACGTCATCCTGGGGTGGTTGTTGTGGTTCCTGATGTTTGAGTTCAGCTTCGTGTTCCTCGGAGTCTAAAGCCCACGCGCCAGGCCTGTTACCCCATGGAGAAGACCAAGCAGCTGTCGCCATGTTGATCGTTTCGCTCTGCTTTCTCTATCTAAACTCTCTCTATCCAAGCTCTTGGGTTACTTGACAGCGAAGAGATGGATCTTATTAGGGGTGTATTTTGTCTTTGAATAGCAGAGTTTGATTGGAAGTTGAAGACGGCCTTTATCTTATAAGAGATGTCGGAGATGGTCAAGAGTTTTGGACTGTTTTTGCTAAGAATCCAAACAATGTTGAGCCGACTTTGAAATTTGTGAGGATTTAAGGAATTTGTTAATTTGATTTTTAAAAAAAATTATTTTTAGAAAATATTTTTTTATCAAATGTATTTAGAATATTATTTTATTGAAATAAGTCACTTCAATTTTAAAGTGAGTCCAATGTCTAGTATCTACAAAACCAAATAAATTAGAATGATGCTTTATTTACTAATATTTAACAAAATCCTAATTCCAGCAATATTATTTTAATAACGATAGAGTGTAACTTAGGGGTCGCTTGATTCACATAAGGTAATAGGAATAAAAATAAGAATGAATATAAGGAGGAATGAGAATGATTATAATCATTATAATTATGATGGTTGGTTAAGACGAAAGAATGATTACCATTATCATTGATAGTGGTTGGTTTATAAAAAATATTGTAATTAATTAATTATAAAATAAATTATATTTTAATTAACGAATGAATTATATTTTAATTAATTACAATATTTTAATTAATGAATGAATTATATTTTAATTAATGAATGAAGTATATTTTAATTAATTATATTGCAATTAATTAATTAATAATAATATTTTAATTAA
>JANKOD010000193.1:31197712-31209224 GCA_026284645.1 Erythroxylum acuminatum | reverse complement strand
TGGTAAATCGAGATCAAGATGAAATCAAGCCAAAGAGCTTGGCATTACATCCATGTCCGTCTCCTGTGCGGGTGGATCTATCGCCACAGTGTCTGGTTCCAGTGATGAAGGGACATAAGGCCCAATGCCGCCCTCACCAGAGGGCACCAGAGGGTTTAGCTCTAAAATCAAGGTGTTGGGGATCAGGTGGATCATGGAGCGTAGAGCGTGGCCATGGAAACATCCTGAGTCATAGTTAGAGGAGCTGATTGAAAAGCTTGCCGGAAAGAGGACACAATCTCCTTTATGGTTTTAGCTGGAGGAGGATGCTGCATTATTGTACTCGAGGTCAAAGCCATAGCCTTGCCCCTAACCTCTATACTGGTGTCTGGAAGACCACCCGGAGCTTGCTGGCTTTGCACACCAGAGGTGACCTTGTCACTAACACGCCCTGATGTAAGCTTCACAGATGGGGGACCAGTCAACACAGTACTAGCTCTAAAGGCACTGCCACTTTTCAAAGAAGTTGACCTAGACTTACGTCCCCTACTTGTCCATCGAGGCCCACTAGAGTGGCCGATCCCAAAACTAAAAGCCCGCATTCCCGTGATCTGCAGATGCTAATAATGCCACCTCATTAAAGTCATCCACCAGGAGATTAGCAAATCTAGTATCAGTTGCCAGCGTATTACTAGCCATTTTCCCCACAGTTTGTCTAGTACGAGTAGCTCGGCGGGATTCCTTTTCAACCACCATCCAGGCTCCAAAGCTGCTAGGGGAATTCTGCACCACACTATTCCCATTCTCCGCATCAACTGTAGGAGTAAGATCGTCTCCCATTGCTAGAGGGGGGTCAGGATTGTCCCTCTCAAGTGGCGTACGTCTGATTAGAGGACAGTCCCCATCCTTATGCCCATACTTCCCACTTTAAAGCAAATTGTACAAAGGCCCTCGTACTCAACAAAATACATATAGACATCCAACTCAACTTGTCCTACCAATGGCGTATCCAAATCAATCTCAACACACACTCTTGCAAAACGACCTCTGTTAGCAAGTGTGGTATTTCTATCAACCTTAACAGGCCGACCTACACCAGAAGCCAACGCAAGAAGAAGATCTTCATCATAATATTGAACTGAAACATCTGGGAATCTAGCCCAAACCAGAGTAGAGTCAACTATGGCATGTGCTGCTGAGAACCCGGGGGACCATGGTCGAACAGACAAGTAATGATCAAAGACCAACCATAGACCACCACTGAGCACATTATCAAAATCGTTCTTGTGATCAAACTTAACCAGAAAATAATCATGGCTTAAGTCCAGAACATCAAACCCCCCAAGCGGCTTCCATAGCAATTCAATCTTCGTGTAAAGAACTCTAAAGGAAATAGTTTTACCGAGAAGTTTAACCACGACTGCTTATCTCCACGACCCCTCAAGCTTGGCCATATAATCCCGGTCAATAGTAAACATAGGGAAAAGTCGATTACCATCTTTGAATTCTCTCTTGACAATGCCGTTGGCGATGAGGTCCACCGGAGTTCGATCGTGAGCCATATACGCTGCTTCTTTTGCTCTTTCTCGATTTAATACTTTATCCCTCCATGAGCCCATAGCAGGCTGGGGAAAAGGAGGAGAAATCGGTAACTTCTTTGGGGGTTTCGTCCTCTTCGATGGGCGTGGGTCGTGATGGAGCTCCGGAGGTTAGGTGGGGGGAAGGACGCGGCTGGAGGTGTCTATCTCCCGCGGGATCGTCATGGGCTAAGAGTCGGGGCGTGCAGAGAGCAAGAAAGTTGCAGATGGGAACGTGAGCAGGAGGCTCGGCATCAAAGCGCCGACGACGCAGCTATCAGATTCAAAAACAAAGAGTTCTGAAGGTTTTCGTCTTTCTGAACGTTATTTCTCTTTCTATGACTAAAAATGAATATTTCTTATCTTCTCTAAAATGACATAAACACGGTATTTTGTTCAACACTGTGTAAGCTATTGGGGTATCCAACTTCTTTGACAACTTGGCACATGAAGTAACAAGATATTAATAGGCTATCGTGCTCCATCCCGGTGCATTCTACTTCTCCAAAAACTTGCCACGTGAAGGAACACACTTCAAGTATGGTTTTACGTTTAGTAACATGACTTAAATATGAACCCATGTTCGTGGCTTTCAAATCCATGTTTACCAGTTGAAATCTCAAATGCATGATAAAAGAGGCACTAAGTAAAACCACATAACACAACACAGGCCTATGTTAGTGGTATTTGGTTATAAAAAAACAAGGGAACAGTTAAGTAATACGAGATCAATAATGGCCCCGTGTTAATCCAGTGTTGATCAAAATTTTAAGATTTTTTTTAGATAAAAAGGAGAGAGATATAGGGAAAAAGAGGAGAGTCATCTAAGAGGACCAAAGACAAGCTAGAATGGTAAGAAGGGATAAATCTTAGATCTAAGTAAGGTCGGAAGACGAGAGGATGACCAAAGGAGGTTTAAAAACATATCAAGAAGAAAAAAACCTTAATTATAGAAAAGTTCAAGGTTTCATCAAGATTCAATCAAGAAACATCGAGATTTATGATAACTCATTCTTTTATTTTGTTTTCCTTATTGTCTATTATTAACTTTTTATAAACTAAATTTGGATATAGAAATAAGTGGGAGGATTCTTATAATTTGTTATTTGGATTGATTTTTTTTGATTCAATGCAAGATCTTAATTTTCTTGATAATTATTCATGTTTACTTATTATATTAAATTGAAGTAGGAATATAGAAATTTTCAATTTTGAGTTTCATATATAGGAATTAAAGTAATGAACGTAAAAGATTATATAAATGAATAGATCAAGTTATAAATAATGAGAGTTACATGGTACTTTATAATTAGGACCATATAACTCTTTTGGATTAGAGTGAACGTTATTATAAGAATTCATAAAATGAATTAATACACTCTTACGAGGGTCTTAATTAAAGAGAACTTTCAATCAATTAACACAGGGATATGAAATATATGTATTAAGAAAGACTATACTTGCAACTTCGAAATTTCTATCAGTCTAAGAAACTAGTATCAAACATTAAATAAGGATAAATTTAAGCATAAGAAAAGTTCTAGAGGGATTCTTTATTTAGATCTTGTTAATCTATTAATTGTTTTATTCTTGTCTACCACCTTGATTGGTTATTTCTTACTTGTTATTTTAGTTTTGTTAATTTTATTTTTAAAAGTCAATCATTCCTTTTATTATATTAGATAATAGAAAGATGATACTTAAATTCCTTGAAACTATACTAAAAAAAGAATAAGTGACGATATTTTGTATTTTGAATATAATATTAAATAGACATATGTTATAAGTTATTAGAGTTACCGTAATTGTTCTTATATCCCTAAATTTGTTTTAAATCATCCTATGAAATTAGTGTCCTAACTCTTAATTATCCATTAACCATTATTATCAATTAATTTTATTTGACCATTATTTTGGTATACTTGTAGGTATGGTATTTCTTCTCGGGTTTGGTCTGATCTGCTCTAAAATTAAGAGGTTCGACCTGAGTTGACCGACTGTCAGCTCAGTTCAAATGACACGCCTATCATCTTCTCCCCGATTAGCAAAACCATGGCCACCAGTCACCTCCTCCGTTGTGGCCCTATCTACTTGCTGTCAATCTCCTCCTCTGGTCACTCTCCGTCGGGGTCACGAGTCAGTATTTATATTGCATTGAATTTCAGATCAGATTTTGGGCCCACCCAAAACATGATCAAGATCGAGCTCAAGATACAAATCTCAGGTTTGTTCAAGCTTCGGACTGGATTTGAACCCTTACATAAAATTTCGAGTTAAGACTCAATCCAAAGGGGACCGGAACCCGTGGCGACCCAATGCTTTGCAATTCATTAGTAATAATTTGAGTCATGCAGCAGCAGCGGTACTATGTTTTCTTTAGTTCATCTTTAACAAGTTTACATCAAGAATCAGTGACAAAAGATTAGCATGCGAAGACTGATTTGCAATTTTAATGTTTTCTAACTGTATGTAAAGATGATAATTTTGTCCAACTTGATTCAATTTAGGTTAAATTAAAATTAATGACCAGATTTAAATAAATTAAATTTGATTCGTCAAAATTCTTACAATGTAATCATAATAATACAAAAATGTAGAACTAACCCAAAGAACTCGGAAACAAAAGCAGTAGGGCAAAATTGAACAGAACGAAGAAGTATATACACAGATATAGATAAGCGGGTGCTCTGCGTTGCAACTCATGGCTGGCTAAGGCACCCTCAGGCCTGTCGAGAATTGGACGGGACGGTTGGTTAGGTGATAAAAAGATCGAGAACAACTCACTTGAATTACTTGTATGTTCTCCCACAATTTGTCAATGGCTGGTAGCCGTGAAATGCACCTTCCACATCTCTCTTCCTATATTGATCCAGGAGAATGAGTTGCATCAAAAATTTATTTATTCAACTGATCGCGTCTCTACCCAAATTGGAGCAATCATCTCAACTTCATAGTCATCTTAGAGCAAAAATTCATTCTTCATCTCTGTTATGGACATCAATCAAATGCTCTTCTTCAATACTCTTCAACGAATCTCCATGAGCATACTGTGTGACAGTTCCTACAATGCATAGTAGGTAACGTGTAAGAATCAGAAAGCTATTGAGCATAGTTAGCACCAACAAGGGCAACTATGAATCTCAATATCATTTATGCATTCAAAGACTTGGCCCCAAATTCTTTTATACCACATGCATCACATCTCAATTCACTACTCCTTGATTGAAACAAGAAAAGCAAGTTGCAAGCTACAAAATCAGGTATAGAACTACCATCCCTGGTGAATCTCGCCCCTACCATCCCCAGTAAACCAAGTATATCCCCGCGCCGTCCTATGTAAACCAAGTATCTTCTCCAACCGTTATAAGTAAACCAAAATTTGACAGTAAAAAGATGGGGGAAAATGGCAAGGCATGACTGTACCTATAGGTGCCGGTTCTTGTTCTCTTGTTGCGTGAAGTATTATAGTTCCTGAAAGAACAGTGATGAATCCACATATCTCAGAGGCTATGCTGCTTGCATTTTGGCCAGACCAATCCTGTTAAAGGAAATGAAAAAACGGATACACTATTTGAGTCTGTTAAATCTGGTGATTCATCAGATAAATTCCAAAGGATAGATCAAGCAAATAACCTTAAACATTATCGCACTAGCAATGATGGTCAAAGTTGTAAACATAACATAGTATACTGGAGAAACAATTGCTGCATTGAATGTATCCAATGCCTGTGTCAACAACACAATGGACATCACCAAACATCATAATTGTGAAAATGAAAGGCATCTGAAAAATGGATGATTATCTTAGACATTTAATAATCAATACAAGAATATTATATGTATCCTCTTAAGGAATGTAGGTATGATGAGATATGTTCTACACCCTATAAACAAGGATTGACTGTATCATGTAACTAACACAAAACCCTAATAAAGATGAAGCAGAGTGGTTTGTGCTCGTGGAAGTGGGCTTTACAGTCAAACCGCATAAAGCCTTGTGTTAGCCCTTCCTCTTGTTTCCTATTATTTATTTTCAATTTTTTATTTCATATGATATCAAAGCCATGTTGATCCTCTATTCTTCTATTTGCCGTTGCCACCTGTCCTTTTTTGGCAAGCTCCTTCTTAGCATCCCATCATAGAGCACTACAACTTCTATGCACCTCAGTTCTTCTAAGTTTGCTTTTTCTGAGGCAAAATTTAATCTTGCCAGAACTCAGTTTAAACCTTTTTAGCTGTCGTATCATCTTCTCCAGCTACCTTCTGTCTAAAAACATCTTCAGTTTTCTCTTTGCCAGCATGTCATCTTCCCTGGCCATCTTTTTCCTATCCCTAGTAAGCTTGTCCATATTTTGGAGTTCAGTACAGCATATGACTGTTGTTCTTTTCAGAACAAAGAAAGCAAAAAATGAAGAAAAGAAAGAAAAGGAAAAAAAAAGCATGAGAAGAAAAAGCAGAAGTATATTTAGCTTTTGTTTTTTGTTTTAGTTGAATTTGTATACAAGCTGAAAATAATTAAAAAAAGTATCTACTTACCAGCATGGGGAGAAGTGTTGAATATTATAGAGATTTAGTATCCAAGGGAAGAATATAACATGCAATCCTCCAGATAAGGAATGTAGTTATGATAAAATATTGATAGTATTATGTAACTTGTACAAACCTTAATAAAGATGTAACACTAAGTAGGCTTTGCAGCCGTAAAACCTTATGTTAGTTCTTCCTCTCCTTTTCTATTATTTATTTTCAGTTTCACAATAGAGATTACATAAAGAAGGTCAAAGAAGGGGTGGTCGAGTTAGTGGAGTGGAGGAGCATAGGGTCAAAAGGTCCTGTGTTTGATTCCTCCTATCTACGCTATCTTGATCGAGCCTATCGTACATGGTTTACCTAATGCGGAGTACCTGGTTCACGTGATTTGCTGCAGGCTATTACGTCAATTCGAAAGTTTACCCAGTGCGCATCTAAGGGGTAGCGGCTGCAGGTTCCTCCATTTCAAAAATAAAATAAAATGTGGCAAGCAGGATAATTCAAAGATCTATCATTTTCTTAAAACACATCATAGTTGGAATAATTCAAAGATGGAAATATGATTTCCCTGAAGATTTCTTTCCCTTTGCAAATGACTGGGCATGCAAATTTGTGAGATTCCATGATGAAAACCCAGCATTTCCCAAGAAGGAGAGACAGTCAAGAGCAACTTTCAGATAATTACTTCAAAAAGATAAGATGGCAGCATCCCTCTCACTATCACATACACACACAAAAATTAGGATGTGTCACTATCATCAGTAAAAGCATATCTTAAAGTGGCAGGGGCACCCTTAACAAATCCCTCTATAGAAATTCAAGACTACGACAGGGAAAGCAAAAAGGCATAAAGAACCATGGAGGCAAAGAAAAACTTACCTTGTTCAAATAGTTTAACTGTGTAATGACGCAAATTGCTGCAACTGTAAGAAAAAACCAAGTCTGTGGATAAGTTAACTGATTTATCCCTTCCAGGGTAAGCTTTATTGCAATTCCAATGGCCTTTATGCTTACAACCTGAATAAGACAAGAGAAGATGTCTTGTGATTCGAATGACAAATAACAAATTATAATGAAATACTGTAATCTTGATAAAGAATGCCAATAGATATAATTAAATTAAACGAGAGTGTTATTACCGTGATTGAACCCATCAGAGAACATATTCCCAAGTAAACTAGTATGTTTGTCTGCCCACAGCGAGGTTCAAAGTGCAAAACCAAAGCTAAAACTACAGAAAGTGTAGCTGCTAAATACACCAAAAAATCTGCAGCAAAGACAAAATTTATATGATAAAAAGAGAGAGTGAATATCAAGGAAATAGAATTTGTCAAGCGGAAATGATGAAAAATGAGAATAAATATTAACCAGGTTGAGTAGCCAAAGTCCAAATTTCTTGTACAGAATCTGGAGTATGCTCTTGAGGCGCATGAATAACAATCACGACTGATCCCACAATGCAACACACACATCCAACAATCCCCATTTTCCGAAGTCGTTCCTTCAACAAGAAATGTGCCAAAATGGCACTAAAATTTCAAACAAGTCAGCAACAAACAAAACGATCATCAAATTCAGACAGAAGCAGCTTCTTCGACCCGTTTGCATCCACTGACCTGATAATAATACTTAGCGCACCAAGCGGGGTTACCAGAACCGCAGGAGCATACACATAAGCCACAAAATTCGCAACTTCCCCAACAATCACTGTTTGCACAATATTACAAAATTGGATTACATATCACAATACAAAGAACACAACTGGAATTCCTAATACCTACAGTTACACACTTGAATTCCTAATACCTACACTTACTTGTCACCATACCAGCCCACCATAATGGCTCTAGCAAATATGTATAACCCCCAACTCCTGAAAAAAAAAAGACAAAAGGAAAACTGCCATACCGCTCAGATATACACATATTGTTTCCGTAAACAATCGATATACACTTAAATCTTTCAGCAAAAGAGTCGATCTTTCCTCAGTTTTTCAATGAAAACAAGATAAAATCAAATTCTGAACCTAAAATTCAGGAACCTGCGCTAGTCCCAGCAGAAGCCGCTCGCTTGAGGCCTTTCTTCTTCAAAATGAAGCTGGATCCTATGAATGCAGTGGAAGTCATAGCCAGTACCAAGCCCTTTGCATTTTCAGATAATCCCATACGTCCTACGTACACCACCAACTGTCTATAAAACGTAGAATTCAGGTAAGTCGCTCTTCGATTTCCCGCCAAACAAAAAAGGAGAGCTCTAACTTTATCTCTCTGATAAAACGCGGCGTTTTGAAGGTCTTAGTTAAGTGCTTCTAGTGAGAGAAGAGGGATCTAAGAAAGCGCCTGTCTTGTCGACGACGAGGAGGGGAAACAACTAACTGGAAGTTTCGGACTTCAGTACGCGAAGTGGAGTAGGGATCCCCTGTTTCGCGGTAAATTGAAGAAAAGGCTACACTTGCTGCCCAGCCGTTGGAACGTGTGATGAAGCCTGGGTGGTTGTAGAGATGCGTGGATGAGATTTAATATAATAGGACATCGATTTCAATAGTCAAAGTGTCTAGATGTCATTGGCTCAAATCAGCCTTCGTAGAGAAGAAAACTAAAACCGGCATTGGGTCAAATCAGCCTTCGTAGAGAAGAAAACTAAAACCGGCAGCTGTCGGCTTCTTTGTTGGAGTTGTCCCTCCCTTGAATGGTCCACACAATTTAATTAATTATCACTCTTTTTTAATTCAAATAAAATCTAAGTAATTATGATTATAATCATGATTAATAGTTAACCTAAGTAATTATGCAATGAGGCCCAATTGCCATTGCCAACGGTTGTGACTGTCAAGTCACCCTGACAATTTGCCAATTACCAAATTAGACATGGATATTCCCCATTGGATTTAATTTTATCTCTTAACAGTAATAATAATCAAATATGAGATGTGACTTAAGAATCTAAGATATAAAACTTCTTATTAATGGTAGCCTGACTCCACACAAAAGTCTCAGTAACACCATTTTTAACTCCAACGCACACGATAACAAATACCACGACGCGGACCCTAGAGGTCATCGCCACGACCTATTTTACTAAACCCACACTAAGAGAAATGGGAAAACACCACCCACCGCACGAGATCATCAAGTCGCCATTTAAGAAAGTTGACCGCAATCAGCGATCGTAACGGGCTTCGAGGTCTTTCCAGACCCGGAGCCCACCTTCTCCACCGCCTTAATTACATCCATACCCTCCGCCACGTGTCCGAACACCACGTGCTTGCCGTCGAGCCACTCGGTCTTGGCGGTGCAGATGAAGAACTGCGATCCGTTCGTTCCAGGGCCTGCATTCGCCATGGAAAGGATTCCCGGCGCTGTGTGCTTCTTGATGAAGTTCTCGTCCGCGAACTTCGCTCCATAGATCGACTCGCCTCCGGTGCCGTTTCCGGCAGTGAAGTCGCCGCCCTGGCACATGAAGCCGGGGATCACGCGATGGAAGCTGGAGCCTTTGTAGTGGAGTGGCTTCCCGCTCTTGCCGACGCCTTTCTCCCCGGTGCAGAGCGCTCGAAAGTTATCGGCCGTGCGGGGGACCACGTCTGCGTAGAGCTCCATCACGACTCTGCCGGCTGGCTGGCCGCCTACGGCGATGTCGAAGAATACCCTAGGGTTTGGCATTTTGAAGACAGGACTTTTTGCGTAATTTCACTAACACTGAGTATTCAGATCTATCTTAAGGATAGGATGAGTTAAGGGTGTATAAATAGTGAAACGAAGTGGTGACTTACCTATTCTTTGGGCTTTCAAAACCGTTAGATGTGGAAACGTGTCGTGATCGTAAAGGCAGTAGATTAACCAGAGGTTAAGTTTTGACTGGGGTTAAGTATGTAATGTATGGGATCCAAGGTTGGTATATTCTAGTGGAGGGCGAGACGGCGTCGTCTGATGGAGGGAAAGTTTTTAATTGGGGGACTGCGACCACGTGGTGCAAGGCTACTAAATATGTGGACTGCAACCAACCCAGTGAAACGGACCAAAGCAAAGACACCAGAATTAAGGAACCAAATATCTCCTACGCAATTTGAAGGGCCGGCCGTGTCCAACTGTTTTATCCGCGTAGAAGCAGCTTTAAGTTGCTGCATTTTCTGTAATAACTACATTCTTTTCATAGAAAACATGGGAACATATATTCTGTTTCCGGGTTCCTCTTACGCTCAAAGCCCTTCAGTAATCATGATGGTTGAGGGATGATGGATGTGGGGCTTCGGGCACAGAGAAAACAGGATTCGGTAACAGAAGAACTGATACTCAGAAAACATAAATACTTCTTGAACAAAATAATTGGTTTTGAAGGCATTTCTTTCTGACCATCACTGGATCTGTTGTGACAGTTTGCTTGCTCGGCCTGTTAGAGAAATTGGAAGCAATTAATTAAGAATGCCTCTCTTTTCAGTCCCATGATTGAAACTGAAGTCATCTCAGACATTGCATGCAAGTAACGAACTTTCTCAGATTTCTGATCATCCCGTCAATCATGATTTCAAGAAGCATAATCCATGGGTTGGGTTGCAATTAACTAGGGTGACCTGTCGCCAGAACTGTCTATTCATTCGTTTCAATACACGTAAATATTGTTCATATCCTTCTTGATTTCTTGCAGATAGTTTAAGACAATAAGCAACTGCAAAATATGAGTTATCATGATAGGTATACATATGGCCATCAATTTGGTAGCCTTGATGATTACTCTGCACATCTACCAAAAGCCATTTATGTTTTATCCAGGGGTATTTTAGTTTGTAAAGACCATGAAAGATGGTCCTTAAATTTCTTCAAAGACAAATGGACTTAAATATTTGAGCATTAACAATACATCATGCCAGCTATTATTGATGAACATGCATTAGGGCCACAATGAACGGATTTCTGATAAAAACACAGGATAGGACCACTTACTTCTAGTCAAGCATCCAAGTGAAGAAGAAGCAAAAAATCACTTGATAGACGAGAGTCATATATAGAGACCTAATCACTATAATATTGCCAGAATTCGGATCCTCTGTCGAAGATTACCCTGTTTTATTCTGTCCAATTTAAAAACGGCATCGTTTTTGTTTAAAATTGGAGAGACGCGAGTAGTTCCTTCTACTGACGCCATTTTTAAAGCCAAAGTCAGTTTTAAACAAATCAACGCTATCAGCAACGAAAATAACTTTATATAACAAAAATAAACATATATTTGTATCCCTATTCTTATTAAAAACAAAATTAATAATAATAAGAAATTTAATGATATTATTTAATATAATAAATAAATAAATAATTTCATAATAATAAGAATAATAGTAAGTAGAAAATTTATAATTATCAAAATTTTAAACAATTAAATTAATAAGAATAATTAAAGAACCATAATAATTATTAATAATAATATAATGGTGAATA
>JANKOD010000193.1:31185775-31197612 GCA_026284645.1 Erythroxylum acuminatum | reverse complement strand
GTGAATCTCAGTCATTCATTTATGCGAGCTCCACGTTTATTTATGTGGAGCCCACGCGAGACCCGCATAAATAAATGGCTGAGATTCACTAGACACAATAAGACAACATAAAACTGAACAGAGTTCTTGTTCCCCATTTTCGTTACTTGATTTGTTTAAAACTAGCTTTGGGTTTAAAAACGGCGTCAATAGAAGGAGCCATCTGCGTCTCTCCAATTTTAAATGAAAACGAAGCCGTTTTTAAATTGGACAGAATAAGCAGGTAATCTTCAACTGAGGATCCGGAGTCAATATTCCCACGTACTAGATTTCCCCACCTAAGATCCCCTGTCTAAGTTAGGTGTACCAACCCTGTTCAGTGAGTTGGATGCATCCACTTATGTGGGTCCCATACACTTTAGGATATCTCTTTCTCCCTGTCGAGCTCATGCATGAAAGGGAAATCTGGGAGGTGATCCCCTGTCCAAGTTAGGGTATTTCCCTTTCATGCATGAGCTCGACAGGGAGAAAGAGATACCCTAACGTGTATGGGCACTGAGTAATAGCATTTCCATGTAAAAATGTAAAGGAAGGCCATGTTCACACACAATAAAAGGAGATTCATTAAATTTAACATAAAGAAACTACAAGTAATTCACACTCTTCTCAACTCTTTTGCTTAATATCTTCCATTCTGCTTCCTTTCGCTACCTTGAACGCTTTATTACAAGAACTGTGAATATGCTTGAGAATACAGCAGTCACGATCTGCAGATACAATTCATTCTATTGGCACCTTGTAAGAATAATAAAACATTGTAGCCTAGTGAATTGGAGAATATGGTGGCAGAGGAGGCCACTTTCCAAACTTGGGATGGTGAAAGTACTTTGGAGGAATCTTAGGGAAAGGAGGAAGCTTTGGTAGAGGTGGGCATGGCTTTTTGGGAAATGGTGGAAACTTAGGAAGTGGAGGAAGAGGTTTGTAGAAGATTGGTGGCTTTGGCTTGTAGATAGGAACTGGAGGAGGTTCGTAGCTAGGAACTGGAGGTGGCTTGTAGATAGGTTCCGGAGGAGGAGATTTGTAGACTGGAACAGGTGGCGGAAGAACCTTTGGAGGCAAGTAAACTGGTGGTTTTGGCTTGTAGACTGGTGGTTTTGGCTTGTAGACTGGTGGCTTGGGCTTGTAGATAGGAACTGGAGGTGACTTGTAGATGGGTACTGGAGGAGGAGACTTGTAGACTGGAACAGATGGCGGAAGAACCTTTGGAGGCAAGTAAATTGGTGGCTTAGGCTTGTAGATTGGAACTGGAGGAGGCAAGTAGACTGGTGGTGGGCATGGCTTTTTAGGCACTGGAGGCGGTTCCACTACAGGTACTGGTGGTGGAAGTGGCTCCTTATAGACTGGTGTTGGTGGAGGAACAACAGGCTCTGGTGGGCACGGCTTTTTAGGCACTGGTGGTGGTTCTACTACAGGTACTGGCGGTGGAAGTGGCTCCTTATAGACTGGTGATGGGGGAGGAAAAACAAGCTTTGGTGGGCATGGCTTTTTAGATAGTGGAGGAAAGATAATTGGAGGGAAGAGCTTATGATGAGGGGAAGGGAAGGAATTGCCAAAGCTTTTGAATGGAGGAAGTTTAAAGTGAGGCCACAGGAAGGCTGATGTGCAGGTTTTTGGAGAGAATTTCAGGTTCTCTGCTGGAGAAAACGTCAGTTCGCCATCGGTTTCTGATTTGAACACAATCTTTGAGGAGTCTAGAGCACCGTGTGCTGTGCATGATGCGCTGTGGAGTTGTGCATAGCATTCTTGTTTCAACTTTTTGTCCTTCACAATTTCACTTGAAAGGGAAACCTTGAACTTTCCATCTTGATCAAGTTCACCAACCCCTCTTGTTTTGAGCTTTCCATTCTCATTCTTGCAATCGATGGTCACACGAAGTCCTAAATATATGAGAACATAAGACCATTACCAATTACTCGAATTAAAAAAAGGAAACCATGGGGACCATGAATTGTCTTCACTGTTCACTGACCTCGTCTATCTGACTAGTAATGCAAAACATGGCTTAGTTCAGAACAGATAGAAACGCAAAAGATGCCAATCTTGCAGGATTCCAGTATTTTACAGTTTCTGTCTCTCTATTTTTGTAACAGTTAACAACTTCAAATTGAAAATTTTCTTTCTGGACCCTCAGTAACTATCGTTTTATGAGCAGCGTTGTTGCATAAAACATAGACAGTACTAAAAATTTCACCTTTTCTCTCTGTGCTTGTCAGGACTGTGGACAACTACGATCTCAGATCTTAGACAAGTTAATAACATTAGTGCTATAATCATGGAGTCACATGATGTCCTGGTTATGCCAGGACTTAAAGAAATTGCCTCAAGGTTAATTTATTCCCATAGTACTAATAAAACTACGGAACTAGCAAGTGCTTTGTCTCATGCACATATAAGAAAACTTTATTACCTGAAAAAGCCTGGCTGGTCTTAATATCATTCTGCGCGCAGTCTGCACATTCACCAATCCCAACTACTACAATTGCTGTGTCCCTGCCATAACAAAAGGTTGTAGCAGCAAATAGAAAATATGCATAGAAGCACAGAAGTGCTCCTCCTGGAACGAGAATTTGCATTCGAGAACACACTTGTGTTTTCCTAAGCTTAAGATGTTCAGGATCAGAACCTGAAACTTGAATATGACTTAAAGTTAAAACCAAGGAGATGCGGAAATTGAGACCCTCAAGGACTTGTTATATAATGTGCTCACAAGATGTTATCTTCAAAGCCATGCCATTATCTTCAAAGCCATGCCGACACTGAGTTAAGGGCTTCACATGAGGTTAGGGACCCCCATGAGATGACCTTGTTTCCAGGATGAAAAGGAAAGCAACGTGCACACAGCTTGAATGATGAATCAAAGGGCATTATGTGCAATGAATGCAATCTCAACTGTGCACAACTAAATCTTCATGTGTTTCCATTAGTTTGTCTCCTTTAAACCTACTCAAATGCTCTCATTAATACACTGTCATCACCAGAATTCGAGTTAAAACTGCATAACACGAGCTGTGGGATTGTAAATACAATTAGATCAGCAGCTACTTACACCGTTGAAATATAGCTTGGAAATGGAAAGAAACATACCATGTTTTAAGACTTATTAACTTCACGTGAATCAACTGCAAACTGTCAAAAGTTTAGACTAGCGTTTGGGAGTTCAATACACCAAGTTTTCTAATCATCCAAACTACCGTTTTCAATTTGAAATTCAACCATCCTCCTATCTATTATTTGGAACAGCTGGGTGCATGAAGAGAGTCGCGCTGTAAACCTATATGGAAGGTTTTGGCTTCTGGATTCACTAATTAATTAACAATAAATCACTGAGTTGACTTTTGCAAGGAGACACTACTGACGCCGAAAGGAACCAGAAGTTTATAGTACTGGAACTAGATAGGTTATGAGAGCCATTCAAGGATTCAAAGTTTAGCTTTTCATATCACCTTTAGGCCTAGCTCTTATGATATAGTTAACGGTATAACTCTTGTCCAAAGGAAGCCATGTAAATCACTCAAAAGAAAACTCATAAATTCATCAAAGAATTCTTCTCATTGTCTTAAGAAGTATGAAAAATACAAGTTGTTTATAGAGTTTAAAAACTTCTCCATATTTCTAGTCACGATCAGTTAAGATCGTCGTACAGATGATGCTTAAGGGCTAAAGGGTATCAGGAAATGATTCAGATTCCCTCGCTAAAATCTTTTATTTGATAACACCCAATCTAGAGATCTGGGAAAATGACGTTGGATCATGCTATGAATACAATAGAATGAAAGTTTAGGAACTACTTAATTGACGTTTATATCCCTTAAAACAAGTACGTGATGGGAAGTTAACGTAATCTTGGAGGAAAGAGGCATTATCTGTCCATCATTTCTGTTCGTGAATGAAGCATGTTTAAGATGTTAATTAGATAAGAGTTCCACAGATTTCTGTACAGAGACTTCCATCCAAGTTGGGTGGTGTGCGGGATTTGAGAAGGCCGGGTTCGTATTCTGAGTCCAGATTCTCTGTTCAGTTTTTATAGTATCCAGTGAATCTCAACCATTTATTTATGCGGGCTCCACATAAATAAATGACTGAGATTCACTGGACACAATAATAAGACGCCATAAAAACTTGACAGAGGACGTAAAACTCTATCGGCTAGGTGCCTGCGTGATATGATGGTAGGTTGATTGGTGCTGTGCATCATTAAGTACAAATTTAAAGACACGATAACAACTTTTGGTGTTTACATGGATGGGACATACAACATAACATAAAAGAATCATTACTATTTCAAGCTATTAAACATACTGCCAGTTGGCTCCAAATCATCTATCCCCTTCCCTGGCTCTATCATGCCCCTCCCATCTGAGCCATGTGGGAACTCCAAATCATCTATCCCCTTCCCTGGCTCTATTATGCCCCTCCCATCTGAGCCATGTGGGAGCCATCCACTCAGGTAGGTCCCATATGAGTGGATGACTCAGATGAGAGGAGCCATCCCCCAACTGCCAATCATGTGGGAGCCATCCACTCAGGTGGGTCCTATAAGAGTGGATGACTCAGATGAGAGGGGTCAGAGGATCCCCCAACTGCCAATCATGTTTTTCATTAAGAGGATTCAATTAATAGCTCATCATTTTTTGAAAGAACACCTAAAATAAGACAAATGAGCTAAAACCAACTATACTCTCTTGGCAAATCACATAAAACAGCCCCTGTGATATACTTGATTATTCATCTTAGTCCCTGTGTTTTTAATTTGTTCACCTTAGCCCCTGTGTTTTTTATTCTCATTCAAGATACCCTAATTGGGTATTTTCGGACAAATTTGCCCTTAGATTGACAAATTTGCCCTTGGAATCAAGAGATTAAAAAAATGTATTTCAATAATCTAAGGGCAAATTTGTCTGAAAATACCCAATTGGGGTATCTTGAATGAGAATAAAAAAACACAGGGGCTAAGGTGAACGAATTAAAAACACAGGGGCCAAGATGAATAATCAAGTATATCACATGGGCTGTTTTATGTGATTTGCCTTTATTCTTTCATGAAACATTGGGTTTGTTGTAATGTATAATATTGCTTGATTATCGCAAAACAATTTTGTCGGTACTTCTTGAGATGCTTGTAAATCTTTTAACATCCATCTTAGCCAAAGTATTTCACTAATTGTTTTTGGCATTTCTCTATATTCGGCTGCTGATGATCTTACTACTCTAAATTGCTTCTTTGTTCTCTGTGAAACCGATATGTGATAAAATAACTTGCAGTAGATCGACGAGATATAAAATAACCACCTATTTGGCTTTGAACTTTAGTACAACTCAAGGAAAGTAGTAGATGTCAGATTTGCTCATTTATATGGACCACTTAACTAATCTTCTCAATGAGTGTGGTTTATGGAGGATTTGGCGACATGATAAGTTTATTACAACGTTGATTATGTGTATCTGGATACACGGATAGCTCCAGTTAAATGCTCCAATGTCAGCTTAATGAAAAGGGAATAATTTGAGCTCCTTCTGGGATGTCAATATGAAAGATTGGTTGTTATTGAATCTAAAAAGATCTCATCTCTCTCATAATCATCTTAGTTGGCCTACTATTTTCGACTTAGGTTGCTGGAACCTTTGAAAACGAAGGAATAACATAGTGTTTAATTCTGGTGTTTCTTCCATTTTTAATACCTTGCTGAGTACTATTTCTGAAGCTAAACTGATTCAGGATACCTTCAACAAGTTAGCCTTTCGAGAATAATAGTCATTTGGTTTCAAGATTAATTTTTTGAAAATGTCCACCTTCCCCTTTTATGAAGCTCAACACTAATGCTTTTTTGTCTGCCTCCACGGGGATTGCTGCAGGTGGAAGTTTGATTCGTGATCATAATGGTCGTTGGAAACATGGTTTTATTTTCAAGACGGGTCGTTGTTCTATCGTGTTGAGTTGTGGGCTCTTTATTATGGTATTTAACTCACTTATAATCTTGTCTATTTGGATGTTCTTGTAGAATGTGATAATGAGATTGCTGCCAAGATGTTGACCGGTGGTGTTCAAGCAAATTCAGATTGTTTATCTCTTGTTGACCGCATTCTAGACTTACTGGAGCGCTTCCATAATGTGAAACTCAGTCATTTTTACAGAGAATGGAACTTTGCTGCTGATTCCCTTTTCCACCTTGCTTTTGATTTTTCTCCTGGTTTTCATGTTTTTGGGCAAGTTCTCCCTAATATTAGTAAATGGCTTGATCATGATTTAATAGGCGTCTTTATGTTAGGTAGTTTTTTTCTTTTAAGAGCTTTGCTCACTTTTTTCTTACCCCAAAAAAAAAAAAAGGGGAAGCTAACATGAAGAGGATGCATTGGTGATGCGCCGTCGTTCGAGGAGGACACTGTGATTAGACGATGTCAACATTCTGTTAAAAAGTCGTTGGAACTAAAGAGTCACTGAGTCTGTAACTGTAAATGTTTCCTCTCAAATCTCTCTTCTCAATTCCCAATTTCTTGATTTTTTCAAATGAAAACTCTAAATTCTGATTCAATCGTAACATCCAACGCAAGGAAAGTTGAGCTATAGTATAAGTACTGTTCTGCATTTGAAATAATTGTCACGAACTGGAACTGTCCTGTAATGATTAATGGCAAGTTTGGTCAACATAGTACCAAATCCTAGGAGTTAGCCAACTGTTTCCAGTTACGAAATTCAAACTTCTGCACCTAGTTGGAATCTAAGAAGTACGGACACGGTAAAATGGAGCTGTGTCCGCATGTCGGACACGTGTCCGTGTCAGACTCGCATGTTACGATTTTAGAGGGACTTATATATGTTCCATATTATATATATATGTTCCATATTTTCCATATTTTTTTAGAGGGACTTATAAAGTACAAAATATGTATAAACTTTTAAGATATTTGAAGTCTTGAAACATATCAATCAATATATTTCATATTATACCCACGAGGGCTGTGGTGGAACGGTAAGGGGTTCCTCCATCCTTAACCAAGGTCTCGAGTTCGAGTCTTGAGAATGGAGTCGCTTTAAATAACTCGTGAGGGAGAGCTTTGCCACCCGAAAGGGTCCTGCCCGGCTCGAATCCGGATTAGTCGGCCCTCTGAGATACCGGATACCGGATGATTTACACACAAAAAAAATAGTCCAATTGAACTGGACTATCTTCTCGATCATTGGTTCAACAAAATTCGACGGATCTTAGATATATTGAATCTAAGAGATCGATGTAGAGTTGGTGATTTAGCGTAAATTAAGTAAAGATAACTATGATCCAGAAGTCCAATAACAAGTATAGTGCGTAATAAACTTGACCACCGACGATTTTCTAATTATCACAAGACAATTAAGAGGTAAACTTCCAACTTAAGTGGGATGAATAAGGTACCCTTTGTGATGTAAAATCCATTAAAGCAGAAACGCAAATGGTATACAATAAAAATAAGTTGTATCATAAATTTTTACCGGATGTGAAGAATTCATAATGGACTTTTTGAATAAATGGCTTATCAGTCGGTACTATTTCATCGTATCAAATCGTTGATAATTATGTTTAGTAACTCAGTCCGTTGATTTGACGAACGAGTTATTACAAATTACTAAAAAAAATAGAAATATAAATTTGACTTAATTTATACAAATTTTAAAAAGTTACTCATTAAATGAAAAATTTTAAATATTTAATATTAAATTAATAATTTCAAAAATAAATACTTTTTAAATTTGTTATCTCTAATTATATTACATTAATTACTTTTATATATACCAGATATTTAAGTCCTCTTTTTATATCAATATGTAGTATATAATATTATTATCACTTGTATATTGTATTTAATTTAATTCAATTTAATCTAAATTTAATAAGTTAACTGTTTTTATCTACGTTTAAGTTTTAAGAGATTAATATAAACGGTTTTTTTTCAAAATAATTTTATTTTAATGTGATATATTAAAAATATAGTTTCAATTTTTAAATTTTAAAAATTAAAATTAAATTGACAAAAAATATTTCCTTAAATTAGAAATTAAATCGATATCATTTTTATATATCTAATTTCATATTAAGCTTGTTGGTGATCGACTTATTCTTAAGCTTATTTTTAGTGATCTCTCAAGTTCTTCAGTTGACCTTTTATGATGCAAATCTAAGAGGATCTTAAGAAGTTTTAAATCTAGCTTATTCGTCATTGAGAAGGTTTTAGATGTTCTTAAGACTCGATTGAAGATATTGAAGAAAATGATGAGGTTGATTTCTTTTGCTCTATCTGAATTCTTATGAGAATATTAAAAAGAACTAAGATATAAATAACTAATACTAATTTTTTAAAGTCATACCCTCGTAAGTTATTTTATACATAAATAGTTAATTTTACCAAACGTCTTTAAATAGACAACTGATGTATCCGCTGGTCAAATCAACTATATTAATTCATTGTTAGCTAACTGCTAACAGAATCAGCTAATAAATACAATCCGCTAATTGAGCCGATATTTATTTTTGTTATACATGAGATAAGAGGAGAATTAAAAATATTTGTTTGTATCATCGTCATATCTCAAGAATAGTCCGAAATCTTTGAACGTTATCTCGTGTTTTAATGTTTGGTGAATGCTTAACTTTTGATGGAAAATATAATTTCTCATAAATAAAGACATCGGTTATATTTTAATAAAGAAACAAATAATTTAATAAATTTACGATACATAAAATCTTTATAGTTCAATTTTTTTTGAATTAATAAAACAACAAAAGAGAAACATAAATAAGAAGCGCATACTTGTTAACTAAATGCGATAAAAAAAGAGGATAGTAGTGTTGATGTTGGGCCCCGATTCGCATTAAGCATGTTTACATTATTTTGAGGTTTTAGTTTGATAATTTTAAATTTGGTTGAAATAATTAAGTATTTTATTGCTTAAGTTATGATTATTTAATGAAGAAATTTAGTAAATTAGGATTGAATTTAATGGTGCCAGACTTGAAAAGAATAAAAAAATGGTGTTGAGTAAATTCGGAAGTATATGGTTACGGCTTAAGGAAAATCAATTGGGCTTTGTAGTCCATTCAAATTGCAATTAAATGAGAAAGATAGAAACTTGGGCTTAAGTATGGTCTTAAGTTAAAATGTTAGATTAAAAAATAAAGGAAGCCCATTAAATTGCAATAGAGAGCCCATAAAAATTGTTAAGTTTTAAGAAAGGAAAGGTAGCTTGGGCTTGTAGCCCTTTTAAGTATCATAGCATAAAGTGTTAAATGAAAAAGAAAGGAAGCATTTGGGCTAGGTCTAAAGGATCATGTAGAAGAAATGAAATAATTGGGCTAGGGTCCATGTATTTTGCAATTAAAAGAGAAAGGAAGGATTTGAAGTGGGGAATTGTTGTGAGATAAATGGAGGCCCACGAATTTTTAGGTTATTAGTTAAGTTAGAAGGTTGTTTGCTAAGGCTTGTAAAGCAAATGGGCTAGGGTTTTTTCTTGTTAGGGTCCATCTAGATGAGAATGAAGGAAAAACAAAAGGAAACATGTATAAGGTTTAAGAAGTAGTGGTCGTATAGGTGAAGGAGGCTTTCAAAACATTAAAAAGAAAGGAAACTAATGAAGAGTGGTATAGGTTGATGAGGTGGCACCTAAATGAGAATTAAATGAAACAAAGTGGAAGAAACTAAGGAGATGTCGTTTTTAGCTTTAGGTTATGAGTGAAAGTTTTATTTTCTTAAGTCTATGTTCTAGAGTTCCATCGAAGATACAAAGAGAAGAGAGGAGACCACCGAAACTTAAGAGCCAAGAAGAGAAGATAGAAGAGATGTCGACAACACCAAGAAGAGAGGAGAAGAAGGTTTTCGGCTAGCCAAGGAGAGAAGAAGAGGTAGGTGGTTTTCAAGTTACTTCTTCCTTAAGTCTAGAAGAAGCCATACGAAAATATCAAGAAGAGGGGAAGAGTGGTGATTTCGGCTATGTAAGGAGAGGAAGAAGAGATGGGATTTTGATGGTCTCTTGCTTGAGAGAAGGGTTATTTTCAAGGAGAAAAAGGTTAAAGGAAGAAGCTACACTCCATTGGAAACAAATCAGAAAAAAAAATCGTGGGTTATCTTCAAGGTTAGGGATTTCAAAACTTCTTGATTTTATTGTTAAGTTTCATCCTCTTGTTTGCAAATGGTGGTTTGAATGAATGATTGGTGAAGGAAAAAGGAAGAAAAGAGTTTAAGTGTTTATAGAGATAAAAAAATCTGATTTGCGTGGGTTCCTATAAGCATGAAGAATTTCGATTTTCGTTGGCTAGTTAGCTAGGTTTTGATGTTATAAAGTATAGGTGAAAGTATGTAAGTTGAAATTCAAGTTTTCCAAGGTTGAAGAAAAATTCCAGCATGGTTAGTTTTTGTAATTTCATGGTTTATGTTAGAGTTTTGCTTAAATGGTGGGTTTGAAATATGATTTATGAAGAAAGAAAGGCAAAAAGAAGAATACTTTAAGCTTGGAAAAATTTCAGCATAGTTTACTTGTTTTTAATTCATGGTTATGTTGTGAGAGTTTTGTTTTCATGCTTTAATATGATGGTTTGAAGAGTATTGGTTAAAGAAAAGAAAGAAGAAGAGTTAGGAAAGTGGAAGTTAAGCTAAAAATCTGATTTTAGTGAGTCTCTTCTAGGTAAGGTGAATTTTCAAATTTTGTTGGTTTATTGGATGAGTTGTGATGCTTATGGCTTAGTTAAAGGATGGGTAAGATTAAGTGGGATTGAATTCATGTTTTCCCTTTGCTAACAAATTTCAGCATTGTTTATTTTGTTAAATCATGGTTCTTTGTTAGAATGTTGTGCCTTGGTTGGAAGAATTATTCAAGAAAGAATGAGAAAAGAAGGGAAAAAGTGAAAGAAGAAGGGTTGTAAAAAAAAAAATCAGATTGGGTTGGTGTCTTTAAAGTGAGATTTGTGACAATTTTGACTAGGTTTGAAGGCATGCTATAGTTGTTATAGCTTAGGCAAGGTATAGGTAAGATTCGGTAGGTTGAAATCCAAGTTTCGTCAATCTTGAAAAATTCCAGCATTGTGTCATTATGTTAAGTAGGATTTTTATGCTTGGTTTAAGGTTAAACAAAGAAATTGAAGGTAAAGGGAAGATGAGGATAGTTTAAATGCAAGTTTTCCTATGCCTTAGAATTTTTCAGCATTGATTCCTTTGGTTAAATTAGGATGTTTATGTGTGATGAAGGTCAAGAAAGAGGAGAGGAAATGAAAGGAAAGGCTATTGATTCGAGAAGAAAGCTAAAGAAAATAAGGTGGGTGACTATTTAATGTTTGAGTTGTAAGAGTACTGAATTGTTGTGAAATAAAACTTACTAAGTGTTTTTCGATGACTTGCAAAGTGTGGATATGCATTATGATTTGCGATGATTTGAACTTGTATTTGGTGCCTTATGTTATTATTTGTGATGATATTAAGTGTCTTTTACGTGTAAATACATATGGCAATATTTGCAGACTTGTTTGATAAATGAAAAGTGTGGATTATGTGATTGTGGAACATTGATTGAAGGTGAAAAAGACTTGAGTATGTGACATGTATGTGATATGTGATATATGGGTTTGGGTTAGGTCGCTTAAGCTGAGTCAGTGCACTGGTCTCGTGTTAAAGCCTTCTCCCGGCTGCCCGCAAGTGGCTTAGGAGTTCCGAATTTCGGACTCCCCTCCGTTCACGACCTAATCAAACCATTTAATGTGTTAGGTGGTTTGTGTTGGATGCCGCGGTATAACCCGCAAACACACGCCGCAGTATAACCTGCAAACACCTACGGGTGGGGT
>JANKOD010000193.1:31109000-31119487 GCA_026284645.1 Erythroxylum acuminatum | reverse complement strand
AATCGATCACCCAAGAAACAAGAACCTCATGTATCTCCCTTATGGCAAGTTCGTTGCATGAAAATTCACTCAAAAATGGCTTAAGATTGTCTTAAATCCTTTTCCGAGCGATTATCATGCAATCCCGAACACTGAAGATGAGACCCAAGATACAAAAACTTGAAGTATCTCCCTCATGTGATGCCCAAAGTATGAAAATTCACTCAAAATCGAATTCAAAATACCTTAATTCCTTGTCTGGAGTTAAACATTAATTTATTAGGTAATAACTCCAGAAAAATAGAAAAACTCACTTTATGAATTTCCCGAACCCGAAAACTAACCCAAAACACCCCAGGGCACCCTTATAGGAATTCTAAAAATTTTCCTCTTTTTTTTCTGGTGCTGACGTCAGCAGGCGCGCACGCACGCGGACAGACGTGCACCTAATGCTTCTTGCGCACGTGCCCCCACACGCACACATGCGTTTACTATACGACACGTGCTTGTCCTGATCCCTGCGATCCATATGTCGAGCTGGATATGGGGTATGGCACACACGTCAGTTGTTTTGCGCTCCTAGGAGAGCGTGCCTCAACGTGTGGTGCCACTTGGCAGCACGCGCCCTCTGTACCACCGCTGCTCCCCTACTGTAGCACAGTCGGCACATGCCGAACGGTGCATCGCCCTCTGATGGGGAGGGTAATTTTCGACATCCCGGGATCCCTTTTTTTGCTCTTTTTGGCCTGTTTTCGACCCGTTTTTCATAGCTAGCATTATGTATATCACTTTTGCTTAATTATATATGTAAAAAAACTGAAAAACAAATCAAAAACTGAAGAAAACCATAATGAATGGAAATCGAAAACCTTTGTTTCCGACAGCCTAATCATGTAACCGATCTGATACCACGTGTAACACGTAGGATAGACCTTATTACGTGTCTTGGATCGTTCATTAAAGGGCTAAAAACGAAAGAAATGTGACATATCTTATTTCAGTTTCATCTGATGTTCCGAAATAGTTTTCGATGCCCAAATGAGCTCCAATCTCCTGGAACTTTTGGGGAAGTTGATTATCGATACTCGATTAACGCCTTTCTTCAATTTTCTTAAGACATAAGTACTCTTAACGGGTCAAAGGATTCGTATGCTTACAAATTATATAAGTAACTGAAGGAGACCTTAACCTTTATATATAGCTTCCATATCGGGCTTCTCCATCACAAGTTCAATATGGGTCCCAACTACATTAATTAGGATCAATTTTTCTGTCAAACTTCGACTTATTAATCTAAATCATTTTTTAGGTCACTTTATTACTTTTGTTATGATTAAATTATATAACTTAACCGATAAGTTATTTAAAAACTGAAAATACAATTTATAAAGAATGACAAAATTGTCAAAGCCTCTCCGCTTTAATCCAAGGCAGCTCTCACCGCCACCAACCAAAGATTTTTTTTTTTTCATCTTAATAGAAGGTTCGATTTTTCTCTACATACAGTGCGAGCGTCAAACCCCAAGGCCCAAACTTGAATATAAGTTAGTAAAGCTAATAACTTTATTGTCAAAATTGTTAATAGAACTAGAGACTTCGATGGTTTGCAAGTGAGTGGAGGTTGAGGGATAGGGAGATGAGCTCCTAGAATTCATGGGTATGGGAGGTTTGGTAAGTAAAATGAAGGGTAGATCTCGATTCACCTACCGATCCCTCCCATGCCGATGGCTTCTAGCTGTTCCTTCCTGTCCCTTCTCTCCTATCTTCTGAATTCGACTTGCGATGAGGTCTACGATCTGTTGATGCACTTTGGCGTGCTATTTCCTTTAGTTGTTTGTTATACCTGTGTATCTGCTGTTTTTCTCTTGGATTCGTGTTGCTGTATGTTTATGGTTAGTTGTCTGCTAGGTTACATTGAAAAATATGTGGTAAATTCCCAGGTTAAGATTAGGGAAATCATTGTACCCTGGTATTGCTGCTTCCATGTACCTTATGAAACTGAAATGTCTCTTACTCCATACCGCTGTAGAGATGTATATAAAAGGCTCAAAACTAGTGAATTTTAAGACTGGGGGAGGGGATGCTTTTAAGCCTCCTTTTGGTCATTCTTCATTGCTTTTTCACAAAATCCTACACTAATTGCTCTGTAATATGTTAGGAATTTTCGTACTTAATGGTAGGGGAACAGTACTCCATGGAAGATGGCTTACAAATCTGGAGCCACATAACACATCATTTCTACACTTGGCGTGACGAGGTAAGATAAACGGTACATATAGAAAGTTTAGAATGTAAAATGAAGACTAACTATTACAATTTGTTTGATTATTTTCACGCTTTAACCACTTGTTGCGTTTGGTAATCGGGATGATTTAGTGTTTATTCCATATCTACTGCAAACATGATTTTATGATGTATATAGATTGCCTTCCATAAGTTGGAGTACGATTTGAGGAGATGAGAGACGGTGACCGGAATCGCATGCTTTTCATCTGCTTGAAGGTAAGTAAGTACACAGTTACGAAAACAGCATACTGGAAGTATCAGAGGATCACATATTTTTTGGTTATCCTGTGACTGGGAAACCTTTAACCTGATTCAGTTCCAAACTCTAGTTCACTTCAGTTTTTCAGGCCAAAATTTAAGGTTTCAGACTAATTTGCGTAAGTTCAAGTTAGATTTGGATCAAATTCTATACAATCAGCTCTACTTGAAATATGTCAACTTACTGCCCCAGACAGGAGAAATCTTAAATGTAGGAGTCACATCAAGGTTGGATATTTTTAGCCATCAACTATGTCAGAAGGAGAAACTTACGTTTTGTTTTCATCTCCAATGCTATTTATATGGACATTCTAGGTTGGTTCGTATCCTTGTTACAGTTGATTACTTACACAACTACAGTTGTGCATCCTGACTTACACAACTAAAGGTGTGCATCCTGACTCTACAATATGCCTACGACTAAAGCTGGTGCTAGAATTTGCTCGACAAACTGTTGTATTCCAAGGCTAGAGAACAAAAAGACGGGGGTAATTGGTGGATGAGTCTGGGAAGGGTTTAAAGAGTAGTTTGGAAAGTGTTCAATGAGGATGGAATAAAAAAAAGGTGGTTAGTTATTATTATTATTATAATGAAAGTATTATGATATCCAATTTTTTTGGTATTAATTAATATAGCTCAAGCATGAAAGGAATGTCAGATACTTCTTTCATCTTTTTTTTTAATTAAATATAATTAATTAAAAAATATTACAAAATAATTAATTACAAAATAATTAATTAAAATAATATTACAATATAATTAATTAAAATATAATTAGTTAATTATATATTTTTCTCTTTTTTAGCAATTAAATATAACTAATTAATATATGTTAAAATTTGATATAAAACAAAATTTTAACAAACTTTTATTCCCAATAATTTTAACAAACCAATCACATTAATCAACAGTAATAACAATCATTTCTTTATTATAAATTATATTCGTTTTCATTTCTTACTATATTTATTCTCGTTCTTATTACCATTTCTTATTACTATTATTCAATTTCAACCAATGGCCTTCTAAAATCTTACCCAGTGACAACTAATAGAGTAAGGTCACTTCCCAATACCCACTTGACCATAGGAGGCCAAATTCCAAAGAATTTTCCCACACTTTAATTTTGCAAGTCTTTCAAGATAAGGCCCTGAAGACAAACACACAATAAGCCGGAGCAGATCTTCTGCTCGTCCACCAAACATTTTCATCCATCCAATTTATTGCAATGAAACAGAAGAACTTCCCAATAACCCAAATTTGAATCTTTTGAGTCCATACCTAGACCTGAAGAATCTTCAAGTGTCCAAAAATCCATACGTATCAGTAAGCTTTAGTGACGTATGGTGCGAACGAAAGTTAGATTCTGATTTAAATGGATAAATACATTAGATTGATAATATCTATGATTGTGCCAAAGAAAAACAAGGGCCAAGGCAACTAATGATCCATGAATTACATGATACTCTACCCAACATCTGGTACTATCAGGACTTGAAATATACATGGTTTGTCTATAGGGAAGTAAATTGCAACATCAAACAAAAAGTTCAAGTCCTGCTTAAATCCACAATGATTAGCATTACAAATTAAAGAGTGATGCAGATCTTCGTCCCACTGTTTCTTTGACAAAAGATGAGATTGCTGACCTTAACCCAGTTCAATCCTATTATTGCCTGTAACCCAGTTCAATCCCATTCCTCGTATCACCCAATTCATTCACCATGGATGGTGTAACGCTCCCACTTTTTGGTTGGGTCATATATCTGCCCAAAATGAAATCACAAGATCAGGTCATTAGTTGTTTTCCCCATAAAGGTTCATTAAAAGGACTTGATTGGGGTTAAGAGAGTGCTCACCTCCCATCTGGAGGCAGGAAATATGTGCTTGTTCTTTTCATACCAGTGCCTCTCAACAACTTTACCAGCATGAGACTGTAAGACAAAAACATGCCTTCAGTACCATAGCCATGACAATAATAGAAAGCTACAAGAAGTGATGCTGCAGATTCAAAATCCTCTTTTTTATCACAGACAATGATAACATAAGATGCATACCTCATCTTTCTCTATTGTTGCATCGGCAATCGTCCTGACATCCTCATGCACATCGAAGTGGAAAAGCTGACCAAAGGAGATCAAAAAAATAAAATTGACAAATCATTATGCTCATGGCCTTCACGTCATGCTATAGCTTTAATTCAATGAGCAGCAGTCCAGTATGCCAAAAGCTCAATTGTATCTTGAAATCATGCTTTTGCTAAGAGCCTTAAAAGAAATCAATGCTTAGTGAATCTTAAAAAGCTAGGGATTATGTCCCAAGCAAGTTAGAATATTATCCCATATACAGAATGATGCTTGGGCAATCTTGTTCACCATCTTCAATATACCAACAAAGCATATATGATATTTTTGCCCCACTGAGGTAATCGGATAGAACATGCATCAAAATCACCATAAAAATTTTTGAGGGAGATTCAAGAAACTGAGACTTACCGGTCCACTTTTGCCCCTAGCCTTGTTCACAATCAGCTCATAGAAACTGTGTTGCTAAAATTCCAGAAAATGGAGAACATAAAGTGATACATTTTTAGTTATACCATAATAGTAATAACCAGACTTAATATGCAAGTTAAACATTTAAACTATCTTACATGGGGAATGATAAGGTCTTCTTTCACATAAAGCAAATTCTCTACAGAAGTTGTTCTGATTTCTCTAAACTCGGGTGCAAGTTGCTGCTGCACGGCACGAAGAAACCCTCCAATGCTATCACCTTTGCGTACCTAAAAAGTATATTATTACAAATAACTACAGAAGCATTAATGAGTAAATAACAGAATAAAATTAAAAGTAGAATATTAAATGTATCAATTAAATTTGAACAACCTTGATCGACCTTCTGTGTCCTGTTCCATCCCAATAACTGTAAGTAATCTCAAGGGGCTCATCTGAAAAAATAAACGAACTACGTTCAGGTCAAAATGCTTTCCATGGAGGAGTATTAAACTAGACATGGGTAGGATTGCTTAATTACTTTTAATCTGTTCCTGCTCCCGAAGCCACTGTTTACGAAGCCTTTCACGCTCAGCTTGTTCCTCAGCCTCCCTCTCACTGAAATAGCACCCCTAGGTGCATGTGTTAGTCCCAAGCCTATGCAGAGAGAGAGAGAGAGAGAGAAAGAGAGAGAGGTCTCACACCTGTCAGGCAAAAAGCTAGTCTCCACTGTTGGATCTTTACCTAATTTCCCATGACCTAATCTTTCTGAAACCAAAGTTTCTGAAAATAGCATTACCATTTGAGAAGTATAAGCATCACAAAACAACAGCAAAGTTTCTTCACAAGAAAACCAACTAAAACTAATTAAATTATGGGTTGTAATTGCCTTATAAATTCAGAGTTCAAATGCCAAAGTTTAGTATTTTAACATAATCTACAGTGGTAAGTGATAATGTCAGAATCATCCAAAACGAGCACATCAAAAGTACAGTCCTCTCCGACCTGTAATCTATATCCAAGTCTCCAGAAAATAGGTTCAACTTATAACATGACAGACAACAACCTTGTTAAGACTGAAACTAGAACATGGATCCATAATAATCGTGATATCAGATGAGTGTAGTTTCTGGGATATGTTAAGCGCAGCCAAAAAGTCAACACAGTCATCAAGGCTTACAAACTAAGATAAATAAGCAATCAAACACGCGACAAAATGCTTACTTGCTATTTTCAAATCTAAAACTTGGCATATGTAAGTCACTTCAGTTCAAAGTACAAATATTTCAACATGTTTACTCCCAGCCCTGTTCGCATAATCAAAAATTATACAAAACCATAAAGCTAAGGGTAAAAATATGCGTAATCTGGTTCTACACAACGTCCAATGGGAACCATATATAAACAAATAACACTGTTCGACTTATTTAATTCAATCTTTAAAATTAGACATTTCGGAAACATTAAAGACTTGGAACCGTGAAAAATATATGCTTACTATTTTCCTCATCTTCTTCTTCAACTCCATTCTCAATATCATCCGAGAAGGACAATCGTGAGTTCCCTTTAGTCTTTCTCTTTTTACGCTTTGCTAATTGGAGCTCCTCCTCCCTGCACCATAAAAAATAAATTAAACAGTTAAAACATCCACCAACAATCAAAACATAAGAACAATGGAGAAGTCAAAACTCACACTTGACGTAGCTTTTCAAGCTTCTCCTTCTCTTCTTCTTCAATCTTGTTCTGAATATTAACTCTCTGAAACAACCAAGCACAGATAGAAATCAAAACCATTAATTATGTACTAGTGTTAACCAATGAAAAACATCAACGGAATCCATAAAAACAAGATATCTACCTTCTCAACATACTGTTCTCTAGTAACAAGACCCACTGTTTCCTTCTTAAAAGCGGTCTCCAGAATCTGAACATACAGACAGCAATTCAACAACGAAAACCCACATGATAAACAGTATCAAACTTAACCTTTTCTCGCAAACCATGCCCAATTCCTCTGAAACCTTACAATATGAAAAGGGTCGTTAAGAAACCCTAGAATGTGACGACTGACTGACCTCAGAGGTACTTGACCCGAATTGGAGGAGACCTGGTTGGCCCTTAGCGGAGGCAGACTTAGTCCTGAGCTCCTGAATTTTTCGGCGCTCCGCCTCTCTCTGTTTCTCCAGCCGTCGGATCCTCACGGCATCTTGGGCCGTGCCCACGTACCCGTCTCCCATACCCGACATCTTCAGCGCTCTCTCTTGTGCGATGGAATGAGATGAGAAAAGAGAAATGTTTGATCTTTTATTAAGTTATAAAAGTTGTATTTTAAAAAGTTAATTTGTTGTGATTGGATAAGTTGATAATGAATTTATATAATGTGAAATATGATTATGAAGTAGGACTAGTGAATTCCTTCTATTATCCAATACGATGGGCTTTGATTATACAGAACAAAACGACCACGTTTATCTCATTTTTCAGTCATTTCCGCTTCTCTACTACTACAAACCTTGCAGAATCGCTGTTGCTGTGGCGGGCACTGGAACGGTGCATTTTTTGCATTTTGCTTCTCTACATCGTCCTTCTTTTCGTTTCGGTATCTGAAAGAAAGTTTTGTTGACGAAGAAATTCTTATTTAATCATTATTTAAACGTGTACAGATGCGGGTTTTATACTAGAGAAGAAGAAATCTTGTTAGCTATTGTGCCATCGCATTTGTAACATACGATCCCCTTTAACTCACATATGGTGGAAGCTAAGCTTCAGTATTCTGCTTCCGCGTATGATTTGCTGATTGTCGTTTGTTTTTTTTATTTTTCATGGTATGAGTGATTTTTTGAGGAACACGCAGAACTCAGTTAGAGATCGTTTGTTGAAAATGCAGCTTGCCCAGTCCGAGTCAGAGTAAGCGGTGAGTTGTAGGTCCGAATTGATTGCGTAGAATAGGCTTTGATTTTGTGTCCCTTTGAGATATTTGAGAGCATGTTTTATAACTTTCCAAAGTGTTTCCCTCGATGTTTTCTTAAATTGACTCAATTGTTGTGTTACATAGGTGAGGTCGGGTCTGTTGAAGCTCAGGTACTGTATCCTACCCACGATTTTCCTGTACATTTTTAGATCCTTGAATGGCTCACCTTCGTCAGTGGTAAGTTTATTTCCTGGATCTATGGGTGTTGCACATGATTTACAGTCTAGTAGGTTTGTTTCTTGTAAAATGTCCCTTACATACTTGCTTTAACTAAGGACTGTTCCCTCTGCTGACCTTGCTATTTCAACCCCTAGGAAGAACTTAGCATACCCCAAGTCTTTGATTGTGAATTCTTGTGTAGTGCATGTTTGATTTTATTCAAATGTTCCTCATCCGTTCTAGTGATGAGGATGTCATCCAAGTAGATGATAATAGCAATAAAACTGTTGTCTAGGCCTTTAATATATAGGCAATGATTTGGTTATGCCTTGTCAAAACCCAATCCCTTCAGTTTTGTGGTTAGTTCTTTGTGCCATTATCTGCCCGCCTGTTTGAGTCCATAAATGGACTTCATTAATCTGCAAACTTCTCCTGTCTTGGCCTTTTTGTAACTCTGTGGGGGCAGCATGTAGAATTCCTCTTCTAGGTGTCCATATAGATAGGCATCGTTTATGTCACATTGTAGGATGGGCCATTTTCTGATTGTGGCTATAACTAGGAATGTTTTGATTGTCACAATCCTGGCTACAGGAGAAAACACTTCTGAATAGTCTATACCTTCCCTTTGGTTGAAGTCCTTAGCTAACAGTCATGATTTTAGTTTTTCAACAGTGCCATCTGGGTTATATTTCACCTTATATACCCATTTGGATGCTATAGCTCGCTTCCCTTCAGACAGCTTTGTCAAAACCCAGGTCTGATTTTCTTCTAGGGCTTGTAGTTGTGTGTCCATGGAATCCAGCCATTCTTCTAATTTGCATGTTATCTCATAAGATAGAGGTTCAAAAGTAGTGTTTACATTACCTATACACTCGTTGTAGTTTGGTGTGTATGCAATCTGATGGCTTGATTCCTTGTCTTCTTCTGTTTTTGCAAGACCAAAGACTTTCACAATGAAATTAGAAGTATCAAGGGCAGAAGTGGAGTGATGAGCAGAGGCTTGGTGAACATAGTCATCAAGGTATTTTGGTGTGGTCTGAGCTCTTTGGCTTCTTCTTACGTAATTGTTTGGGGTAGTGTCTTGTTTTGTAGAGTCCTCTGGTTGTGGTAATGTTTCTATGGTTTCTAGTATGTCTTCAGTGTGTTGCATGCTTGATGTCCCTGGCATATCACTTAGTGCTTCTGTATCATTGTTTGTTGTGTTGTAAGGGAATAATGGTTGTAGTCTTTTTTCAGGTTTGGTCTGTATATTGGCAAAGGAAAAAGTGCTTTCATGGAAAGTTACATCCCTTGAGCTGAAGACATTGTTTGTGTTAAGATCCATGACTCTATAAGCTTTGTAGTCTGGCATATATCCAAGGAAGACACATTTCAAAGATCTAGGGTCTAGTCTTGTTAGGTGTTTTATCTAGTGCAAAGCATAGGCACTCGAAAATTTTCAAATGATCATAGGTTGGCTTTCTTTGATTCAGTCTCTCATATGGTGTTTTCCATTGTAGGGTTTTGGTTGGGATCCTATTTAGGAGATAGGTAGCAATGAGAAGGGCTTCTCCCCAATAGTATTTAGGTAAGTTTGCTGTGAATAATAAAGCCTTGGTTATTTATAATAGGTGTTTGTGTTTTATTTCCATTACCTCGTTCTATTGTGGGATCTATGAGCAACCTTTTTGGTGTATAATTCCCATTTCTGCAAAGCATTTTTTGCATTCATGGTTTATGAATTCTCTCCCATTATCTATTTGTATCTTTAGAACTCTTGTGCCATACTGTTTTTTCGATGGTTTTGCTAAATTAAGTTATGGTAGATTGTGTCTTATCTTTGTGTCTGAGCAAAAAAAGTCCAGGTGACTCTAGCGAAGTCATCTACAGTGATTAGGAAAAATTGTGATCCATCTAGGGTAGGTATTCTGTAGGGTCCCTATAGGTCCATGTGTAAGATTTCAAAAGGCCTTGTGGTTTGTATGTTGTGTTTAGGGAAGGGTTTTTTGTGCTATTTTGCCATAGGACATACTTGACAATCAGATAAGTTGTGGATGGAATACTTGATTTTATTGATATGTTGCAATTTTTCTTTAGAAACATGTCCTAGTCTACTATGCCGAACAAAAAAGGAAATAGAAGCACTAAGTGCAACATTTTCAGTTCTGTAGAAGTTTAGAGGAGGACCTTTCATTGTCCCTGAGTGTAACATCCCACCCCCGACGAGAAGGGTAAAATAGTAAATTGGCTAAGGGTGAGAGTGATTGGGACTAATTGGAAATGTTCCTGCATACTGTATTGGTGAATAGTGAATTTTTGCACATGAAAAATAACTGTACATGCATTCATGATTATTTCCC
>JANKOD010000193.1:31085569-31104397 GCA_026284645.1 Erythroxylum acuminatum | reverse complement strand
CAACATATCTTGTTAAATATTTTTTGTAGTGGGGAACAATTAAAAGATTTTGGCTGCAAGTAGGTTATTCGTGGGCATTCTGAGTAGAGACCCAATTAAATGATCAGGTGCAAATCTTGCGTTGAAGGAATAATCAAGATAACATAATAGAAACGTATATTCAACTCAGAGCGCAGGGAACAAACACAAGATAATACAAGAAAGAAAGAAAGATACACATAATCGAAGAGAGAGAGAGAGAGAAAACAACATTTCCATATATGATTCAGTAGCTCTTGGCATAGGGTTACAAAGCTGGACTTTATTTAAACGCAACGTATAGTGTTTATCATCTATCGACTAGTGAACTTCCGTTGTTCATTCCGTCATCGTCTTCTTCTTCATTTGCCTCTGCAACAATTCCCTTCCCCTTAACATCCCTGTTAACCAAATTGATTTCTGGAAAACATTTTTGAAGATCAAAGAGATATTCCCATGTTGCGTTGGCGTCATCTCCGTCTGACCATTGAATTAGCCACTAAGTTAATGCATGATTGTTTCTTTTAGTCATGCATCTTCCTAGTACCACCACTGGCACTCGTTCGACTGGAGTGATAAATTCAGGTGATGACGAAGACATTCTGGCTTGCTCCATGTTAGCTTTCTTTAACTGTGACATATAAAACACAGGATGAATTAACGATCCTGAAGGTAACTCCAGTTTATATGCCACCTTCCCAATGCATTGTATCACTTTATACGGTATATAATAAAGCAGTGACAATTTTTGGTTGCTTCTTCTTTGCAAATAATGATGCTTATACGGTTGTAGCTTCAGTAACACCATGTTGCCAACCTGGAACTCCCGTTCGGATCGTCTAGAATTTGCGTATTGCTTCATCCTATTTTGGGCTCTTTGCAAATGGAATTTCGTCATATTATTCATTACTTCTATGTTCTGCAAAACCCAATCCACTTCTACCACCTTTGAATCTCCCGCTATATAAGGTGTATAAATCGGTGGTGGGTAACCATATAAAACCTTAAATGATGTCGAATCGATGGATGATAAGTACGTCGTATTATACCACCACTTAGCCAATGCTATCCACTCACTCCATCGTTTGGGTTCTTCACCACAAAAACATCGAAGGTAGGTCTCCAAAATTTTATTCACTGCTTTTATGAGACCGTCTGTCTGAGGATGATTAGCAGTGGAGTACTTCAATGGAACACCTTGTAGACGAAGCATCTCTTGCCAGAATTTGCTCAAAAACACAGAGTCTCGGTCATTGATGATGGATTTTTGCATTTCGTGTAATTTAAACACATTGTTGAGGAATAATTATGCTATATCACAAGCAGTATTTAGATGTTTAACTGTAATGAAATGGGAATATTTCGTAAATCTATCCACAACCACAAAAATGACAATATTCCCTTTCGACAGAGGAAGTCCTTCAATGAAGTCGATGCTAACTTCTCTCCAAGTTCCCTCTGGTATTTCAATAGGCTACAGTAAACCTAGATAAGCTGAACTATCCTGTTTGTTCCTCTGACAAATCATGCATGCTTGAACATAATTCCTCACATCCTAAGCCATCCCCTTCCAGAAGAACATATTTTTTAATTTCTTCGTCGTTGCCACTGCACCTGCATGTCCCCTCATAATGTCGTCATGACTAATTGTGATGATCTGTCGCCGAAGCGTTTGGTTAGCTCCCAACACTAAATGACCCTTGCATCTCAATAAACCCTCCTTCCATTCATATACCCCCACCTTCATGTGTCCCGATTCTAATTGTTTGATAATTTCCCTAATTGCTTGGTCTTCCTCCCAACTCTTCTTAATTTCTTCTAATAAGGATGAGTGCTCTAAAATGAACGAGGAGAAAAATGATATATCAAGATATATTCGAGAAGAAGAAACATTGAGAAAGAATCGAAGATTTGTACCCACGTGTCATTTTTGCGGAGTTATTGGGCATATAAGGCCAAGATGTTATCAGTTACTGCAGATGTTGTTTCAAAGAATCCAAAGCTAAAAAATTCTATGTTCTTCACAAAATTTTCAACATCAGCTCTCAGTACTGAAATCTACTTGGGTAAAAAAAAAGTAAATTGCAAGCTCTCATGGTTCTTACATCGATGAAGGCAACTTTGCAACATGGTTGGTACTTTGATAGTGGATGTTCACGCCACATGACAGGGGAAAAGAATTACTTAACTGATTATCATAGTTGTATGGATGGTCATGTTACCTTCGGGGATGGTCATGTGACCTTCGGAGATGGAAAGAAGGCTTCGGTGATCGGTAGAGGAACATTATGTGTAGATGGATTGCCTCCCCTCAAGAATGTGCTCCATTTTGATGGACTAAAAGCAAATTTGGTAAGTACAAGCCAACTTTGTGGTGATGGTTTGTTAGTTAAATTTACAAGTGATGAATACAGGGTACTAATCGAACAAGGAGAATATCTTGTGAGTGGCAAGAGATCAGCCGATAATTGCTAGATGTTGCAGGTCATGACCACTTGTAAATCAACCACTCACGATAATAACATTGATTTATGGCATCAAAGGCTTGGGCATGTAAATTTTGATCTCATTAGCAAATTGACGAAATTGGAAGTTGTGAAGGGTCTAGCCAAAATGAACAAAGAAGGGAAATCAATTTGTATTGCGTGCCAAATGGGTAAACATATAAGAGTGCCACATAAAAAGGTTAGACATGTTACCTCATCTTACATACTTGAATTAATTCACATGGATTTGGTTGGTCCAACACAACATGATAGCATTGGTGGAATGAGATTTTTTTAACTTGTGTTGATGATTATTCGAGATATACTTAAGTATCATTTTTGAAAGAAAAATCATATGCTTTCAAGGCTTTTAGAAGCCTATGTGTGCGGGTCATAAAGTTGAAAATACGACTATATTGAGAATTTGATTAGATCACAAAAGGGAATTTGAGAATACAAGCTTTAATGACTTTTGTGATGAGTATGACATCATACAAGAATTTTCAGCACCCAAAACTCCATAACAAAATGGAGTTACCGAAAGGAAAAATAGAACACTTCAAGAAATGGCTAGATCTATGTTGAATGGAAGTAAATTGTCTATGCGATTTTGGGTTTAATACAACATGCTACATATGTAACAAAGTTTATCTTCGAAGCATCTTGAACAAGAAATCCTATGAACTCTGGAAGGGAAAGAAACCAAATATAAGTTACTTTCATGTTTTTGGAAGTAAGTGTTACATTCTTAGAGATTGAGAACAGCTTGAAAAATTTGAGAGTAAAAGTGATGAAGGAATCTTCATTGATTATTCAACTCACAGTAAAGCTTACCGAATGTATAATTAAAGAAACAAGAAAGTGGTTGAGTCCATAAATGTTGTGATAATGATGTATCTTTGTTGAATGGTCAAGTGGCAGAAGAAAATCAACATAACCGTCCCTCTGAACCAGCTCAAAAAAGCAATGAGACAAGATTGAAAAATTGCCCAGATTTGCAGTTAGTTGCTGCTGAGGAAGTAACTGAGCGAATTGAAGAACTTTCAGTTTTTTCGGATGATGAATCAACCAAAACACCGGAAGCGGAAATTATTCCTTTAAAATTTCAAAACTCAATAGAAGCTGATTTGAACTGAGATTCTCCATCTCAAATCTGAAGAAATCATCCAGTAGAGAACGTCATTGGAGATATTAGTGAAAGAAGAAAAACAAGAGAAAGAAAAAGAGTTGATTATCAAGAACTTACGGGATACTTGTGGTACACATCTTCATTCGAGCCAAAGAATGTTAGAGAAGCTCTACGAGATAAGTTATGGACAACAGCTATGCAAGATGAATTGATTCAATTTTCATGGAATGATGTATGGGAATTAATTCCAAGATTATCGGATACTAATGTAATTGGAACAAAATGGGTGTTTCGAAATAAAATAGATGAAAAGGATAATATAACCAAAAATAAAGCAAGGTTAGTAACTCAGGGATATTCTCAGGTTGAAGGAATAGACTTTAATGAAACTTTTGCACTGGTGGCACGACTTTAATCTATCAGACTATTATTGGGCATAGCATGCGTGAAGGGGTTTAAGCTTTATCAGATGGATGTAAATAGTGCTTTTTTGAATGGGTTTATACAAGAAGAAGTGTATGTCAAGCAACCAAAAGGATTTATTGATTTAGCCCATCCAGATCATGTTTATAAGCTAAAGAAAGCTTTTTACGGTCTCAAACAAGCACTAAGGGCTTGGTACGAAAAGCTCACACAATATCTTATCAGGCAAGGATATAAACAAGGTAGTGTTGACAAAACTTTGTTTATTAAAAAGTTCAAATCTGATTTTGTGATTGAGCAGATCTACGTTGATGATATTGTGTTTGGTGGTAATAGACTTCAATATAGTGTAGGATTCTTTCACAACTACAAGTGTAACAACGACATCTTTTTGAATCCCACTCCAATTAATATCTTATATGTCCAATTAAAAACAAGATGTCAAAACTAAATAAAAAGATATATACAATATATCTTAGCAATTTCGTTTTTATTTGCTTTTATTTTTTTTCGTTTGTCTTAGAGACGTCCACGAAAAAAGTGGAAAGATTGCTAAACTACTACCCCTTCAGTTTTTTCAAGTATAATCGTTTACACTTTATTCATCTAAGCAATAGTGCTCAAGGTGAATTTGTTATTATTAGTGGAAATTAACCTGAGTTTTACAACGATAACAAATTCACCTTGAGCACTATTGCCTAGGATAATAAAGTGTGAATGATTGTACTGAAAAGTCACACCAGATAAATTTTCAGGGAAGATTGGAGGGGTCACAAATGGTCTCACTTAAAACTCAATCTCTTAGACAAAATTTTCATAGACATGTAATTTAATAGCACAATAATTCACTACAACTATACCCAACAATAGCTATTAAATAGACAAATAAAGAATACCAAAATTTAACATGATTTGGCCAATTATGCCTACTTCCTTGAACACTACCAAATTAATATTTCACTATTTTCAAGAAATAATATAAGTGAAATATTATAAAAGAAGAGAAGAAATTTTTGTCTTAAGGAAAGACAATTTTGGGATGTTTTTAACTAAGGAGGGGAGGTTCCTACTATGGCTTTAGAAACCTCCACCATTCGCACAAATTTTTGATGTGGAATTATGAGATGAGCCACAATTTTTGACTACTCAATAAATCTCCACCTTGGCGAATTTCACTTTTTCAAATCTCTCACAAAACTTATCTTTAGTAGTGTCTTCACATGCGCTTCAAAGCACCCATCTTTAATTTTTAGCAATATTGATCAGGTCCAAACAATGTTGGAACTTGATCGCAATCACCACCTTTGTCAACATATCAGTAGGAATCTCAGTTGTCTTAATCTTCTGGATTGCTACTCTTCTTTCTTCCAAAACATCTCGTACAAAGTGGTAACGAACATTGATATACTTCGTCCTTGCATGGTAAAGCTGGTACTTTGTTAAAAGGATAACACTTTGACTATCACAGTGCACTTTGATTTGCACCTGCCGAACCCCTAATTCACTAAGCAATGCATGAAGCCAAATTGCCTCCTTCATAGCCTCTGTAGTTGCCATATACTCTACTTCCGTAGTTTACAAAGCAATTGTTGATTGTAAGGTAGACCTCTAACTGACTGGTACCTTTGTAAGAATAAACACATAACATTAGTTGATTGACGTCTGTTCAAATCATCGGCATAGTTGGAATCACAATATCCGACTACACATTAACTGTCTTGCTTATCCCGCTGAAATACCAAACCAGCATTTAAGGTGTTCAAAATGTACCGTAGAATTTATTTCACAGCTTGCCAATGTTCCTTTCTAGAATCATCCATATACCTGCTTACAACTCAAACTGCCTGTAAAATGTCAGGTCTTATATACACCACAGCATACATTAAGCTACCAACAACATTTATATATGGTACTTTTGACATATATTTTTGTTCTGCATCATTCTTCGGAGACAAAGATGTATTGAGCTTGAAATATGGAATGAGCGGATTATTGACAGACTTTGACTTTTCATTCAGGGCAAAACATTTTAGTACTTTTCTCATATACTATTTATGAGTCAAACAAAGTCTCCCTAATTCTTTATTTTTGCTTATTTCTATTCCGATAATTTTGTTGACTTTGATAGTACACTTTGACATGAAACTAGTTTAATTGGCGTTTTTACATTGAGAATTAGTGGAGAAAATTTATTGCCTAAGTGAATAAAGTGTCGTGGAACCAGTTGGGATAACATTGTTATTGCTTACGAGTCTGCATGGGCTATTGGAACTGGTAAAGTGACCACACCACAGCAGGCTGAGGAAGTACATATCGTTGTGCGTGATTGGCTTAAAAAGAACGTATCAGAAGAAGTTGCATAAAAAAACGTATTGTCTATAGAGGTATCTCTTGAATGATACCTCTTTAATTTTCACTTGCTTTAAACGTGGAAAGCAGGTGTTATTTTGCCCTTGAATAGAGAAAAGAATTTGGTTATTCTGAACTCTCATCTTTTTCTGCCACGGGTTGTTTGTCCCAGTTCTTAATTCTGGACTGTGGGAGACACGGGATTTTTGGGGCTAACTGGAGTCTAATTCGAGTCGTAATGTGTTTCACGCACCAAAGAGAAAGTCACATCAGTGGTTAAGCGTAGTGGTTCGTGAAAAGTTTGGATTGTTCCTTTCCTTTTATTGTTTTGTATAATCCAATAACGGTTGAATCTTCTTTTAGGATCTGTAAAAGGAGGCAACAGATCTGAACTTACAAATCAAGATGTTGATGGTTTCCTAGTTGGTGGTGCATCCTTGAAGGTATTTTTCTCCCATTAGCTTGTTTTGAGTGAAGGATTTTAAATATCCTTCACTGCAACAATTTGGATGTTTTGTTCATTAAGCATTTGCATTGCTTTGCCATAAGTTGGCATTTGTTGTTGAACTTTTAGTGATTTTATCGTGAACAGAGCCCCGGGTTTGTGACCATTGTCAATTCTGTAAAATCCAAGAGAGTTGCTGCTTGATTTCATAACATTGGATTTAAAAGAAGAGTCACAATAAGGGCATAAAAGAACTATTTTAGTGTAAAGATTACTGCAACATGCTTGAGCTTGTTCAATTCCAACGGAATTTTGGTTATTAGTCCTTTTTCTTTTCTTCTTAAGAGAGAAAATGTCCTTCAGGATGATGCTGTAATCTGACCACCTTATGCTATTCGTTTTTACAATTGAATAAGAGTAATTTCAGTGATCGGTTTCTGTTTTCTGCTTTTGTGTCGGCTTTGCTGCACATTATTGTAAAAGAAACTGTTTTATCAATACAGGGCACTCCCTCCCTTTTAACTCGCATAGGTTAATAGTTTTTGGGTAAGACATGAACACTAAGTCCTGCCCATAAAAGATGGTGGAAAGAAAAGGCTTTTTTGGTAGAATGAAAAGATAAAAATTTTAACAAAAATCATGAAAAAAAAACTAGTTTGTTAGCTTTTTCTACCAACTAGTTCCAAGGGTCGGTGAAGCTCAACCTTCATTTTTATCAACCTGTGTATTATAATGGAAATCGATTTTCAAAGAAAAAATAAAAAAACAAAGAGGAAGGAGGACAATTTGACACTGAACGAACATTCAGGTTATTTTGCATGGTGTTTGAAGATCACCACCATTTGTAACAATTGTAAAATAAGTTTTAGGTAAGCCAGAATGGAACGTGCAAGTGATCAACCACTCCCATGTTCTCTGAGCCAAATAAGGTTGTCCTGCAACTGCCAGGACTACCAAAGCTCGGAACTGATTAAACCATCAATGTTAACGAAGCAAAGGGGACTCTTGCCTCATTAAAAGTGGCAGGCCCGTTAAAGTTTCAGGTTCTGTCATCTCGTGTGCTTGTGTCCTGTCAGTGTTATTTTCTGTGTCTTTTTAGGAGTACACAAATCGGGATTAGTAAAATCGATCTCTTTACTGAAGGGAGATTTTTAATAACAAAACAATCGTTGTTCTCTGAATGCCAACTAAAGCTATGTTCTAGCTATATTTAGCTACGCACAATATGCCCCCGATACTCTAAATGGCCTGTATCCTATTAATCTGATCCTCAACTTTGCTCTCTGTCCTTAACATGATCGAGTTTAATGTCCTTTTCTTCACCTTGGAAAATTGTGGTGTTGTTTAAATAAAATGTCCATTTCATTCCAAGCGGTGCGTACCCCTTTGTGAACCATATAAACAAGTCCAGTGTAAAACGCAAGAAACTGGACATACACTGGAAAGAAAAAGGTGGGTTCTTTCAATGACTTCATCCACTAAAAAGGGTCATTTAACTTGAGAGCTTTGGTTGTAATCTTGATGATATAGTCTCATGCACTGCTGTCTGATAACAAGAATATAATAACGTGGCATCAATTCTTGAGTGTGCATTGGCTAAAGGAAAAGTTAGTTAAGTAGATTCTACACTCAAGGCATATATTCCACATCCAGACAGTTATTTAAAGCAAAGAATGCTGCCACTCCTAGCATGAATTGTTTTTGAATGAAGAGATGGAGTGGGTTTATGCCAGAAGAAGAGGTCCTGAGTGGAAACAGGGCTGGACAGGCCAGACCTTGGCATCCATGTCTGCTCCTCCTCTCCATTTGATAATGATCTTCGGCATTGTAGTTGTTTTGCTTTGGCTCTCCCAATACACAGGCTATAGGGCTCAGGTGCAGCACACAGCAGTCAATTTGCAGCTTTTGTTTATCATATTGCCTATGTTGGTGGTGCTGTGGATGGCTTTCTACTCTACAAATTGGCTGCTCCATTATAGGCTTCAACGTCCACAGCGTGATTCTGTACCAAGTCCTGGTGGCTCTTTTCCTTGGAGTGTTGCCATCTTTGTGGGACTGCTCTTAGTGTTGGTTTCTTACCAATCTTCATTTCATTCCAGGTGGTTTGGACCTCTTCAGATGTCTCGTTAAGCAGCATAAATAGCTAAACCAGTCCAAAAATGTAAAAACTAAATAAAAAGTCGGAATCATGTAGATGTTTGAAGTCGTGTTCTTTGTCAAACAGAGTATGTCTTTTTTGGTCTAACATCAACTTCTCTAATTAGCAAATCCATCCTCAAGGAACTCAAATGTTAGAATCTTGAATCAGAGGTCACCAAATAGATTTCAGAAAATCACTGAATACACCCAAAAGAGTTGATGTGAGAAACGTACCTCTCAAGTACTAAGTCAATCTTCTTGGTCATCATGGATCCATTATGGGTCATGTCATGAACAAGATTGAATAGCAAAATACCAAGGGATTTCTGCTTATACTTGCTTTCAGTGTAGGTGACATGAGACTTAACATGTACTCATAACTTTCTTGCACTGAAACCCATACCTCTCCATTTTTCTTTTACCAAGTGATACGTGTAAGTGTTACGAAGGTTTCTTAGATACCGAACTTATATCGAATTGACCCCTACTCTTTTTACACGTCCATCTCACTATACTTCAATTAGGAAGACTCAACCTTCTCATGACCATAAAATCTTATTCTCGACAGTCTCACAACTTTCAAAGTATTTAGCTCTCATGCTCCGGTGAGAATACTATGTAAATATTAAATAATTATAATAACAATAAACACACAAGAGTCACAATAAAAATTAATATTTATTACTTCTCAAAAAATAAACACACAAGAGTCACAATAAAAATTAAAAATTAATCTTTATTACTTCTCTAAAAATATGCAAAAGAATGATCCCTCTTAATGTGTTATTTTTTTCCTCTATTAATAAGGTATTTATAAGCACTTTTAACTTTACAATTTAGAATCTTAATTGATCTAAACTTCTCTAGATTACCTTTATCTTTATCATATCACATCACACTAACCAAACACCCCATCCAATTAGGATTCTATTTAATAGAATTTGATCCTGCCTTTATCTTTTAGAACTGATGTATATTTGCTATGATCTTATCTATCACATCATTTAAGATCTTTCATTGATCTATCCACTGATGATGAGTTATCGAAGTTCAAAGCATCCAATCCAATGCATACCGATGTTAAGTCTATTAATCATGGTTCATTTATTTGAATACACACATTACAACAAGGTAAACATTTAGCTACGTTTTAAAAATTGTCTTTAAAAATAAGTCTTTAGTGACGATTTTGAAAATTATGACAAAAGGGTAGGTTTTCGTAAAATTAAAAATGGCCACTTTTAGCTACGCTTTTAAAAAAACGTAGCTAAAAGTTGCCCTTTGATGGTAGACCTTTTGGTGACAATTGATGGTCACTAATGGGTCAACATTTGAGGACGATTTTTAAAATCGTAATAGAAAAGTCAATCTTTGAGTTTGGCAACAATTTTTAAAATCATTATCAAATGTGAACTTTTTAATGACGATTTAAAAAAAAAATCAAAAAATTGTCACAAAAGGTCATTATTGACATCGATTTTCAAAAACCGTGGCCAAATAATAATTATAAGAGGGAAACAAAAACGAGAAAGTTTATAGTAGGAAAATGAAAATAAAAACACCGTCTCTCAAAAAAATCAAAAAATCGTCACAAAAGGTCATTATTGGCATCGATTTTCAAAAACCGTGGCCAAATAATAATTATAAGAGGGAAACAAAAATGAGAAAGTTTATAGTAGGAAAATGAAAATAAAAACACTGTCTCTAATCCTCTGCTTGTAAATCCCCTTCTTATTATCTTTATTGTGTTTTCATTTTATATTTTGTTTCTTTTTTTTTTGGTTTCGAGTTATCCTTATCCATCTTCTGACGAGTCTCTATTCTAATGTTCAATGCAAATCTCCTAGGGTTAGTTTCTATCAACATACTCTAAGTTGGATTCCTCTTAGCAAGTAAGTTGTAGATTACCATCGGTTTTTATGTTTCATCTATGTATGAATCTTGCTTTGCCTCTATCGTCTGATAATTAGAATGTCAGGTATGGTTTCTTTGTTCATCTATAATATTCTTTAATTGAAGCATTTAATATAATGTATTGAAAAGAGGTGTCTTTATTCTCTACTAGTATTCTTTTTTCCTTAAATTAAACTAAAAGGTAAGGAGAAATTTGGGTTAAACTAAAACGTAAGCAGAAATTTGGGGTTTTAAGTTGTCTACATGTCACTAAGAAATAGGATTTGGGCGCTTGTCTTAAAAAAAATATGGAATTCAAAGGGGAATCCAATTAAGTGGGAAGACAATTGTCGATTTACTAAAACATGTTCTTTAAATCGGAAACTTCCAGTAAATTCTTGAAGTTGGAGACTGCCTACTAAAGGACTAATTGGCTATTTCAAAGATCGAATTAGTTTCTGTAGATTCAATCTTACTCCCATTGTCCTACCTACATTTGGTTATTGGTGTTAGTCGCCTATGCATTTGGTGAGTTGATTACTGTTGGAGATGCCAAATTATTATCCTACCTTTAACCTTTTTATCTAATACCTAAAACAAAACAACTCTGTTTTTGCTCAAATTTCAATAATGCTTATCTTCTTTTGGTCATTGTTGGTTAAATCTAGTAACCTGTTAGATGCCCTTAAAGAGGTATTATAGAAGGCTTTAACTTTAGGTTAGAGATGTTAGTGGTAGCTTTAGGTTTCATGGGTCTGCCAATTGCTCGGATGATGTAATTTTGTTTGTGAAAAGATCAAACTTGTATTGTATCCATGATGATTGGTTTGGCAACTGCTTCAATGCTTGATGCATTGCATCAGTGGATCACCTGGTTTTGTTAAACTATGATAGTCATTTCGTTAAAAGCTTATGTTCAGTCTAAATAGTCTTACTTACATTCATAAAGGCGTAACCGTCAGTGATAGACTTAATCACATCACATCCTTGTTTACATTATGATCTCATGTATTTTTTTTTTCAAAATTAAGCTTATTTTTCTAGTGCACGAACATTGTCTTCTTTATTGCAATTCTTATGAATGTGCTTCCTTGTTTTTGTTTATGGTAATAAGAAGTTGAATCAAGAAAGGCAAAGAATCTCTTGTAATAATTGGCGTAATATACAAACTAGCATTGACATTTTCTTGAAAAGTAGAATGTGAGCAAGGTTTTTCAACTATTTAAGCCTAATAAAGCTTCTTTGCTTAATTTAGAAACATAAGGATTAGGGGAATTGTTTCGATGGAAGTGAAAGGGCACCTGATTGCATGCAGACCTTAAAGATAGTATAATTGATCTATAATTGTGAAATAATAAAAGTGGGGTTTTTCTGTTTGGTTTTGGAACCTTATAACCTCTCTAAGGGTCATTACCACTTTGAGGAGCCTCCTATGAGCTTTTGGTTTTATTCATATAAGTCTTCTACTTGCTTTTATTACGAAAGTCTAAAGATTCATTATTCTGTTTGAAAACTGTACCATCTTAATATTGTGACTTAAGCTCTTCTGTTTAATTTTATTTCTTAGATTTTAGTTAGATTTACTCTTGACATTTGAATTTCAAAAGTTTAGAATTTGGCAATTGCCTTCTAAATGGAACAAGCTTATCCTTACTTACACATTCATATGAAGGAGTTTCCATGGGGTATGCACTACTTCTTAGTCATGTTCTTGGATCTATTTGCATTTCCATTATGCAATTAAACATTATTTGCTTCGTTATTGTCCATTCTGATTATATGATGGCTTATCTTTCTTATATGATGACTTTTTTCTTTCCTAATTGAAAATAAACTAGCTTAATTATTCATAATTTCAAGTACTCTACCAATCTTAAAGTTGCTTTCAAGATTCTCATAACTTATCTTTCATATATGATAGCTGAGGTATGAAGTACTTTCATCGAGATGGACAAACCTAGCTAGTTGTCCTAATTACGTTGTATTTTTTTTATAATCTCAACATTTATAATTTGTAAACTGGTCTCTGTATTTATTATTTTGTCTATAAGAATTGTTAAGGTTGTAATTAAAATCTTGTATATGAATAATATTCTTTTTGTTGGTATAATTTAATGATAATTTACTTTTTATGTACAATGCTTCAAATTATCAATTATTTTTATAATAAATTAACACAAAAATCTAAATATTATATACAATAATATGGATTAAAAATGTCACAAATAATTATAATTAACATGGTATAATATTTTGTTAAAATGTATATTAAAAAATTGACTACATTTTGCAAGACGTAGCTAAAAACATTTGGGCATGTTTTAAAAAATGTAGGTAAAAATTTTTGGCTACGTTTTTAGAAGCATAGCTAAAAACCTTTGGCTACGTTTTTGGACACGTAGCTAAAAATCTTTGGCTACGCTTTTGGAAACGTAGCTAAAAAAATTTAGCTACGTTTTTTGAAACGTAACTAAAAACTTTTGGCTAGCTAATAATTTTTAGCTAGGAACATTAAGAGTAGCCAAAAGATATTGACGACAATTTTTAAAAACGTCACTAATTGTTTTTCTCTATTGAGATCAAATCAAATCAGATGATTTCTTTCTCAATCTTTTTGACTTGGTCCTTCCGATACAAAAATAAAGCGTATGAAAAAACTATTAGGGATGATTAATAAAAAATGTCACCTATAGTTTTCAGCTACGGGAATTTCACGATGAATATAAATCATCACTAATAATTATTAGCGACGATTTTGGGACTTTTAGCTACAATTTTTTCCATAGCCAAATGTGGTTTATGTTGTAGTGACATTAAGTCCTTAAAGCCCTAACATGTCTCATGCATGTGATCCAACTATCCTTCGATCTAAGGTTCATCTCAAACTATCTTTTAGTCTCACATTTTAATCTCGCGTCTTGACAAAAATTTCTGCCAATGTGCACCAATGCATTCCAAGGCTTGCCTACTCTCGAGCTTTCATCGACAATGCTCATTTTCTTTGCATACTTGTAAGTCTTTGCCTTATTCCGTCGTCTTGAGCGTCAGGAATTGATCAATGCTCGCTAATACCTACACAATTTCACCATTAGGACGTAAGGGTCTAACACACAACCATAATCATGTTTGCAAAGAATAATCCCTTGGTCCTAATATATAAGTTAGTCATGTCATTTCCTAAAACAACAAGCTTTGGAAAAAAAATAAGTGAGAAAAAGGATTTGAACTATTATTATTCACAACCATATATAACACTAATTGATGAACTACTGTTCATTTCGTGAACGTAAAAAGGGGTAAAATACTGAACTTGTTCTTGGTGAAATATTACAAGGGTGTGCTTTGTTTTACTTGAAAGTGGTGGCCCACTAAGAGAAGAGTTTTTTTTTGCCCATGGGTGGAAGGGTTTGGTGCTTCATTATTTGGTGAGTAATTCAGTTATTTTGTTGGCTTATTAGAGGAGCCAATTTATGATGGGATAAAAAGGCTTTTCCCTTTTTGCTTATGTTGCGTGTTGCCGCAAAAATCAAAAACAGAGGAGAAGAAAAAGAGAGGTATATTCCATTGTTTTGCCATATGGGACGATAGCTATTTGGTGAGATAATCAAGAAAAAACGGATCATCATCGAATCAAGAAAAAGCATATCATCATCGACAGGTATTTGGTGTTGGTATTGTTGGAAAGTTGACTAGGATTACCTAAATTAGTGGGATCCAAAATCAATTTCCAGATCTTTAATAATTTCCATTTATTTACTTCCAAATTTCTAGGTTGATTTTTCTAGATATTTTTTTATGTAATCCCTTAATTATTTCCTACTCCAATTGTATATATTTGTAGAGAATGATTAATGAAATGAGGCGAAAAAGATTATTGACATAGTCTTTTGTTTCATGGTATCAAAGCCCAAGGTTTCCAGCCCTCTAAAATCTGTCATCCACCAAAATTTTCCTAGCCATCTGAAATTTTTTCTTTCTCTGCTGTCACAACAATGGCCGAAGGTAGCCTACTGTTAGACCCCTAAATCCAGAATGTGGGATCATGTAAGTGTTGGCAAGTCTTGGCCAATGCTTAGCACGCAGGTCGGCACAAAGAAGGCTTGTTGACGAGGGGACAAGGCGAAGTCTTGTGAGTTGGCGAGCAAAACCTGAGGAACTTGTGAAGTAGGAGAGGGATGTGAGAAGTATCGGCGAAGATCTCGAGAGTGGAGAAATTCGATACGCGTGGACACGCGTAGACAAGCATTGGTGGAAATCTTCGACGAGACATGAGATTTGGATGCAAGGTCGCGCGGAGTTACCGAACTAAGTCATACAAGACCCGAGGGTGCGCGAGAATGCGTAAAGACATGTGAGACCCCGCGAGGATGCGCGAAGGCATGCTAGAGCGACAAGACTCATAAGCACTTAACTTCGACGAGGCAGGTCGAAGGTATGTAAAATATGTGAGACTTTATACTAACTCGAATTATGACTTGTACTTCATCATGGAGCAACGAGACTGCACTATGAGTGAGCTTGATCATGGAAGATGAACTTGTCCATGGATGTCCATTGATGGACCTATGTGCAGATAGGCCTTGGTGACTTAGAAAATACATCAGCAGTGATGTGGCAACTGTGGGTGATGTGGCATATGATGACTTGGCGAGATCAACTTGAAGATCACATTGGAGATTCATCAAGTCTAAGAGATAAAGACCATGTGGGAGAATCATCTGAAGATAGTGGAGATCTTTAAAGATATGGATGCAATCTTCCAAGTTAGCATGTAATCTTTATTTGATTAGATTATGATGTAATGTAGCCAATTAGAAGACTCCTAAGGGAAAGGGGATGTCTTCCTATTAGTCGGTGTGATGCAGTGTAATCTTTAGTTAATAGGATCAACTAGGATTGTGGAGATCCTTAAAGATCTTGAACTTGCTTTCCAAGCAAGAGGAGCTTATAAATCGCTCATTAGAGTTGAGAGTTATGAAGAATTGAATCATTGAGTCATTCACTCATTGAGAAAAATTACTCAGAGGAGAGAGCTTTGAGAGTTGAGAGATTTTGGGGGAGTTCTCATTGTAAAGGCTTCGAGTAGGGAGTTCCTTGTAAGTACTTCGAGGAGGAGGTACTTGTATCTTTTGTTAACATTTTGTTGAGAGTTAATGAAAGAGTAGCTTCGGCTATTATATATCTCTTGTTGCTTTCTCTACTCTATTATACGCTTTTGTTATTTTGTGTGTGAGAGAAACACTTTAAACATTTGTGTGCGTGTGAGGTGTTTGAGGGTTAATGGAATTGTTCAGCGATATTTGTGTGAGAAGGCTGAATCTTGTTTAAGCGAACCTAAGACGGATTGTCGTACGATGGTGGGTGCGATTTGCTATGAAAGTTTGAGTCCAAAGTAGACCTTTGTGACAGCTGGTATCAGAGCCAATCTAGAGTGATGGCTGGTGGAGGTAATCTGATGGAAAGGATTATCATAATAGAGGCAATTCTTGAGTCTCTAGCCCCAACGGATGAGGGAGTAGTTCCTCTATTGGAACGTATTGTAGTCTTAGAGAGGGAGCTTCAAGCAATTATGAAAGCACTCGAGGACTAGACAAAGGCTCGTGAGGAGATTAGCTATGATCTGTTGGTGCTCAAACGTGCAATGGCAAAGCACGAGATAAGTGTCCGAGTGGAAAGCACTATGGTGAAGCTACAAGAGCCACAAGTTTTCAATGGCAAGCGGAGTGCCAAGGAGCTTGAAAATTTTCTGTAGGACATGGAGCAGTACTTTGCGCCGGTAAAGGTGGCGGACTTAGAGAAGTTGTCAATCATAGCAATGTACATGGTGGGTGATGCCAAGCTGTGGTGGAGAACAAGAACCTCCAATGACATCAGTGCAGGGAGACCTCCCATCGACACTTTGGAGAAGATGAAAAAGGAGCTAATGGATCAGTTCCTACCCAACAACACTTTATGGTTCGTGAGGGAAGCTTTGAAGGGGTTGAAGCAAGATGGCTCGGTGAGGTAGTATGTGAGGAAGTTCGCATCGGTGATGTTGGATGTGCGGAACATGTCGGAGAAAGACAAGTTGTTCAACTTCATGAGCGGCTTGCAAGGTTGGGCACAAATAAAGCTTCGGAGGCAGAACGTGAAGAACCTCCCTAGCGCAATAGCGGCGACAGATGCCTTGGTGGATCTCCAATTGCCACCACCAACTCGATCCAACGGAGAGGGCAAGAAAAATGGTAGAACCTGGGATGGCAAGGAGAAAGACAAAGAGAAGGTGAGAGAATCTTCTCAACATAAGAAGCAATCGAAGGGGAAGGTTGCATGCTTCATCTGTGAAGGGCCATATTATGCTCGGGCCATATTATGCTCGAGAATGCCCGAAGAGGGAGAAGGGAGAGGAGCAGATGAACTCCATAGTCGCGAAGGATAAAGGAGGAAGCGATGAAGATGACTCGGGGGAAGGAGCCATCAACAACATTGACTATTTTAATGTTATGAGCCTCGTGGAGGAGCGCCCATGCAAAACAAACTCAACGGAAAAAGAAGGTGGCACATAGTAAAGGTGCCAATGGAAGAGAAGGCTTGCTCCAGTCTTTGACAGTTACCGAAGGAGTCTTTAAGGGAAACGCTCATGGAGGAGTGCCCACAGATTATTTCGATAAAGGCATCGAATTCTTCTAGTGGGGGTAATTTGTTAGGCCCCTAAGTCCAGACTGTGGGATCGTGCGAGTGTTGGTGAGCCTTAGCCAATGCTTGGCACGCAGGTCAGCACGAAGAAGGCATGTTGACGAGTGAACATGGAAAAGTCTTGCTTGTTGGCGAGCAAAACTCGAGGAACTGCGAAGTAGGCGAGGGATGCAGGAAGTATCGGTGAAGATCTCGAGAGTACGCGAGATTCGATACGCGTGGGCATGCGTAGACGACCATTAGAGGAAATCTTCAACGAGACATAAGATTCAAATGCGAGGTCGCGCGGAGTTGGTGAACTAAGTCATGCGAGACCTGAGGGTGCGTGAGAATGTGTAAAGGCATGTGAGACCCCGCGAGGATGCGCGAAGGCATGCTAGAGCGACAAGGCTTATAAGCACTTAACTTTAGTGAGGCAAGTCGAAGGTATGTAAAATATGTGAGGTTTTATACTAACTCGGATTGTGACTTGTAATTAGTCATCGAGTGACGAGACTGCACCATGAATGAGCTTGATCATTAAAGATGAACTTGTCCATGGACGTGCATTGATGGACCTATGTGTGGATATGCCTTGGTGACTTAGAAAACACATCAGCAGTTTTTCGAGAGAAAGGGAAAGAAGGTTATCTTATCGGTGAACTATCTTCTCCAGCTAAGAATGATGCTAGTTTTAAGATATGGGAAGCTAAAAACTCAATTGTTATGGCCTGGTTGATAAATTCAATGGAGCCTCAAATAGGACGCACTTATTTATACTACAAGATAGCATACGAAATCTAGAAGGCGGCACAGGAGATGTATTCAGATTTTCGAAATACTTCTCAATGTTTTGAAATTCGATCAACTCTTCGAAACATAAAGCAAGGAACAAAATCTGTAATAGAATACTACATTAGATTAATTGAAGAGATGGATTTATTTTATTCAATTCCATGGAAGTGTGCAGACGATGGAGTACTCTATAATCAAGTACTTTAAAAGGACTAAGTCTTTGATTTCCTTCAAGGTTTAAACAAAGATTTAGATGAAGTACGTGGGAGAATTCTAGGAACAAAACCCTTGCCACTGTTGGGAATCGCGATTCCCTGAAACGGGAAATCCCAGTGGTTCATCAACATGAACGCGTGCGGAAGAACAACAAAACTATTCTGGGACCTTCCCTGAACCCAGGATCTTGCATCTTTGACAGACGAAGGAACGAAAATCAAACCATAAACGACCAACGGAGATCGTCTCTAACGATATCCACGCAGAGGTCGGCGAACTCA
>JANKOD010000193.1:31052235-31073008 GCA_026284645.1 Erythroxylum acuminatum | reverse complement strand
CAAGTGGACACACGTTAATGCATGTAAACCAATTCAACACCATCACAAGTATCCAAAACAAATGAAACAGCTAAAACACAACGAACAACACAATCGACCCGAAAGTTAGAAAATTACAAAAACCCAAAAAAAGAAAAAGGATCAGTTTATCTTCCAATCAAAAAAATTTCAAACTTGGAGACATATTTCACAAGTTGTATTCCCCTTCTCGATACACCATCTCTGTATGCAATCTCTATGTGTAAATTGTAACAAGGCAACAATTTCCATGGAAGTTTAGTAAAGAATGCTACAAATGAGGATGAAGATCAAACGAAACAATATGCAAAATCAGAACTTGAATTATACTCTAACTGTTCCAGAACAGGCACATGGAACTTCAAGACAACTTTCAAGTTCTGCTTTATGACAAATTCTACAGTGAGATATTGGACAAACCAATTGTAAACCATCAACAGTCAATGTAACGTTTCCCATTTCTTCAATATTCGATCTAATATTATCAAAAAGCTTTCTTCTTCTTCTTCTTCTTCTTTCAATTTTGCTTGCCAACTCTTCTCTGTTCTTTGAAAATTATCTTTAATTTGCGTGCACTGAACCAATCTTTCTCTTTAACTTAATTTTTAAAAATAAATATTTCACAAAAAATCAATAGAACATATCCAAGTACAATTTGAATCTAATATATGAATATTCATTAAACCAACAAAAATAAGTGAAAATGGAAAAAAATATCTTTGAATCCAGGAAAAATATAAAATGCCTTTTAATCTTAACAAAAGCTCCATTTAAGAAAACCTTGACATGAATCTCTTAAGGAAATATTGAACCCATATATCCATCAAAAGCTTTAAATAGAAAACAAGCATACACTAATGTACATTTGGATCGTGCATTTTATCAAACACGCAGATGCCATTAAAAGCAAAACATTGATAGGACAATTAAACATCAAAAACACATGGACAAGGGAGATGAATGTTAACTAATTGAAATCTTAAAGAATCTGAGAGAGTGCAATATATATATAAAGACCTTTCTTCCAACGATTTTGCAAGAACGGTGGCCCATACAGACAGTAGGAAACATCCATTTCCTTCTTAGATTCATCTGATAATCACTTCGATTCTTTTTACATGGTGATAATAGAGGAAATGATGACAAAGAACTACTAGCAAGCAATTCAACCCCTGAATCATGACAAAAGAAACAACCGTATTGATAAAAACCTCCCGGAAACTAAAACTAAAACACCATTAGCAAAGACAGAACAAAAACGCAGTAGAAGGGAATTACAAACGACAGCCAGCAGACATCAGCCATTAGTAATAAAAAGAGTAAAATAGCAGCACATGAGACAAAAAAAACAAGCAGTGGACTCAAGGACGTTCTTGGGGGGGGGGCGAGAGAGACATTTTAAGGCTAGGTTTTAATTTGGGGGAGGCTGGACAAACGAAGAGACGCCACAACTCCAAGGGGGGACGCATACAGTAGCTGCTGCATTTGAAGAACCACGAGCGCAGAAGACTAAGGGAGAATTTGAGAGGGAGATTTGAAGGTGTTGAAGGAATAGGGAAAGAGAGAAAGGTAGTAGTGAGGATGCGGTCGTAAACAAAACCAAAAGTATCATTTTAATTAATTTGTTGCGGAAGGTTCAGCGACGTTTTATTCAACAAAACATCGCTGAAGTTATTTTATGTCGTTTTAATAAAAAAAAACGTCGCAAAAAGTTAAACAATTCCGCAACGTTTTAGTAAAACATCGCGAAAAATCTGAATAATTTGTGACGTTTTTAAAACGTCGCGAAAAGTCTAAACAATTTGTGACATTTTATTGAGAAAACGTCTCAAATTATAGGTTTTTGTTGTAGTGTCACTCAACCATCTTCATATAGTTTATGCTCATCCAATAACTACCGATTGAACTACCTATGATTAGAATAAGTTATAAATTATAACAAAACATAACAATCCCTGCACAAGATAACTTTAGAGACCTTATGTCAAAGAAGTACTTATACAATCATCACAATAAGAATTTCTATAAATATACGAATAATGTTTCGTATGAATTTCTTATATAGAGTCAGTTTGGTAAACTTGTTCTCTAACAAACACTTGCATGTTTGTTTAAATATTCTCGTACTTTAGTCTATGAAATTTGACTACTTTTTCGTAAGGAAGAAAAACAAAACATATGTTAGTCTTTTATGTTTTATTAATGTCCAGTCTTAATAGAACAATGACTAGGAATAATTTATAGTTATAAATAATGAATCTCATAATTATAATCTCATTAAATTACATTTTCAATGTATAATTATCTCATGAACTTTGTTATATATATCTAAATATATATAAGATAAAGAATATCTTTAAATTATTTTGTCGCTAAACTACAACCATACGATTAGCTATAAAGCTTAAGCCGACATAATCCTTCACATGTTGTAAGACAACTTTGTTCTCCACATCTTAATGAAAGAATTTTTTATTTTATTTTCAAGAAAAAGAAAAAATTTCCAATCCCTCACATGTTGTAAGACAACTTTGTTCCCCACATCTTAATGAATGAATTTTTTATTTTTTTTCAAGAAAAAGAAAAAATTTCCAAAGCAATAAAATCAGGGAATTGATTGAGAGTCTAAGGACCGAATAATACTGATTAAGAGTTACATTATAACTTGGATTTGTAATGTTTCCCTTCTTTGCTTATGCATCTATCTTTTAAAAGGTTTAAAATTTTTAAATTAGCTAAATGCATATGCCAAATACATAACATATTTTATATGTAATTTTGTAATATCTTAATTTTTATTAAAAATCAAATTTAACTAGTTTTACAGTGCTGAAAAGGAAAGAGAATTCTCTTTTAAAAGTATAAACACTAAAGTACATTCAAAGTATACCGTCTCAAAGCTCACTGAGCCACAAAAATTTATTTGAATTGGAAAACCCTTTTATTCTACAAAGAGAGAGCAGCCTGTACTCTAAACCAAACAATGCAAAAGTTGATAATCAAGTTCAGTCTCTAAGCTGGAAAAGAAAATATCAATTATCCGTACTGGTCTGGACTACATGCTCCATTTTCTTGGCCATTTCCTGAAGACACCAGTGAACATAGGAATTAAAATCCTCTAATCTCCAACCCTCAATTGGATCAGCAACGAAAGACCACTCTATACTGCACCCATTTTCACCACCTCCGTTCCCTGCCAATACCTTGATGGTGGCCACGTACGATTTGATTCCCATGTTGCTTTCAGTAACCTCATAACTTAAACACCTCTGTTTCGGGTTAATCATTACTAGCTTCTCTTTAGCCCAGTTGACCCTTGTCTTGCCGTCGACGCCACAACCGCCAGGCGCAGGTGGGGCTGTGGAAGCGCAGTAACGGACCAGACCAGGTTGGCCTTGCACACCCTCCAGTTGGTAACACGTGTCGAGATTCGGAAACCATTTGTCTATATTGCAGAAGTCCTCGAAGAAAGTCCACACTATGTCTGCTGTGGGACCTTTTAGCTCCGCGGAAGCTTTTCCTTGCCATTTGGGCTGTTTTACTTCAGCCGCGAGAAGTGAGCTCGAGATCGACGGAGAGAGGGACGAAGTATCGTCGGAGCTATTCATGTTTGTTAACTCACCTTCAAGATTGAGAACAAACACTTACGAGGACCATTGACGCGTACCATTTATTTTGGACAGAGAAGAAATTTTGGATCTCTATTAGTGCGTGATTAGCTGTTTCCAGGGACTAAAAGAATCTTTGGCTTTGCTTTTTTTAATGAAATTGCCAAGTTTGGACACTTCTTAATGGCTGCTATTCGATGGTCCCAGATGTGAAGCACCGTGTAGAACAACAATTGCTTATGGTTCGACATTATCTTTATTTTTGAGTGTGCGTCTGTCGGTCGAATAGTAGATAGCTGAGTCAAATTGTGCTTGCCAGCCTAGTATTCTATATTCCTCAAACTTTGCGTCACATGTAAGGGGAAGGTTAGGCTATTCCAGTTGGCAGTTGCAAATGACCATGGACAAAACCTTCACGATGGTTTATTAGCAGAGCTGGATGCTTAATTACATAATAAACAGGATTCTTAAAACAATAATCGAAATAGGTAACGGAAAAATCCCAAATGGAATAATGTACAAGAACAGCGAGAGTGATAGAGAGAGAAAAGTCCCTCGTTCTAATTGCCTATCCCGTTACTCTTTTAACTTCCAAGTTTAAGGCCGTATCTTCCATCTTTTTAGCCATGGACTTCAAGCCCACTTCGTATTTCTTAACCAAATCTTCAAACACCCAGCCTTCCACAGGATCAACCACAAACGACCATTCAATCACACACCCTTCCTCATGACCATCGCTCACTCCTGGAACAACCATGAAAGTTGAATTGTAGGAAGTGAACCCGATGTTACTGTCGACTATCTCGTAATTCAGACTACGTCCAACATGGTCAACGGATATTAATCTCTCTTTGGACCAGCTACATGGGCGATCCTTTTCATCCTCAGCAGTTCCTTTGGGTGGGATCGAGAACCCGACACAGTACCGGATGCAACCAGGCTCGCCGTTAGTGCCTTGGACTCCATGGCAGTTGGCTAGGCCAGGAAACCATTTATGAAGGTTAAAGAAATCACTGAGGAAGGGCCATATTTGGTCTGCAGACGCCTTTGTTAGTCTCGTTGACACCTTGGCCTCCCATTTTGGCATTGGCTTCGTTTCCACGTCGCTTTTCTCCATTAGTGCTTAAAAAGTTTGCTTAGAGAAGACAGCATTAAACAGCAAAGAACAGCATTTTTGTCATTCATCCTTGAAAAGTTCATCACCACTTATGAACAACGTGGCACATTCTACTCATTACTTCCACGTATCACATAATAAAACAAATTTCGAGTTTCAAGTGGGGGTTTTGTCTGTTGTATATATATAATATAGATAAATAGATAGATAGATATCCGTTCACCTCCGTTTTTAATTTAAAATGAGAAAGAATCTAATCTTCTGGTACCAAAAAATGTTATCATTAAACAGAGAATAGAAAAATTGACAAAAATGTTTGACAGATTGTCATTTCTTGAGCAAGTGGGGGTTTTGTCTGTTGCATGTAATAGCAGAAAAAAAAAACAAAACAAAAAGCTCATTTGACTTTATATTTTACAAAAATTGATTAGTGTAAATAATTTCATTTCTGTAATTTTTAATAGTTTGATGGAATTTGTTATTTTCAGGGATTGCTTGATGTTTATAAATTTGTTTTACATTTTATGTGATTTTTGAAGAAATTAGAATGTTTTTTCGTAGTTATACAATTAATGGAATGGGGTATTTTATTTTAATTAAAGTGAATTAATAAAAAAGAAGCACATAGGTTAAATATGGTATCATAATAAAACATTATTCTACATTGTAAACACAACATAAAACAAAAAAAATTTGTTAAAATGGTCTTCGATAACTTCAATTGCTATTTTCCACGAAAACAAAAAGAGATAAATGACATTTTCCAAAAAAAAAAAAGAGATAAATGACAGAAAATGAGGGGGAAGCGAAAATGGGATAGCGAAAAGAAAGGAATTTCGGGTTATACATTAATGGTTATAGGAGAGACTCGGCTGGAGGATAACGAAAATTTACAGCACGAAGGAACCCTTAATTTCAAGTAATATGTAATATAGATTTAATTGGGGCTTTCTACACTACAAGAAAACAGTAGTTTACCGACGGACATTTCCGTCGGAAAACTATGATATTCTGTCGGTACAATTAATTACCGACGGAAAAAATAGACGATCAAATTCGTTGGTGAAAGCACCGTAGTTAAATTTACCGACGGTATATTTCCGTTGGTAATTTAGCAACGGACGAAAACATGTTAACAACAGTATTAATAACGTCGGTAATAATATTACCGACAGACAAAAGTTAACGACTTACCGTCGGTAATAGTTAGCAACAGCTTAAATCCGTCGATAAGCATAAGGGAATGTAAATGAACGGCTTGTAACACACCGACGGAAATTGTAATTCCGTCGGTAATAAAAACTTCATTTCCGATGGTTTGCTTTTTTTCGTCGGTATTAGGAGGTAAGGAATTTTTTGAAAACATTTTCCAATTTCATAATGTTGTGATAAATGCATAATGTTAAGAATTACCAATAACGTGTGCATTATAAATTAATTTGTATATATATATATATATTTGATTAATCAGAAAATTAATTGATAATATAACGTGAAAATTGTTTGAATTGATAATAAAAGCAGTGCAATGTGCAAAACTTATGTTTGTAATTGAAAACAAATGACAAAGACAAGCTAATGTCATGGTGATCGTAGGTGATCTGAACTGCCAAACCTCCCCTTCAACTGTTCCATCTCCTGTCTAAGCTGAGCCATCTGCTCCATCTGCTCTCTCATCTTAGTCATTTGCTCCATTTCTGCTCTCATCTTAGCCATTTGCTCTATCTCCACTCTCATCTTAGCCATCCGCCCCATCTGCTCCATCTCCTCTTTTATCTTTGTCACCTACTCCATCTCCTCTCTTATCCTTGTCACCTGCTCCATCTCCTCTCTTAGCTTTGTCAGCTCCTCGATGTTCTTAGCCTCCATCTCTCGTCTCATCTTAGTTATCTGCTCCATGTGCTGCATCCGTTCATAAGTGTTAGCTTTTGTGATGTGGGTTATCTGCTCCTTCAATGTGTCTACTGTGGGCCGAAGCTCGGTTACTTCATTGCTGTTCGCTGGCCTAGCTGATGCTGCTGTACTGGACAGGGAAGAGCGCGAATAACATGTGTTCGCATATGAACCTAACCTGAATATCCTCCTACGACGGTCCCTACCACCCACAATATCCAGATACGTCTGAGCCTCATCAACAGGTTGCTCCTCCTGAGTTTGCCGCTGAATGGTTTGTTGTATTTGGTCCTATTAAGAAGCAATGTTTACATGAGTAAGGGATTATTGAAAAAGAAATTATACCAATGTATTAATTTGACATACATTTAGCTCTCTACATCGGGTGTTGATGAATGTCACACCATCATGTTTCTTTGTGTGGGTGTGCAAAAACAACTGGATAGGTGTAGGCTTAATCCCCAATGACATTTCCTACATGTATAACCCAAATTGTCATATGTGAACAACAATTTAAAAAAAATTCGGCAGAATTTCCTCTATTTTTATAATATTTGCTCCCTGTTGGACAAATTAAATAACATAACACAACCATATATGGCACCAGACATTAATAACATAATCATTCTGTAGAAAGCAACATAGCAAAATTTATACAAAATAAGTGTCAAGTTTACATACTTATAAGTCTATGTGCATACTCGTTATGGGTTATTGATGCTCCCGTATGTACAGGAAGACTCTGACCCCCTGAGTCTCCACGTCTGTTGGCCGAGTTACGTTCTGATATGGACATTGCTGTAGGTGATGTCCAATAAATATCCTCTAAAATATAACGCGGTCGTACACCAACCTTGTATATAGCATTAATGAAGTCGCGATAACGTGTACGTGCTTTCTTTTCCCATACTTTATACATGCTGTCGTCGAAACAAGAATCCTAATAAAATGCTTTCTGAAATAAGAAGGCAACAAATTATATAATGTAATAATATTTATGTCACTTGTGTTGATAAGTCAATATAAAAAGAAAGTAACTCTTTTTTGTACCTCAAACTCCTAAAAGTAAAATTGCTTTGTGGCGGCCGATATATTCTTCCACGCATAACCCTCAGGTTCAATCCTTTGCTTAAATGTGGAAGTCATATTTCTGGAACTCGGAACAGACGGAACCAACTTAATAAAATAAATTTTTTTATACTGTGAAGTAACTGATAAACCTAAGACAATCGAAAGGAAACCGTGGGTAATGTGATTTCACGTACTGTTCATTGACAATTGTTATTAACCTTCTTCCATTCGGTCCCTCAGCTGGAATTTGGCTGACGTCTCCTCTATCCGATACACTGGTATTGGATGATATATGCATTGGGGATGGGGATAGAGTAGCAAGAGGAGCAGTAGGTGATGCCTCATCTGCAACTGTCGGTCCTAGAGGCGGAGGAGGTGAGTCAGTTCGAGCAGCAGACTGTGATGAACCACCTTCACAGTAAGTTGCTCTAAACATGGCTCTAAACTGAGGTCGCATAACCTCACGTTGTCGCTTTGGTCCCATTTGTTTTCCTGAAATTCAATTTAAATGTATTCTCTACAGATATAATTCGTTGATATCAATATTGTGCACAATATATGGAGAAGAATATAAGGCAATGTTAATGAAGGTTAAGAAATAGTTAACAACAATAAATCAACTTGAACAATGATAAAAATATGCATTGTTTAACAAAGTCTTATAGATATAACAATAATCAACTTCAAAGCTTAGTGTAATAATGTATTTGTTCGATAAAAAACATGATATAATTAAGTTGGTTGATTCCATGTTACATGGGAGTCGGTAAAGGTAAATGAGTCCCCAATGTCTGGATTCCCGATAAGGTTCTTGGCATGTTCAAATGCAGCAATCGGAATAGTGATACTTTTGCCACCAGGTTTAGGCTTTTGAACACCTTCTTCCAATAGTTTTGAGGTTATATCCATACTTGTAGAAGAAATAGTGAATGAGTTACCTGTATGGTTGTGGAAGACTAATTCTCCAGATGAACTTGGTACGGGAGCATATTTACCTAAAACATAATTACTAGAAGAAGTTTTGAAAAAGTGATCTTACAAAACCATTAAACGAATAGAAACTGGATATAAATGCATACGTGATTGTCCTGACGAAGTTTGATCGGTTGCAGAGTTTTCGATAAGAACCGATGTTCCTATTCCTTTATCGGCATTAATGTCCTCTTCGAGTTTAAATGAAGCTTAAACATGTATGATAGACAATTAAATGAGAAAATGTATAATAACTTCAGCAAAGGAAATGAGATGTACTTAACAATTGAAGGAGACGTCGAAACAAGAATCATAATTAACAACTTCAAGTAACAGATCGACCATGGAAGGCAACCGTTTCTTAGTGTATGATGCAGCGATATTTGCTCCAGTTTCGATTCCTTAGGTTGGGACAATTTTCCCACATTCCTCCCAACGGAAAGAATTACTACCATCCGGAACCAATCGCCATGTCGACATTCCTTGAATTAGAAATTCAATGAAAGACTTTACACTGAATATATTGAAATGCAAATTATGGTAATATTATGATACCAATATTCTATTACAAACATCAATTAATCGCTATCAAAACTTAATTGTAAATTACAATCATCTTCTTCATCGGAAGAATAAGATTCAAACTCCGGCTCCTCATCAGATCTCTGACCCTCGTCATCCTCTCCAGAAGAAATATCGATATATTCGTTAGATGGATCGTTCAAAGGTTCATTATCGTCATAAGTGATAGATACATTGATTAAAGTGACATCTTCCTGAAACGCCTCACTTTCAGGACTTTTCTCTCCTTTTCTGTGTGCTTCAAAAATACCTCAAGGTTTTACTTTGCAAACCGCCACCTAATCTGTCTTATCTCGTCGTAAGCTTGGAAAAGGGACATAACAAACTTGTTTCGCTTACATTGCTAAGACGAAAGGTTCAAATTGTCACAATCGTCTTCGAGTGTTGATTTCAACTAGATTGTATCGACTATGCACTTTTGTTCCAACGTTTGGTGTCGGGTCATACCAGTCACATTTAAATATCACACATCGCTTGACTGGCAAAGCAGGGTACTCAACTTCTAGTATTTCAAGAATTTTACCATAGTAATCTATCAATTCTCCCTGTATCGACACACTACTGTTTATTGTTGACATGTTATGTCCATGAGATTCTGTATGATATTTGTATCCATTCACGAAATACACTGGATAGGATTTAACAGTTCGCAGAGGACCCTTCGCAAGATCAAAAATGCACTTATTCTCTATTGGATTTTCGAAGGCCTACATAATTTAATGTATCATAGCAAAGAGTATAATGACATGAGGACACGTAAATATGGTTATGAACTATAATTAAGAATAGTTGTAAGTGACAACTTACAAATCTCTCGAACCATCAAGGAAAGTGTTTTCTAACTTCTTGATTAATATTATCCTGTGTGATGTCCGGCATTATCTCACGTAACAATGTCTCGTATACTCTAAATACATAACGACAATTTTCTATGATGAACAACACACAATGTACCATAAAGAAATAATCATGTTCAACTTACTGAACGAACGGAAGAAGCTCTTCACAATTCAATAAAATGTAATCATGTGCAGCCTCAATTTCTTCCTCTGTTAACATTCTTCTTGTCGCACGTCTATATGTTCATCCAGCATAAGTAACAATGGACAAGTTTTCATCAGCACCACTTGTTCCTCCCCCATCATCATTACGAGGAATTTTTCTTGCTCTTGTGTGCACATGCGGCTCAAAATCCATATATACATTTTTTCAACTCATAACATAAATATAAACATTATAGAAATATTATTTAGCTATGTTTGATTTTATCATGATTATACATTTATGTAGCATTTCTAAAAATGAATCTTCATCTTAATGTTTGTTTTAACTTTTATCTTTACTGTTTGTTATGGTACTTGTACATTCTCTTAATATAGTTTAGAATAGTATTTTGTTAATCATTTTCTAGACGTACTAACAAAGTATGCTAGTATCTTTCGAATTTAAGGTGTATATATATATATAGTTTTGGTCCTTGTTCCATTTGATTCAATCATATTTTTTCTATGTGTTTTGGGGCCATGTTCATTTCTTATATTGATATATGCTTTAACTTTTATTAAATTAGGCTTTGTTTTCACAGTTAAATTATTTTTCATTTTAGCCTAATTAAAGTCCTACCCATCAACCATTAACTTATGTTACAAACCTAAAAATTTGATGTTTCTTTTATTTATGTGTTTAAATACGAGAGAGCTTTATGTACAATTGAGTTGAGACTAATATGCTTGCTTTTGATAAAAATTAGGCAAAAAAGTTGATGGATATATCAATCAAGACCAAAGTCTCTATTTTTTTTCCTTAAACAACACAAACTAATTTTGATCTCTTATCCACTTTTTTATCCTAAAGTCTTTAGTTCTTTTCCTTTTTAGTTGCTGTAACAAATCAAAGTTTGCTTCAAAATAATAATGAAGATCCTCATTAATTTCACATTGTGATGCTAACTTATAATTAGTTAAGATCCTCATTAATTCCACACTAATCACACTAATTTAAGGAAATATCTAGCCAAAGAGTCAATCCCTCTAAGAGCAACTTCTACTTATCCTTAAGCTACTCAAAGGGAGGGGAGATACTAATTTTAATAGTTGAATTCTAGCACAATACCCCTCAACTTAAATATTGAGGAATGCCAGTAAATACAAAAAATTTGACATTTAGTTATATTAACCCCTTATTGATATAATACATAAGAGATTAGGAAGCTAGATTAGTAGGTGCTTACCTTATGCTAAAAGACTATAGTTAATAAATTCAGTCTTAAGCAATGTACAATTGTTACCGAGGTGAAATGGGATGATCTGTTCTTACTAAATTAAATCGTAGCTTGAGAATCACAACAATAAAAACCATGAACTAGGTGCTATTGATTAAGAGAATATAGATACTACTCACAAACAAAGAATCACTTTAGTTGACATGGAATAACTCTTACTTCCTCAAAAAGTATAACAGATGCAAAGTGAAGTTAAAGATACACCTCATAAATTCTCAAGCAACTTTTTAAAATTGAGAAACCAAATATGCCATGCCTTGAAGTATATTATTGGCTACATCCCTCTAGTTTGATAATTGGCATGAACTTGGCCCTTGCATAAGCTATATTAGTATAATTTTCTTAAGGTGAGTTTAATATAAAAGTTGGAACTATCATAGACAAAGGTTCATATGAAAGGCCAACATATTTCTCGAAGGGATTCCATCGAACACCTTAAGTGCAAAAAATTTTCAACCCTATCTAAACACAAATTAAATCAATCTTCCCATTATTTACATGCAAAACACTAACACAAGAACAATCAAACCCAAATAAACAAAGAAATGCAATTAAATCAATCCAAACAAACATGAACAAAAACTTCAACCCACGGCTTACTTTCGCAAGATGCAGAAGAGATGACGACAGAAGCTCAACGCCGGAGAAGATGAGATGGAACGCTGGCCGGAGACGCACCACGTGGATGGAGGACGGACGGCAATGGAGGAGGAAGCCGGAGGAGAGGAGTTGACCGAGTTGTCAGAGGCCGAAGGAAGAAGAAAACAGACGCGCGAGGAGAGGAGAGAGGAGGGAGGGGCTTCGGTTTTAATTTAACCAAAACGACGTCGTTTTGGTTAACTTATAAACGCAACTTTCCATAATTAAAACGACGTCTTTTTTAACAATACCGACGGGAAATTGTCTTCACAAACATTTCCTTATCCATGACAACTTCGCCGACCGAATAAGAATTCCATCCCAATATACCGACGGAAATACATGCATTGGTATAGTTTCGTTGCTATTATTTACCGCGAAATTTTCGCTCCAGATATAGCAACGGAAATCTATTCCGTCGCAATATTCATGTAAAATTGCGACAGAAATGGCTTTTCCGTCGCAATTTACATACGATTAAGTTTTCGTCGGTACTGTTCCGTTACTATTAGACAGTTTTCTTGTAGTGCCTCTACTTCAGATGTCAATATTCATCTGCTATTTGGAATACTTGTAGTTTTCAGTCTATTCCATCCCCGTGTGGACTATTCATTTACCATTCAATGAACCTCTTCTATCAACTTCAAAAACAAGGCTGATAAGACGCTCTTTGGATTGGCATTTGGAATGATTATATACCTTCTTCGGGGAGAAAGGAATAACATGTTATTTAGTCAATTTAACACTGATTTGGGAACTCTTTGCACCACAATTTCTACTGCTGTAGTAACCAGGGTGTCTTTGTAGTTCAACCTTTTGCTTCTTATTGCAAGCTTCAGTTCCAGTTAATATAGCTAGGGACTGTTGTTTTGTTATTGTCTAGTTATTTGCCCGGATACTCCCCTAACTAGTTCCACAAGCCATTTAATATAATCCAATTACTTTTTTAAAAAAATGAAAATACCTTTAATTTATTATTTCATAAAATACAATCAATCAATTGAGGACACCGCATCTTAAATGAACCCATACTGTGACAGCAGGGAGAATAACATATTAGGAGTTTGAAGCACAATTAGGCCAAGCGATTGTCCGAAATTGAATTGGCTGAATTTCGTTTCTTGTTTATTGGCTGAATTTCGTTGAGTTGGCATAGAGGAGAACCAGTATTTGTTTCCTTAATCGTTTGGCACTTTGAAAATGAAAGGACAGAGCCATGCAAGGACAGAGACACTGACAGACACACAAGAGGCTGCTGCTGACTGATTGGTGCGTGCCAGATTGGTTGCCCAATTTTTCTTTTGTTTTTTTCTTAGACTTGACGAACTAATTTATATTTAAAAGTGACAAAGCGGCATTTTTCAGAGTCACATCATATCTTCTTATTGAATCCATTTTTCATTATCTAAGTTCGCAACATTAGAATAAGTTCTTGATGATCTGATGAAGACATGTAGTATGGCTTGTAATGATTATCTGAGCCTCGCTCAAATTGCACTCTCCATAGGTGTGTTTACGCTTTGCTAGGCGAGAAATGCTGAGATAGTGATTCCATGGTGATATGACACGGGTACACAAGTGTCTTTGGATCTGATGCGACCGTACACGTGCACTATCAGACATTGCTCTGCCTGCAGAGATACCTTCAACATTATTGTCACAGGTTGGTAAATGACTGACGGCTCAAGTTCCTAAGCACACCTAAAACCACACTGCTATCATCATGCCACGCAAAAGCCTGACGTTCCATGCCAAAATCTCAAGGTCACAGTAACCCACAAGTACCCATTTGGCCCTACACAAAGGATTCTGAATCGTCCGTACAGACAGGCACCCCACAAGTGACAACCCTATCTACCGGTCACCTTCTGCAAATCTACCTCTTCATCATTACTTGTTATTCCGGTTAAGCGTTAGGGACCACTTGCTTGCATCAAGAACGTTTCTTTTTCATGACCCCATTTGCTTATATGCTGACACTCTCTCTGTGAGCTTGTTCTTTCCTTTTTCTTTTTTCCTTTGATCTTGGAAGCTGGCACTGGAGAGAGATTTTGTGGGAGTTTCTCAGATCTTCAATTGGTAAATTCCTGTTGTAGTTGTTCATTTGAGACCTCGAATCTGCATTGAAACATGAATTTGTTCATTTGAGACCTGGAATCTGCATTGAAACATGAATAGATCACGCAGTGATGCTTCATTTAATACAGTGCTCTTGCATTTTTGCTCTGTTTCCAAATTGTTTGTTTCGTACTGGATATCCTTCTTGCTTTCCTTTTGGCTATTTGCATGTCGTGCGCGTGCGACAGAATGTGACCTTTAGGATGTTCTTATTAATTCTAAATAATGTGGTCTTAGTTGATTAAACTTGATCACTTTCTGTTTGGTTGAAGGGAAAATCATAGAAATGGCTGTAAAATTAAAATCTTGCGTTTTCACTCGTTATAAATGTGTGTTTGGTGCACTGAAGTCACGAACTTTTATATGATAAATTGCAATTTACTGAACGCAGCAGCCAAAAGTTGGGCTGATTCTTTACCAACAACGTCAAAGAGCATAGAAAATGTCTTTGTCTGTCCAGACAGTAGACCTGTCTACAAATGGAGACGTAAAAGACGGTGATAACCATTATAATGCGGCTGAAATTGAAGAACTTGTTTTCTCCAAGTTATTAGAGAAGCCAAGGGCTTTGAATATAGATAGACAGAGATCATGCGGCGAAAGGTCGCTGTTTGAGTTGGGTGTCGTGATGTCTCCTCGCTTCTCGTCCAGAGCTGACAACTCTTCTCGAGTGATTGACCATGCTGATTTTGTTTACTCACCAAGTAGAAGGTCAGGATTTACTTCCCCCATGTCACAGACTGGTTTCGAGACATACCCGATGGTGGCCGAAGCTTGGGATGCTTTGAGGCGGTCATTAGTCCATTTTCGTGGTCAACCTGTCGGAACCATTGCAGCGTTAGACAATTCTGATGAAAAACTAAATTATGATCAGGTATTTATCCTACAAGTTATGATAAGCTGTTATCAAGAAGTTTGGTTTCAATTTAGTTACTTCATTGGTCCTTAATCGAGCATCTGTAGTGTTCCTCTTGTAGTTAACACAGCGTAACTTTGTAACTCGCATATATATGAGTGGCCTCAGTTTCAACTGTTTTGAAGCTGCAAAGTGGACGTAATATCTTCGTTTGCAGGTGTTTGTGAGGGACTTTGTGCCTAGCGCACTGGCATTTCTGATGAATGGAGAACCTGAGATTGTAAAAAATTTCATATTGAAAACTCTTCGACTTCAATCTTGGGAGAAGAAGATTGACAGGTTCCACCTAGGAGAAGGAGTAATGCCTGCCAGTTTTAAAGTACTTCATGATCCAGTCAGGAACAGTGAGACCTTGATAGCAGATTTTGGGGAAAGTGCAATAGGAAGAGTGGCACCTATTGACTCTGGATTCTGGTGGATTATATTGCTTCGGGCATACACCAAGTCTACAGGTGACATATCATTGGCTGAGCGCCCAGAATGTCAGAAGGGTATGCGACTGATATTGAGTCTATGCTTGTCAGAGGGTTTTGACACATTTCCTACTCTTCTTTGTGCTGATGGATGCTGCATGATTGATAGGAGAATGGTAAGTTTTCATTGTTTATGTTGGTTATTCATTAATGAACATAATCTACCCTTGTAGCACAAACTAGCTCATAAGGTGAATTTCATGCTAAATTTTTACTTTTGGATGTGGGTTATCCAGTGTTTCTTTGCAGATTCATGTCTTCTTTTTCACATTTTGATCAGAGGAAGGTTTTTGGGTTTCAAGTTGAACTGTTTAAACTAGTGGGTGCAGACTGTGTTTCATCAGGACGGTGGTATCTAATAGAATGTTATATAAAGTTTTTTTTTTTCCTTTTGAACAGGCAGAAACAGATATACAGCTAGGATTACAATTAATGGGGTTTCAGTTGATTGGATTCATTCCTTGGCCAATTCGCGTTCAATCCCGTCTTTCTTTGAACTCTTCATGACTTAACTGGCAACTTTATACTTACCATATCATGGCAAACTTTCCCTCATCTTGTGAAGCAACCAGTTTTCACACGCAAAATACATGTTTTCCCTCTATTTCAAGTTTCATTTAGATTGTATTTTTTTTCTTCTTTTAATAGTTTTGAACTGTGTCTAATTTCAGTTGTTTATCTTGTCAGGGTGTCTATGGGTATCCAATTGAAATTCAAGCACTTTTCTTCATGGCTTTAAGATGTGCATTACTTTTGTTGAAACAAGACGATGAGGGGAAGGAGTTTGTAGAAAGAATTGTGAAACGCCTTCATGCGTTGAGCTATCACGTGCGGGGTTATTATTGGATTGATTTGAAGCAACTAAATGATATATATCGCTATAAAACAGAGGAATACTCGCATACTGCTGTAAACAAATTCAATGTAATACCTGACTCTCTTCCGGAGTGGATTTTTGATTTTATGCCAACTCATGGTGGTTACTTTATCGGGAATGTTAGTCCTGCAAGAATGGACTTCCGTTGGTTTGCCTTGGGTAACTGCATTGCTATTCTGTCATCCTTGGCGACCCCTGAACAATCCACTGCAATCATGGATCTTATAGAATCAAGGTGGGAAGAGTTAGTTGGAGAAATGCCACTCAAGGTATGTTTTCCAGCCATTGAGAGCCATGAGTGGAGAATTGTCACAGGATGTGACCCCAAAAATACTAGATGGAGCTATCACAATGCAGGGTCCTGGCCAGGTATGAGTCTCAACACATTTGTCCTTGGCATTCAGGATCCCATTCAATGTGCTGTTGTGCTTTGAAAAGCTTCATTCTTGACTAGAATGAAGTGATCAAGTGATTCTACGTTATTCTTTTTTGCCATTAATTGAACGGTCAAACTTTATTCTAATGCATTTTGGCAGATCTTGCAAGCTAACACTTATCACTTTCACTATTCTATTGCCACATAGTACGAGGGTTTCCATTCTATCAAATATAGGTGTTTCTTAGTTCTATCAGTTGTGGAAGTGAACTGAGGATCTGAGGACAGTTGCTTATTTTGTTTGATATTATAACCCGTTACTCTTTGAAGCCATAATCAATCTAATTTATACTTCTGTAATCTAAATACAAAATGGCAATTGCCACATCCCTTGCAGTGCTGTTATGGCTTCTCACGGCTGCATGCATAAAAACTGGACGACCACAGATTGCAAGGCGAGCCATTGAAGTAGCTGAAATGAGATTGATGAAAGACAGTTGGCCTGAATACTATGACGGGAAGCTTGGCCGATACATTGGGAAGCAAGCGCGGAAGAACCAGACATGGTCTATCGCAGGTTACTTGGTGGCAAAATTGATGCTGGAAGACCCTTCTCATCTGGGAATGGTGGCATTGGAGGAAGACAAACAAATGAAGCCCCTCATGAAAAGATCTAATTCTTGGACTTTCTAACATTTTGATACCTCAAGTTTTTAGGCATTTGTGATTTAACCATGCATTGCAGTTCAGCTTCTTAACTTTTTCCAGTTTTTCTGTAGCACTTGCCATTACTATTTCGTTAATAAGTTTATACCAAGTTCACCTCCAACTCCAAGTAGACCTGGGAATGGATTTTGCTAATCAATGTGCCTTTAAATTATATGAGAGCAGATGTAAAAAGAAAAAATCAATACAACACTCCCACAAAAGCTATGATTTTAAAGACTAAAATATATTTAGAAATAGATAACTTGATTGATTTGAGGAAGAAAAACAACAGATCCAATGAAAAACAACGGTGTCACAACAGAACCATCAAGAGTTGATGAAAGGACGAAAGTACCCTCAACCGTTAAAACGCTGCGTTGTGGTGCAGTTGTTGATCCAGTCCAATTCTTTTTGGTTAAATAGAAACGGGCAAATGGCAAAGTTGGAGAGCAATAGAAAGCAGAGAAGTGAGGAAAGACTGTGAAAGAGAGTATCGAATCGAAGATGGGAGGAGCAGAGCATGGACACGGCGCCGAAGGAGGAGGCCACGGGGGCGATTTTAGGATGAAGGTGTGGAGCATGACCGGCGGCCCCAACTGCCGCCCCAAACACTGGCGCCGGAACACTGCCCTCGCCCTCGCCGGCGTTTTCCTCATCTGCATTCCCATCGCCATAAAATCCGCCGAGCTGGAGGTTTGTCTCCTCTCTCTCCTATCCTCGATCCCCATATTGAAATTATTTGGAGTAAATTAATGACAAGTTGAATTTTAAGTTTATAGATTGTTGTTGTTGTTGTCGTTGCTGTTGATGACGATGGTGATTGAAGTTTTGTGCTTTTTCCTAATTGGGGGAGTTTATTGTGGAATATTAGTAATTGGGTATTGAGAATTTAACCTCTTACTCATTGTTAACATTTCTCTTCTAGGTTTTAGCAATGTTAGCCTTGTTGGGGTGCTATTTCCTTTTTCTAATTATAGGGCTCTAGTAGACAATTACTGTTAAAATTTTATCCTCGAGGTACACTTGGAAAGGTGCATAATTTTGATTCATACATTTTTAATCTTTTTCACTTCAAGTATGAGTTTACTGCCTGTTTATGTTGACTTTAGAGTTTGATTTGGTTTTGTCTGCGGTTTAACATTTGGTCTATTCTGGATCCACAGAATGTTCTTGTGCTTTTTAGGTGTTCTGATGCTGGAGAATTAAGTTACTGGTCATAGATTCACAACCTCTTTTAATTCATTTCGCAGGGTTAATTTTATAAAAGGCCTCAACCTATACCAGAAACTGACTTATGTATAAAAAGAGGTGAAATTGAAACTCAGTTTATTCTTTCTGTTAACCAAAGGGATCTCACTTGCTCAATCACATCAGTTGGTACACATGTATGAGCTAATTTTGTGAATGACCATCCTGACCTTATTGTAAAACAAGTATTCAAATCCATCTCATTCAGAAATCCTTAGCCCTTTCTTTCAAATTCCTTAATCATTTTAGATTTCAAACTCCCGAATGTGTAGAATATTAACCGATAACAGCTCCCAGCCACCTTGTCTAGAGCCTTAGGTCTCTCACATAGCACTTGTATCAACCCAACCAATTTCCTTTCCAACAATTCTTGAGCCTCTATTTTTGTTTCTATCGTCAACTTTCAATCGTCAACTCTGGATTAAAGGCTGCTATGAATTAAGTGACTTGGCATACCAAATAACAAAAATAAAAAATGGGAATAATAAGAATTTGAATTCAGGGAATCTTTTACTCAAATGCTTAGTTTTGGTATTTAATTGACAAAAGATAAGATGGGCTATTATTGAAGAATATGTGAAAAGTTTTGGGTTTTTAAAACAATTTACCCTATTTGATACTTCACTATTTTATTCCTTTCATTTGACAGTGAATTTTTTTGGGCTCTGAAGTTGCTTGAAATGAAATACCAATTGTTTTCAGATGTACTACACATATGCTGTTTAGGCTGAGCTGATGAAATATTATTCTAGCCTGATGAAATATTATTCTAGCCAGTGTGAACTGCTCTGCTCATAAGATTGTTGCATATGTTATCCTGGAGCTTCTTACAATCAGAATTGATGGGAAAGAGGACTTTATTTCTTGCAGCAAAGGCCACATCCCCCAATTCGCCCAATTCCCTCACAATTGTGGTGCAAGAACTTTGGGACTAAAGATTACAATGAATTGGAGTGATAACAGAGGTTGAATTGCTGTATGTGCAGGGCAAGACGTTTGATATTATTCGACTTCTAATATCATTAAATGTCAGAATAAGATGTAAACGGTATTTTGCTTTAGAATTTCTTATTCAGTTTGCTCTTTGCAGTGGAATTATTGGAAGTTGTGTGTTACAACTTATTATAATCGTCTTTCTTTCAAGATTGATCCAAGATCATTCATCTCACTGTTTATAAGAAGCCTATAGTGCCTGAAAGGAAACTATTCTGGGTTTATCGCTGTGCTTGCTTGCGCCCAAGTATGGTGAGCAAACTACACAAACACGAATGTATTCATCACAGGACCTCGAGTCCTCCACTCTTTTTTGGGGGAATTTGAGGTTTTTATCGAAACAAATAAGTGAAGTCGATTTATTATAAGCACTTGAAACATACACGAACCCATAAAGATTTTGTTAAAACTATCAGTGGAGTTTTTGGAATTCATTTGCTATTAAACCATGAAACTTAATGCAACGTAGTGGTAAATTACGTAGTTAATGTATATGCCATGAAATGATACAAAGGTCATCTTTGGGACTCGAATTTTCACCGAAGTTTATCACCAACATCCTTTGCACGGCAATCTTACTTAGATCCGTTTAAGCAAGATCTAGCCCTCAACGAAACCCTCGAAGTGTTTACCTCGCACACCCTCAAAGAAACAATGCTAAGTAAGCAATAAGAACAAAGGCAATAGAGAAACACAGAGATACGGTCGAAACCAACTTTATAAACTTTCCCTCAAAAGAATATAAAAAATGCTATCTCTGATCAAGTGAGAAGAGTAGAGCTCGAATGAGCCATATATAGGCATCTTAACTTGCCTTCCAAGTTACATTCAGAATCCCACTATATCTGAACTGCCTAAGTCGTGCTAGATCACTACTATCCTT
>JANKOD010000193.1:31031482-31052227 GCA_026284645.1 Erythroxylum acuminatum | reverse complement strand
TATTATTATTATTATTATTATTATTATTATTATGTTTTTATTAAAGTTATAAACTTAATTTTTGTAAAATTAAATATCTAGAATCTAAATTCTAATAAGAATGTTCAACGAAATACTAATAAATATAATTTTCATGCTCTTATAATTTTTTTAATTATATCATCATAAGTCATTTTACACATCAACAATTAATCCTAAACTGCTAATTTTATCAAACATCTTTAATAAACAGCTGATATTATTGGTTGATCATATCAACTTATATAATCAGCTAATTGCTGATATAATCAGCTAACAACTAATGTAATCCGTTGTTTACGGGCCAAAATCTAATTATAGAGTTATATTATCTCCATATTTTTAGTATAAACATAATCTTTTATAAAATATCTAATCCCACTATTTAATTAGATATTTTAATTGGAAAATATACTCGCTACCAAGTAATAACCCCAAATCTGGTTTCTGAAACCCACCAAAAATTGGAGCAAGTCTTTTCCGATAATATCTTAAAAAAGATTTTTCCACCAAATTAACCAAATAAGAGTTCCTGGTCTCTCCTTTTCTTCTCGGTCTTCTTCTTCTTCTTCGTTTCTTTTTCATTCCCTCTTTTTCGTATTCTCAAAGTCCCTTTATTTACCAACGAACCACCATCCGGAAGCCATTCACTGAAGTGCCCGTTTGACTTACCGATGAGGGCACCAAAGAAACCGATCTACGCAGTCACGACATGGGTCCGACGACAGCCACCGAAAGTCAAGGCCTTTTTGGCGGTGGTGGCTGGTATGGCGACCCTGGTTCTCCTCAGGTTCATTGTTCATGACCACGACAACCTTTTCGTAGCTGCCGAGGCTGTTCACTCTATTGGAATCTCCGTCCTTATCTACAAGCTCATGAAGGAGAAAACTTGCGCTGGTAATCATAATTGTTTGAAAGGAAGCTTTTTTAGCGGACTGCTTTTTTTCCTTGGCCGTTTCTGTGGCACGAATGATTAGCTTTTTATTTGGCGATTTGTCAGGAGAAGAGGGAAATTTGGAGGTTTTTTAGGGTGCTTTTTGGCTTCTTTTTGGAAGCTCTGGTCTCTAAGGATTTAGGGATGTTTTGTAGGATCAGTTTAATTGTTTGATGCTTGTTTGGGTTTGTTAGGAAAGGTGTAATTTTCCGTTTTCGTATCTCAATCCTAACCCTTGCAAATAGGAGTCTCATGACTTTCCCCTCACTTTTTGTTATAATCTTTGTTTTTTCATGAAAAGATGTCCAATCTGAAATGTTTAAGTTGAAGCTGAAGATTAAGGACCTAATACGCAAAAATATTTGACCTTTTCCCAAATATCACTTAGAATTCTTTCCGCTTGCTGTTATAAAATTAAGAGAAAAGGATTCCCTCGACCGGAATTTGAAAAAAAAAATCAAAGCTACAGGAATTTTGAAGATCTTGAACGATTTTGAGCTGAATGTTTGTATGATGTGCCTTTTGTTATATCCGCTTGTCTTCTTTGCATAGTACACTGAATCCAAAAGTGGTAAACAGCTGCAACTGCGCGAGGAGAGGATTTTCACAGGCAAACTGTTGTTTTATTGGTTATGTATTGGTTTTGTTCTATAATTCTGTTAACATTAGTGGCGGCATTTCTTTGGTTACCGCCTAGTAAATTGTAGAAGGTTTTATATTTCAATTGTGCAAGGAATCCATATGTGACGTCTAATAATTTATTTATATCTGTTTTATTTTGGCTCATTTTAGAGGTTTTTGTTTGGAACACTTTTAACATTCATTTGATTGACTTGCAGGACTATCACTAAAATCTCAGGAGCTGACAGCAATTTTTTTAGCTGTCAGGTTATACTGCAGCTTCGTAATGGAATATGACATACACACAATACTAGACTTAGCTACATTGGCAACAACATTGTGGGTTATTTATATGATCCGTTTCAAGCTAAGATCTAGTTACATGGAGGACAAAGATAATTTTGCAATATATTATGTGGTATGTATCTAATTATGAACTCAAATACATTAATTGAGGTGTTGGAAATTTCTCACGAAATTGACTTTGCCAGTTCTGGTTTGCATTTTGGTCCTGACGAATGCTTTGGTTATAGGATGCAAATCAGGCTGCCCATTTTATCGTTAGAATATGAGTGTTGTGGTGATTAAGATTACAATTTGTCCGACCATGATTTTCAAAGTAGATTTCTTCCATTGTAGCAGGCCCTTTTATCCTTTGTTTCTACTATTCATGGCTCATTTATGTCATCCTATTACTCTGGTTGTTTAGGTTGTTCAAGTTTTTCCTAGTCTATTATCAGTACTGTGGTCTTATTAATGCCAATCATAGGATCTATGGTTTATCTGTTATGGAGGGCCATTACTTTAATCTTCATGTCTCTGACCATATACTTACTGTTTTATTTGTAGGTGGCACCTTGTGCCGTTTTGGCTTTATTGATTCACCCATCAACTTCTCATAACCTATTGAACAGGATCTCATGGGCATTCTGTGTCTACCTGGAAGCTGTTTCTGTACTACCTCAGTTGCGGGTTATGCAGAATACAAAGGTATGATCTCACATAATTGAAGATACACCAGTTCAGGAACTTGTTGAATATTGGAACTAATTTTCCCTTGGGTGCTTTCAGATTGTTGAGCCATTCACTGCTCATTATGTATTTGCATTGGGTGTTGCAAGGTTCTTGAGCTGTGCTCACTGGGTTCTCCAGGTTTGTTTTTGTTTCTCCATATCTTTAATTTAACTTGAGTTTACATTGGTTTTCTGGCATAGTTGAATTTTATCATGCAAGTCTGACTGCTGAAAAATGCTGAGATAGGATCTTTATTGTTTTGATTTAAGCATCTTTGTAGATTTTACATTTAAATTCCTGCTACAATAGGGATTTGTGGTACAAAAAGTGGTAGTAGTTATCAATGAGATTGTTACAGCCTTTTCTGTTTAGTACTTTTATTAATGCTTCTGTTTTGTTATCTTGTCATGTTAGCTATGCTATCATGTCTGATTATGCGTGAGAGTTTCTATGTTTGTGTGTAACAAATTGTTTGTACGAGTTGTGTACTGATGACACACGATGTATACAAGCATTCATGTTGTGAATCCACTTTCTTCACAGACATACTTCATTTATTAATCAATATTTCACACACGTCAATGTATTAAACAATTAGTTATACCCATAATGCAACTCCTAAAACTTCCTACAATTTTTTAATCGTCATTTTTTCTTTTTATTTTTCAGTTGTCATAAAACATTTTAAAAGGTTAAAATTGAGTTCTTAAGGAAAGTTTTACACATACAAACTAATTTTCTTGAATATCTAGATTGCATGTATAGAATAAGTTCCTTACTAACATAACTGATTAGTATAATAAAGAACTTTAGCTTAAACCTACACCAAAGCATGAGTTGAAGATTTGTAGAACTTACGTATGAAAAACATAATAATAAAGTTTTGGATTGAAAAGTTTCAAGGGGTTTCCGTCTCTAGAGAATATTTAGTACTGTTTTGAGATGAATATACATGGTTTAGGACTCAAAAAGATATAAAATATAAAGTTTTGGGATTTTATTTAAAAAATTTGAAAAGTTTTAGCACTAGTTATGTCATTGTTGCAAACATTTACAAAGATTTTGCCAGTAGTGGTTAGGTTCTGTGTTCTTAACATGATGTGATGCCATTATAAGATTATCTATATAAGCATTTTGCTTCTCTTTCTGACACGATGCATTTCCCTGATTTTATGGTTGAGCAAAATGATTACTGTCACAACATTCTATGAATGCACTGTTTATATGTTGTTGAACAGGTTTTAGATACCCGTGGACATTTGCTGGTTGCTTTGGGCTATGGATTGTGGCCTTCTATGGTTCTCATCTCAGAAATTGTTCAGACTTTCATCCTAGCCGATTTCTGTTACTATTATGTCAAAAGGTTTGTTTATTGGCGAACACCATGTCGCACCCAAATGGCACAAAGAAAGCTAGTTTACACCTTTTTTATCACTAGTCAAAGCTTACTGTGATTGTCGGTTTTGCAGTGTGTTTGGAGGACAGCTTGTTCTTCGTCTACCTTCTGGAGTGGTGTAACACAGAAGTCTCTTCTAGTGTGGTTTCCTGAGCAATGCTACCATGAAATTATCTTACACAATGTTCATGAGTTCTCTTTCTGTGCCGGATTCAGTTCTCTGTTGCAGTCATGACAAGAGGGTTGCTTGTAGAGCTGGGGATATTGAAAACTTTAGTGGATGTACTTGGAATATAGTTTGAGGCCTGACATAACTTATCTCATCCAAATTCTAATATTGTCTTTACAATGTAGACAAGTTTCTCAAAACTTGTGGTCTCTGTTACTGGTGATTACGGATGGCTCCTTACCAAAGGTGGATCTATCTAGATAACTTATTAGTCATTATTATATACAACTTGCTTTAATTTCTGGTCTTAAGAAGATTTTCCTACAAACTCTTTTGGTAATAGTATGTGCTGTTAAGTGTGCAATTGCTGCTGGGTATCGGCTTCCTGCACTGAAGTTTACATGGATGACTCGACTTTGGTAAAGGTCGAACTTACAAAAGCCTGTTGGTGAACGCCATAAAGTCTTCTTTTTAGCCTGTAAGTAATAATAAGTTCAATATTATGCTTTAAGCAGATAATCTCATTTGCACCAAGCGGGTTACCCAACAAATTGAAGGTTGGTGGTGATCACCATTACTTGGTCTAGTATGAAAGTGATTACCACGAGACGTGTGGTAAACAAAATTTTCAGCCATAGAATGTACTAGTTTGTTTTGCTACGATGACCTTAAAAAGGTCCCGAGTTATTGGAGAGAAACAAAGACTTGGTTGTCAGAGAGTGAGGTTCCTGGCAAGAATTCCCTCCAAAGTGACCCCAGGTCCAAAAGCCAGTATCAACCCCCACTCTGTGTCTTCGTTATTCTCCTTGGTCTTGAAGCTCTCTTCAATAATGTAATCTAACACATACACAATGGTGTTGCTACTAGCATTGCCATAGTCCATAAGAGCTCGTCTACTAGCGTTCAGTCTCTCTGGCATCAAATCTAGTCGCTTTTCTATCCGGTTCAAGATTGCTGGTCCTCCTGGATGGACTGCCCAGAATATCTTGTTATAATCTTTTTCATATAGGCCAGCAACTCCCATCAACTTCTGACAAAAGTCTTCAATGTTATCTTCAATTATCTGAGGAAGCTCTCTTGCTAGCTTAAAGCTGATACCCTCTTCTGTGAGCCTGCCATCAATAGTTCCCTGAGTTTCTGGCAAGAAATTCTGTATTGCTGTGTGAAGCTCGAAGAGAGGCTTTTCCCTGCCTGAAACTGGTTCTGTGCCTATAATCATAGCTCCAGCACCATCCCCAAAGAGTGCCACTCCAACTAGATCATATGGTCTATCCGCACTTGGTGGCTTGAACCCAATAATGGTAGTTTCTGAAGTAGCCAGCAAGACTCTACTTCCAGGATTGTTCTCGGCAATATCCTTTGCAACACGAAGACCAGCCACACCTCCAGAGCAGCCCATGAAGTAAAGCATAACACGACGAGTTTGGGGGCTTAGCCCTAGACCCCTTGCTAGATAAAGGTCACCACCTGGTAGTCTAGCTTCACTTGAGGAGACATAGACTAAGTGGGTTATATCTGTTAGAGGCCTGCCCCAGTTCTTGATGCATACTTGTGAAGCTTCAATTGCCATCTGTGTTACCGCATCATTACAGATATCCAGTCGTTGCTTCAAAGTCGGTTGGCCTTCAGTGGCAAGTTCAGGATACTGTTTCAGTATCTCTTCTGACATAACCACATACCTTGTTTTGACAGTTGTTGTCTGGCCTGTTTAATGATTCAGAGAAAAAATCTCAGTATACAACTAGTATCTAACATTCATATGTATTTATTTGGATGAAAGTAAATGAGAGAGTAAGTTGGGAATATTACAGAGTCGAGTTAGTTTCCTTTTAAGATCAGGATCATCGCAATTGGTGTTCTTGAAGTACCCATCAACCAGAAACTCTTGCATGACGAGCTGGTGAGGAAACGCCTTGCCAAGGGCCAGAATTGTAGCTTTGCCAGGGTTGGCCATTTTTACAAAACCTCCCTGTACAGTCGCTTCGCTGCCCATGCTTGATGCTTGTCTAACAATACAGATAAGGTGATAATAATTCTTGGGATACTTTCACTTTGTAGTAAAGCAAATGCAGAAGAGCTAAGATCACATATATACAACTGCAAGCCATGTCTTAGAAGAAATAATAAGATAAAAGTAGGGTAACAGTAAATATATTTCTTATCTGAAGAACCATAAGCGTGGCGATTCTTATATTATGGTAAAGGCTGTGTAGTTGAGAAGCAAGGTTCCCATGGAGGAAATGTTTAAAGATGTTGGTAGGCGATTGGTGGCTTGTTGATTCTGCACATTATAAAGGAAGTTTCCAACACTAAAAGGACAGAGTACTACTACAACCTGATTTCGAACGTAAGGATGACAAGATATTATGCACACCTTTGTTTTGACTTAAGTCAGACCTCAACATCTCTATTCTAACACACAATCAGAATCTTCGTCCTAGATCTTCTTTAATTCTTTTCCAGGATATTATTGAACGAACGTTCCCAGATTAAGGCTAAGGCTAGACAGTTCAAGAGAATTGTTTGCCCGGATTTATGTGGCTAAGGGCCAGCTCATGTAACTCAATATTATAAATAACAAGGGCCAACCATAGCAGATCCTATTACGGTGGCATGAAAAGTTCCCAACTCAACTCATCCTTAAAACAGCCAGTTAAAAACGATTAAGCAAAACGTGTGATACTATCAGCTAGAGATGCATACTATGCATTCATAATTTGCGATAAAACAAACAGTTCAATCGTAAGATTTCCATCGCTGCTTAACCCAAACAACTGCAAATTATTACTACAGAAGCTTTACACTAAATATCATTCTTGTAACAATCAAATATGTTATGCTGGTTCTCATGACACTTCTCATATATGTCTCCAAATAATCATCCAATATAGATCAATCATTTCAAAGTTCAGCCAGAGACTTTCCACTGATAAAATCAACTACTTGGGCAACTGCCTGGTCGAGTGCTGCAGTCACTGCAGCCAAATTCTGCAAAAATTCCTCTGCAGCTGGTTTGTCACCATCTATTATATCAGTCACAGCCTTTACAAATACAACAGGGACTTTCAAGAGATCAGCTACATAAGCAACAGCTGCTCCCTGAAACCAAAATTTCTAGCAAACTGACTTGGTATATAGTGCAAAGTCTAAGAAACATAGTAAGAGTAATGATGCCAATATAAGAGCATTAATCTTAACCTCCATATCCTTAACGGTAGCATCATTTGCAATTATTGATGATTCATCCTGAGGGGAGATATCAAGCGAGTCTCCAGTGGACAAGTTCCCAAGCTGAAATATATATACATACATATATATATATATATATAATGGTATTAAACCTTTGAAGGCATCCGTGAGTTTTGAAAAGTATTGAGCCAGAGGAACTTGATAGCAGCAACCTTTAGATTAAGCTCTTTCAATAAATTAGGTGTTGACAAGGCTTGCCTCAAGCCAACTCCATAAAGATCAAAAACCTAAAACAAGTCAAGGAGCAGATTAAATATGCACTGAATGCCAATAAAATCTGATAAAAGAAATTGATAAATCCAACATCATTCATGAATTAGAGTATTTATGTCTATTTCTAGTTTTTCTTCAGATTTATGCTCCAAGTAACTAGATATAAAACCAAGTTATGTGGGTTTGCAGATGTATTGTTCTAAAATCTTTTTTTTTTTTGGTAAAAGAAGAGACAAAAAATAGCAGATGACTTGGTTGCCAAGTTTTGGCCATACTTCAAGGCAACCAATCTCTGTGGATCAGAACAAGAAAACAATGGCTAAACTTCCCTTGCCTCATTGACATAATAGGAAGCAACTATCAAAAGTAAGCAATACTTACCGGGATAGGGACTCTTCTGTCATGAAAAGCAACATGAGATACAAGATAAACATCACCAATGGATGAACCTTTGGCCTGTAGGTGTCTCAATATTAGTATGAGAGTAAAATGAAATGCAGTATTACGCTGAAGATATCACTAACCCTACACCTTAATTCCTTTATTAAAAGGAGGATGAACTCATTTCACTACAAGTAACTGTTCAAAAAATAAAAGCAGAAGAGAGAGTTAACAAGGTAAATCAGAGGAATAGACCTTGGAACTAAGAAAAGATGATCCACTTGCCAACTGGCACACTATAAATTTAGAAAGTTTGATGAAAACACGCGATCAACTGTATATAAGCACAAAGAAATAAAATGATAACGAAGAAGAATGCACCTTAAAGCCACCAGCGGTGCCAGCATTGATAATTAAATCTGGCCTTAGTGCTTGGATAGCAGCATAAGTCACAAGAGATGCAGAAACGGTGCCAACACTGTCAACCCCTGAAAGGAAGATAATCTGAACAAAGATTGCAAGATAGAACCACCGGGAACCAAGAATAAAAGAGTAACCTCTTCCAATAAAGTAAGTAATGAGAACCTATGAACTGTACTAGAAACTGGGAAGTATATCGGCAGAATGCATCAGAAGAGTGGTTGAAAAATCATTCTTAAACAGGAAGCTGGCAAAATCCAAAAAATTACCCAAAGTGGGATCTTTTCCGGGCCAGACTAGATTAATCTGAAGCTCTTTATAGGTACCATGATATCGGACCCAAGGAACCCCAATCGGAAACCTGCACCGCCATGCTTAGGCATATCTTATGACCACAAACTCCAAATATGCAACTCACGTTGAAAACATAATACCACCAACATTCACAAACTGTACCGCTCAGCATCAATCCCTATATCTCAAGAACCTAACTTTTTCCAATAAACACTATAAAGCAAAAGACCAGGACAAATACACACACACCATTAATAAGCCGAAAAGAAAAGAAGAAAAAAAGAAAACGGATAATACCACACAAATCTCTAACTGACCAATTAAAGCAGTAAAGAGTTATTTTCTTCTAATTATTAGATATCTCCTAAATCCTAAACCAAAGTCAAACAGACAAAATATCATTACTGATCAAAACATGAAAGCCACACACACGGAGTTAAAAGATCTTCATCAAAATCGAAAAACAAACAACACAACAAAGGTTTCCAGAAATGAAAGTTACACAGAATCATTTTCCTCTTTGAGCTCCAACTTGTTCACCACAGGGACAGCTTCCGTTTGCATTGCTGTTACTCACCATCACATAAAGCACTCGATAAAAAAGTTCCAAGAGAATTATACAAAAGCTCAGAGAAAGACATAAACTGAATAGAAAAATACCGATAATGATGAGAACAGAAGAAATTGGACGGCGCTCTTCAACAACCAAGGCTTCCTCCGCAGCGTCCACCTTCACGCCGTGACCACGAGGAGCCATAGCCGATCACTTGACTCGTTCTCTCTCTATTTGAACGTTTAGTTTAGTTTAGTTTGTTAGTTTCTGGATAGAAGTTGAAATGTTAATTTTCCTCAAAAAGTGAAAAAGATTGTTGTTCGCCGTTCCACCAATCGAAGACCAAAGACGACTATTTGGGATTGGAGCAGAACCTTCCTTAATGGAGACGTCTGGAGACTGGAGAGGCCAACCATTGTTTTATGGTCCCACTGTTTTAGCAACGTTTTTATTTTATTTACATAAAAAATTTAACTCTTTTCTGTTTTTTGCCTAGATATTTAAAAACAGTCCTTAATTATTAAAGAAAAGATTATATAATGCTCCCCTGTTTAAAATAAAAGTCGTTTTATTAAGATTTTAATTATTCAAAATAAGTGTCGCTCGTGACTTTTTATGTATGTTTATGATTTTACTTCCAAAATCGCCATTTAATTTTTCTCACATCTTAATTATACAGATTATATTTTCAAGGCATTTCAACCTGTAATTAATAAGGGTATATCAAACATTTCATTAACTTTCTTAAGAAGTATGCACCTCTCTAAAACGACTTTTATTTTGAATAAGAGAAAATACTAAATTTCTACGTGATATGAATCTCTACGTGATAAGATTATATACTACTGAATTTCTCGTGTATTAGCTTAACTTCTAAATAAGAGAGTCTGACAAAAAAGCATCCGAATTTTAGTTATATTATTATTTAAATCTTATTAATTAATTAAATATTTTAAAAAAGAAAATTGTGATAAAAATCATATTCCTTAAGAAGAGGGACAAAAAAGCATATTTCATTTTTTCCACGAGCTCAAATTCTATAAGATTAGATAAGGCTCAGTAATTAAATTAGAGGAGATAAATTGTACAAATTAATTATTGTGATAAGTCTTCGTAGCAAAAAGAAAAGAATAATGAAAGAAAGAAATCACGCGAAGCTATCATTCACATTCGAGGCGGTCCATTAGAGGGCAAGACATGCTTCTGAAGTACAATGGTCCCAATGGAATAGAGACGCAAGTTACAATTATACCACTAAAGTATAAGGTTTATGTAGTCTATCCTATTGGACATTTCCAATCTTATTTTTCCTCAAAAACGTCATTTTATAATTATTTATATATAAAATGACATCATTTTTTAGATTGAAATATGATTAGAATCAAATAACAGACACAAAAAATCTAATACCCTAAAATATACGAGCGAGCCAAATTACATACTTAATTGTATCTTAAAATATTTAAAATAATATTACTTTAGATAAAGAGTTGAGAATTTTGAGTTTAATTTAAAATTTCGTTAAATTAGGTCTAATTCATTAATTTTTGAACTACGATGGATCAAATGTTCGTATACTGTCGCCTGTACTAAAATAGCACGGCAGAATGGTTCGAAACAATTAATATTTTAATTTTTGTTAACGAATTTTTAGATTTAACTCAGTAAAATTTGACTCAACTCATATAACTTATTTAATTTTGAAAGTTTATTGATATAATATTTAATTAATTGATTAGAAATATCTTTAGAAAATAAGGATTGAGATCTTCAAGCTTCAGGTTAAAAAAGAAAGTTGAAAGATTGCTCAGCAATAAAGATCTCCAAATTTAATGTCGAGTTAAAATTATATTTTTAATCTCAACGTTTATAACAACATATATAATAGATTTTAATGTTCAAGATGTTTAAATTAAACTTTATCATTTTAAAAATATTCAAGACAAACCTTAAATGAATAAAAAAATTAACGACATTAACTCTTTATCAGTTAAACGTCATATATTAAAAAATAGGTCTCGTTATCATATGTCAAGTGAGGTTTATTGTTTAAAACATATAAATATGAGCTCATTGTCACGTAATTTGTCAGGCCAATTGTCTAAAATACAGTATATAAACAATGACTCTGCGGATTTACTTTTTGATTAATATAAACGATAATTATGTACTTGTGGGGCACATTTTTTATTTAAAAAATGTATAAAAATGCTATGTCAATGTTGTCATGATTTTTAACTAACATAAATAAATTTCATCAAAATTTTTTATTTATTTAGAGTTTGTTTTAAATGTTTAAAAAATATTATAATTAAATTTGAGTATTTCAAAATATTAGAATTCATATTATCTTTTATTGAAAACTGTGAGTGTGAAGTGTACATAATTTCAGGTTTCAGGTTTGCAAGAATGTTGTTTTACATGTAGATTTAGAACCCTTTACTTATGTCTTGATTTTGGTGACATATTTGAAAACATGGCAATGCGATTACGTGGAGGCGTGATCAACCTGGGAGAATTCGTGTTTCATATCATATAATTGTTTGGTAAACATCTGCTCAACTAAAATCAAGGGATATGGTTGAATGAAAAGAATTCATCCATTCTTAACTAAAAGTTAAGAATTTAATCCTTAACTTTGGATATAAAACAATCTTAAATTTTTGGACCAGCTGTCCCACCATCTTATGAGGTGGTTACAAACTAACGAGAAAATTAATCACTGAATTCGCAGAATATCAGTCTAGATTAAAAAAAACATCTGATATCTAATAAATTCTACCTATTGTTAGATTTGAACCAGCAACTCTTGCTATCCGAAAGCAATACTTTACTATTGAGTTAGGTGATCATCTGTTTTTGTTACTCAATATCTACCATATCTAAATAAATAAACATTTATTTATAAGTACTATTTATTAAATAAATAAATGCTCTATTGCGCATAATAATAGTAAAAACCGGTTATCTGTTTTCGGAGTACTATTTTCTTGGTTACGATTACATTATTGACACGGGCCTTGGCTAACTTGTCAATGGGACTCGTGACCCATTGTAGCTCTGTAGGACATTATCAAGGTACTGGGTTTCTTTACCAATATAGCTCTGTAGCTCAAGCCAAATTTCAAGTTTCAGGCTTGTAAGAAATGACTGGTAAAGATATTTAAAACCTAATACCCTGTAGGGTGACTTTCCTTTTTATGCTACATGTGGCAAACATGAAGGCATTATGATGTAGATAAGTAAAAACATGTTCACGTTGAGAGGAATGGTGTTCTAGGCCACGACTTCTACAAGGTAAGGAAATATCATCACCATAAATGCTAGCGTACAACTTCTCTCAATTTTTATATTTTTGAATTAGTCACAGCAATTAAATACTAGTAAAGACAATTTTTTTAACTTAGTTATCTAATTTTTTAAAGAATTAAGTATTTAACTGAAAATTTTTAAAAAATAAAGATTAAAAATTTAAATGTTTATAATTTATTATCCTTTCTTCTTTTCCAATAATAAAGTGGCTCCTTGGCTTTAAGGGGCTAAGTGGCTCAGAATCCTATTTCACCATGGATTAAGACAAATTCCCTAACAGATACCTAGAGGAAATCTTTATTGAGAAATGATAACAAGTGTTTGGTGTGCGTCGTGTCAAGCATAAGACAGGATAATCCTGGACAGAGGATCCAGATTCGTTAAGTATAACGTGGTTACATGGAAGCTTGGTACTATTATTTCGTGTAACAAGACTGCTCACAGACGTATTGTCCAATTGAGGACACCACAACAGGTTGCATGATGCATGATTTAATTCCATGCATGTATGCTTCTGACATCCCAAACTCCACCTCTCTTTTATGTTTATAATTATTCTCGTTGATCTGTTTAATGTACAGGCCAAGAAAATTGAACTTTTGGTTTACAACATCAGTTATGTTATGATGACTCTCTGCTTGGAACAAAACTGGCCTGAAATTTTGTTTCAGGACAAGGAAAATATAGGTGACTTGGAACTTGGTAGCCTGGAAAATAAACTAGTAGTTCAACCAAAACGGGAAGTTACACGAGCAGAAAATGAAAAGTATGTAGCTTGGGGACCAAATCCCAGAAATGAAAGAAGAGGCCAAAGTTATATATTTAAATGAATATTCAGGAAAGTCACCTGATTATGAAAAAATATCTTGAAATAACTGTGAGCTTTTCCAGCATTTCTTCACCAAATACCTCACAAATTTTCGATAGGAAATGGTACCTAATGAAAAGCTACAATGGTTTGGCTGCAAGTTTTTTGCTGGATGACAGGAATATATTCAAGCTATACGTCAAGCCTGGTGAGCAGTGTCTGAAAGATTAAGTAGAATAGCAGGAGGAGGAAAAGGTAATGAGGAGGTCTTATGCTGGAGCTGCCATTTGGGAGTGCAGGAAATGTGTCTGGGAGTGGCATTGCGCACTCTTCTCCACTAAAATATATTTTTCTAGGCATAGCCCATCCATTTGTTAAGGTGAATATGCTTAAATCCTTTTCTATTAGTATATCGGTCTTGACTGATCCAGCTTCGTCATCAATAACTTGTAACAATTCGTTATTAACGTATGGTAATCCCCAGAAGAGAGCAACGTCGTCTGCAGAAAGTTCAATGCTAATATGTTAGTCAAAGTGGATCTACAATGCATAGTTACTTCGAATTATCATAGCAGTGGGCAAGTCTAATATAGAAAGGCCTATGACGATACTGTAAACTTAACCATGCATTTCATACAGATCATTCACCCTACTCTCCATCATAGTAGTTGAAGGTTGAGGAAGTGGGCGACAAAACCACATGTGGGAGTTACGGGACATCATGAAAGGGACCATGTACAGGGAGAAGGGACCATATACAGGTAGGTAAGGTTGGACTGTGTTTGACCGAAATCCTTACAGATACGATCAAAAGTTTTGTTAATTTCAGCATTCTGCGCCTTGATCAAAATCATCAGAAGACTACCTGAATAGCCAGCAGAGGGAAGCGATGTACTATTAAAGCTATATACTGTTGTGTTCTGCCTGAAACCAGGATGCTGTATCAGTAAATTCCAGTCTGAGTAGTTTTTGACGTAGTTGTAGTTGGAGATTGTCACTTTCACCCTCCAGTGATCCACATAATTGGTCTTAACATGCCAGTGCACTCTAACTGGGCACATATGATCACTGCATTGCACTATTTCTGACTGCTTCCCGTCCCTGATATGCCAGAAACGCGATGAATGAGAATAAGCATCTACTTTTAACTTCCAAAGTCGAGTACAATGATTGACATATAGGCCAAATATCTCCCAACCACCAGGCGTTTTAGCCTCAAGCTTTAATGGTAGACACACAGACATTTATAGAAACATACCTTATGCATTGTTTTGAGTCTTGGTCTGGTCCTTTGCATCCACAGCTGCACTTAGGACATGATGTGACCTTGGAATTATAGAATGTTGAGAGTGAAACACAACAAGTAGGAGTCTCATTTGCCAAAAAGCTAGAGTAAGTGCATGTTGATTTCCAAGTTTCTGAAAGCAATATAATGCAGGAAATTAGGTTGTGAAGAAGAGATATAACTTCCTGATAAGTTCTTATTCTCAATCTGTAACAGTGGAATTTGTGTGTCAAGTAAAGGAGACACGAAATGCTCAAGTGAAGGTTTATAAATCTGGAGTAAAGATACTTACTGAAAACCTGGATTTCTCTTCTACCGCCTATATCTGAAGACTTGGTGGGATCTGTATCCTCAACCTGGCTACAAGTGTAACCAGGACCTGGTGCCAGTAAGGTAAGATTTACAGGTGGATAAACTGTAGAATTGGCCCCCAAGTTTCCAACAGTCATTTCGAAGATGGAGTGTGATCTTGAAGGATCAATAGCATTGCCAGAGATCAGGCCACCGCGACAGCAGTGTTCTGACATGTTTTGAGGGGAGGCATATGGCATGAGATCAGCAATGACAGGGTTTGGCATACAAGAATGTGGGATTTGGTACTTGAAGTTTGAACAATCCCCTTGAACAGTGGCAAATGCACCAGACATTGACCAGATAACCTCGCCTTTTGTCCATGCCCACCCCAAGTTCCAACCCGGGCTCTCAATGTGCCGATACTGATAGTAGTTTTGGATAGTAACCCTTGCCTGCAAGAAGATCCATCCCAGGATGTTAGCTTCCACTCAGGAATCATCTTAAACCTAGGCATATTTTGAATAATATGGTGGCATATGCACAAAACATATAATTTAGCTTATATGCTGATTCTTACTTCTTCTATCAAATTTAAGAGCCATGTACTACTACTACTTCTGGTAATTCATGGGGTGTCAAGGTATGAAATGAAATTGTTAGGGGGAGAAATCTTTTGCAATGTCAAGATTGGTAGTAACAGCTAAGTAAATACTTCAATGAGTTCCTGCCATTAGGCCAACAAGACAAATCAAAGAGAACTAGTATATTAATCTTGAACATGGACTTGCAATCCTGTACTCTTAGTTCCTATTCTTGTCATTTTATATGTCCTAGAGCAGCTACTATGACAGCTTCCTTTCAACAATCTAGAATTACTGATTACAAGCAATGCTACCAATAACAAAGTCGTGAAGAACAAAGGCACGTAATAATCGTATTGTGAAAGAGAAAGAAGTGGAAAACATGATCGAAATACCTGAGGACTCTAATTATGCACCAAGGAAATTACTATTTGAATCAAATTAATCTAGTCCATTGTTGCTGTTTCTAGCTTGTAAGAATATGCTGAACAGTCCTATTTTAGGTAAAGAGCATTTTTTGTCACCCACCACATATCCATCAGTTGTCCAATCATGGATATCAAAAGTAACTGTGATGTTCCCGTCAGGATCCAAAGGGTCATAGCAATCTGCAAACCACACAAAAACTGTATAATCAGCCAAAAATATATAACAAAGCGAAACAGGCAAGTCTCTAGAACTAGGCGTCCATTGGTATCAAAACCCGCGTGGGTTGTGCTACTATCCTTCTCCAGGATATCTCTGAGGTTTCCTTTCCCTGCTTGGTAACTTAGTATGCTTGTAACTTTCCTCTTATAAAAAAAAAGTTTTCCTGCTCCCAAATAAAAAAAAAAGGAAGCAAAGAAGGATTAGGTCTTTGCCTGTAAAAGTGCAGAGCGAAATTAATAATGCTAAGGTTGGTGCAGAGAGCAGAACACATGATAAGGATAGCTTCATTTTTCTTGGAGATCGCTGGAATGATATTGACTGAGGATTTTACAATTAAATGAGACAAAAGAAACCATTCAAGTTTGAACTCTAGTAACAAGGAGAAAATGTTTTGGTACCATCTTGACGTGTTCTTGAACTACAATGTTCAGTTACCAACTGAATTCGAAGATGAACTCCAACAAAGCTGTCAACAAACAAGAATTTTCATCGTTTATATCAAGTTGGCTTGTCCATACAACCGCAAACGAAACAAATCCCTGAGTCAAATCTCGAGATTATTCAGAATGCTTACAATGTTACATCACACCAAGTTTTGGGTAATACCAATGTCTTATTCAGTTATCAACTATGTTTCCTAGTAAACCTGCAAAAGACAGTTAACATGTTATCTCCAACATCTGCGAGCCCGAACGCGTCTAGACACCAAGAATGTGGGTTGACCAATTAAATGGATAGTTTAATGGCCCACTAAATGTACAACACTCTAGGCTTATGCAATTCAATGAAACCCAACAATTTCAACTCTTTTTTTATACTCCATCCCAATCCTAATTCCAGACCCAAACCCAATATAACTCCTCTTATCCTAAGCTTAATTTCAATACTAGGCCACCTACACAATGTCAAAATTGTTTAAAATGGGGAAATATTATTACTCACTATTGTTTTCGGTACATAGAATCTCAAAATTGCTCTAACGGATTTTTCCACACGACAAATAATATTACCACATCCTTCTTTGCCATAAATATCTAACACGATCAAGCCAACTTCCTTAAACACCAATAAAGTTATTGAATGGTTATCAGATACTAGCGTCACTGCTTATATAACTCCACATTCTCCTATCGTAGAATATGTCATAACATATGAAAGATCCAATCAAGTCGTTATTGGTTGTAGACATGCTCTTCCTATTTCATCTAGTGGTACCTTAACATTTCCAACTTTTTTTTATCATACTCTTCACCTTCGTGATATATTGATTGTTCCTTACATCACTACTAATCTTTTATCTATTATAAAATTTGTCACTAATAATTCTTCTGTCATTGAATTATCCATCTAGTTACGTTGTAAAGGAACTCAAATCTATAATCCCACTTCTTGCGGGCCCCATCTATAACAACCTCTATCCAATAAAGATTCCAATGCATTTAACATATCCAATTACACTCATAGTTGCCTTAACTTAATAAATTTGTATAATCAACACCTTGGTCATCTGTGTCACTCCACATTATCTAAATTTGGTCATATTTTGCCTTTTAAAAAATGTCATCAATCCATGTACTTCTTGTCTTCTAGGTAAAAGTATTTGTTTTCATTTCTTATATCTTCACAAATTTCTGTCAAACCTTTAAAACTAATTTATTATGATATTTGGGGTCTTTCCTTGTCTCTTTCTCACTCTAGTTATTGATATTTCATAATCTTTATGGATCACTTTAGACATTTTACTTGGATTTTTTCACTAATTCACAAAACTCATGCCTTACTTCGTTTTCAATTTTTTAAAGCCACCACTAAAAATCTCAACTTTTCAAGAGCTCCTAAACTTACCAAAGGTGCCTTTACTCACTATCTTCTTTCCAATGGTATCACTCTTTACATCTCTTGCCCCTATACACCCCAAGAAAATGTTCTTGCTGAACGTAAACTTCGTCACATTATTGAAATTGGTCTTAGCCTTTTTCTTCATGCCTCCCTCTCCAAGTTTTTTTTGTACAAAGCATTCACCACTGCTATTTACCTTATCAATCTCTTACCACTCTTGTTCTTCATCACAAATATCCTCATGAAATCCTGCACTACACTCCACCTAACCTTACTTATATTTAGGTATTTGGTTGTGCTTGTTTCCTTATTTGGCCTCCACTCGTATAGACAAACCTACACCAAATTCTATACAATGTGTTTTCCTTGGTTATTCCTCCCTACATAAGGGTTATCAATGTTTTGATCCTATAAACTCTAAGCTTTACATTTCCTATCATGTCCGCTTCCTTTAACATCCCTTTTTAAAAGAATTTACCTATCTCATCCTCCACCTCACCTTCTCCTATTTCTTTACCTTTACCTCTTCACACTTTACCCTCCACTCTCTTCCCCCATTCCCAACAACTTCACTTTGCCCTCCTCATCCCATAATAACAAGTACCTGAGATCACAAGCGTACCCCTCATAACTTTTATGATTACATTACTTACACTTTCACCACCTAAAATACTCTTTTCGATCCCACATCTTTTACTCAAGCTAACAATTTTCCTCACTAGTGCCAAGCTATGTTTGATGAGTTTAGTGCTTTCCATCACAATGCCAAATGGACTCTTGTTCCTCCCACACCAAACACAAATATTGTCAACTATAAATGAGTTTTTCACATTAAAAAATCCTAATGATTCCCTTGAGTGTTACAACGCTTGTCTTATAGCCAAATTTTATCATCAAACCCTAGGTGTTGATTATACTGCCACCTTCAGTCTCACAACTATTCGCATCATCATCACCTTAGCAATGTCTCATAATTGGCCTATTCACTAACTTGATGTTAATAATGCCTTTCTTCATGATTACTTACAAGAACTTGTTTACATGTCTCAACCTCCTGGCTTCATAGATCCACACTATACTCAATATGTTTGTGGACTCCATAAAGCCTTATATGGTCTTAAACAAGCCCTTCGAGCCTAGTTTCATCATCTAATTCAAAAAATCCTTGATAAAAAATTTAAACCCTCAAAATCTGATTCTTCTCTCTTCGTTCATAAAACTAGCTCTCTCATAACCTTTCTCTTAGTATATGTGGTTGAAATTTTAGTCACTAATTCTTCTCCAGCCTTCGTCACAAACTATATCAATGATCTCAACTATGCCTTTTCTATAAAATACTTAGGTCCAATTCATCACTCTCTTGGTATCGAAGCATACACCACTTCTCTTAATCTTCTTTTGACTCAAAAATAGTATATGAAAGATGTTATTTAAACTGGCTTTGATATTTAAACCAGTTTATAGACCCATCACTCCATCTCTTCCCTTGCCTAAAAATCATGGTGTTCCCCTCTGTGATCGTACTGAATACTGTAGCATTGTTGATGTTTTTCAATATCTTTATCTCATTTGGCCTGACATTTTATTTGTTGTCAATAAGGTATCTTAGTTTTTATAGTGTCATACTGACATTCACTAGCCCGTGATGAAACAGATTCTACAGTATCTTTGCTCTACACCCTTTTATGGCATTCACTTCACCAAATCCCCTTCCCTTTCTTTACAAGCCTATTATGATGCTAATTGAGCTGGTTGTCTTGATGATCAACGATCTAAATCTAGTTATTGAATATTTCTTATTCTTAGTCTTATTTTATTGATGGAGAACCATGGGCATGTGAAAGACAAGAAGAGAAGCATCCATGGTGTGATTCGCCTCAAGGAAGCCTAGGACATGACTTGCATGGACATGAGCTTGCAAAAGGAGGCTTAGGAGTTGAAATTGGATCAGATTTGAAGTCTGGATGTTGAAGGCAAGGGGATGAACGAAATTCCCATATCAAAGGCCCAACACTCTGTAGGAAAATCCCGGGAGGTACATCACATGTACCAGGTGCGGAAAACAAAACTTTTTTGTCGCCGGGACTTCCCGAACCCCAGGATCCAGGTATCGGTATGAAGACATCAACCTAAACAGCCAAAAGAGACTGTCTCTAAAGGTGATCCACGCAGAGATCAGACAACCTAACCGAGTCAAACACTTTTGACCCGGGAATAGCTAGAACAGATTAAAGCCTGCTAGAGCCTACCTCTGTCCTGGAGAGCTGAAGGAGAACGTTGGACCATGAGCTTGGAGAAGAGAAATCGATGGTAGCTTGGTGAAGAAGAGAGAAGTAGAAACCCATTTCTAAAGCTTAACATTTAAGCTTAACTTCATCTCTTCTTCTCCTGGGCATGACCATCGTCGACAGCCATCATCTACAAGCTTCTATATCTATTCTTTTACAATAAAAGAGGACTTTAAAGCATGGAGAGAAGGCCATCAACGTGTAGCATCAATAACCATTCAATTAGTTCATTAATAAACTAATAAGTTGAAAAGTCAATGCCAACTCATCTCTTCTACACTCTTCCAACGACAATGCTTATAAATTTATATAATTAATTAATTCATTTATTTAATTAATTAATAATATAAATAATTGCTAAGGTCCAGTCCAACTGGGGTCGGTCCTACCGGCCTACCGGGCCCCGGTGCTGAAACAGCTCCGGAAAC
>JANKOD010000193.1:31011633-31028303 GCA_026284645.1 Erythroxylum acuminatum | reverse complement strand
AATTGAAGTGATTCTTGCTTCAAAACAAACTAGAGACTTAGAGTTATGATTTCTTTGAAGAAGTTAAATTGAAATTCAGGTTTGAAGATTTCCAAATTTTGTTCACAAACAGGAGAAATGAGTTTGAGCATGGTGACCGGTATGTATGGGCACACCACTGAACAAATTGTGAGTGAATTTTTGGAATGTTACAAGAACGAAAATGAATTGATAAGGTCTAATAAGGGTCCAATGAAAAAAAACCCATTAAGGTTATAGGTACACGTTCATGTTTTAAGCAAGAGGGTTGGGTTCCGAAAACGGTGCCCAACATGTTGCATGAATTGTTATATGAGGTCTCAGATGAATGTTTTTGACCATTTAATGCAATTCGGCATGGACCAATCATACACCTGCTGGGTTTTACATGGTGAACTACCAGAATATAGATTTCTCTCTAGGGAAGAAAGGCTTGACGCTGCACATATAGACATTTATGGGACGGGCAATGATATTAATGAAGGTGATGGTGATGAGGAGGATGATGGCATGCAAGGTTTGCTTCATGATGTGGGTACTTTCTTAAATGATTGTCCAATTGATCAGGATGGAAGGAGTCCTCCTATAGGCATCGGAGATTCTATTATGGGTGCCTTTCATGAATTGTTGAGTAAAGCAACTGAAGAGTTGTACCCCGTATGTACAAACTTTTCAAAATTGTCATTTTTGATAAAGTTACTTCACTTGAAAGTATACAACAAGTGGAGCAATAAGTCATTTGACATGTTACTTGCTATGCTAAGGGATGTATTTCCTAATTGTAAATCTTTGTCGAAGTCCTATTATGAAGCAAATCAATTTCTACGGAGCCTAGGTTTGGGTTATATGTCAATACATGCATGTAAGTACGATTGTTCCCTGTTTTGGAAAGAGTATAGGGACTTGGAAAGTTGTCCCCAGTATGGAACATCAAGATGAAGAATTAATGATGGTAGGGGTAAGAAGATACCTTATAAAGTATTGTGGTACTTTCCATTAACGTCCAAATTACAACAAATATTCATGTCAAGTAAGACCGCTAAACAAATGACATGGCATAATGATAGGCCTAAAAGTGACAGTAATACCATGGTTCATCCTTCTGATGGAGAAGCATGGAAGAGCTTTGATGAGCTATATCCTGAGTTTGCTAGAGAACCACGTAATGTTAGACTAGGCTTAGCAATAGATGGAATCAATCCATATGGCAATTTGTCACTTTCATTTAGCGTGTAGCCTGATGTTCTCTTAGCATATAATTTACCCCCTAGATGTGTATAGATGAGTCATTTTTTATGCTATCGCTGGTTATTCCAGGTCCAGAAGCGGTGGGTAGAGACATTGACATCTATATGAGACCACTAGTAGATAAGTTAAATGGGTTATGGGAGAACGGTTTTGATGTTTTTGATGCTTCAAAAGGAGAAAATTTTCAAATGCATGCAGCTTTGATATAGACTATCAACGACTTTCCAGCCTATGGTAATATTTCTAGGTGTAGCAATAAAGGCTATAAGGCATGCCCTGTTTGTAACAAGCACACTCCTTCTTGTAAGTTAAGAAGTAAGATTGGTTACTTAGGCCATCAACATTTTCTTCCTTATGATCGTCCATGGAGAAAAAGCAAGAATTTGATGGCAAGAGCGATGATCGACCTATACCTAACTTACCAGATGGAGATGATATGGTGGAATAATTATATCATGTGCAGAATATATACTATGAAACATAAGAGGAGAACGAGATTTGAAGGAGAGTTGAATTGGAATTAAAAAAAAAAGCATTCTTTTTGATATACCATATTGGCATAAGTTAAGATTAAGGCGTAACCTTGATGTCATGCATATATAAAAGAATATTTGTGACAATATCCTTGGTACTTTGATGAATGTTGAAGGTAAAACCAAAGACATAATCAAGGCTCGGCTTGATTTGGAAGATATGAACATTCGAAAGGAATTACATTTGAAAAGAGTAGTTGATGGAACTATTGTGGCAAAACCTCTAGTATGCTATACAATGTCTTCCGAAGAGAGGAAGAAGTTTTGCGAGTTTGTAAAACAGGTGAAGTTTCCAGATGGTTACACATTTAATATATCTAGATGTGTTAATGTTGATGAAAGAAAGATTATTGGACTTAAGTCTTATGATTGTCATATACTGTTACAAAGCATTCTTCCATTAGGCACACGTGGCATCTTGAATAAAGATGTGATAGGTGTTTTAATGGAGTTAGGGGACTTCTTTCGCCGAATTTGTAGACGAAGTTTGAATAAGGATGACATACAGAAGATGTGTGATGAGATAACTTTAATCTTATGCAAACTTGAAATGATATACCCACCAGCATTCTTTGATGTCATGGTACATTTGGCTATTCATTTTCCAAATGAAGCCTTACTTAGTGGACCATTTGCGTATAGATGGATGTATCCAATTAAGAGGTATTATTTAAATTTATCCTATCACTCTTAAAAGTTAACTAAATAGTGTCCTATCTAATTATGGTTAATCATTTGTTAAGATTCCTAGGTACACTAAAGAGATTTGTTAGAAATAAAGCACGTCCAAAAGGGTCGATTGCTAAAACATATGTTGTTAAAGAGTGCATGACATTCTGTTCAATGTATCTAAAAGGAATTGAAACAAACTTATTAATGTAGACTATGGGATTTAACAGGGATTCCATGTAAACATACTATGGCTTATATGTCTTATCAGAGGGAGGATATCGATGCTTATGTGAATTAATGTTATAAGCGTGATTCTTATTTGAATACTTACCAGTTTGCTATGGAACCCATTAGTGGTCCTAAGTTTTAGCCAAAAATTGAAAATCTGTAGCCAATATTACCTCCACTAATTAAGAAGATGCCTGGAAGACTGAAAAAGGCAAGAAAAAGGGATCACACTGAAGAACCTCACAGTCCTAACAAATTGACCAAGGTTGGAGTAATTATGAGTTGCCATCATTGCCATGAAATTGGCCATAATATAAGAGGATGCAAAAATAAGAATCAACCTCCAAGCCAACCTGAAATTGTTAAGGTAGATATTTTAGTTGTGTATAAAATGTGTTGTTATTCATCAAGTATTATTAACTTTATGTTTATCTTCAATATGTATAATGCAACGAAAAAGAGGAAGGCCACTAAAATTATCAGTATCTACTGAACACCCTTCATCCAGTATTCGTAGCGATCAAGTAGGGAGACCGACACAATCAATATCTACAAGATCAAATACTGCATCTTCTATATTACAAAGAGAGACGAGAATGGTTAGTTAACTTTAAAATTTTAATTTGTTTTCTAACTTATATAACACTATATTTCTTTTTGTTTTTGTAGGCACGTAGAGGATATGGAGTAACATTTAGGGAAGTTTATGGGAATACCTACTTTACAGTAGGTCATTTAAATTCATGTTTATACTACTTTATGTAATTATAAGGGAGATGATAATATTAACATAATTGGTTGTTTATACTTCATGGATGGGTGAGGGTCAATGTCAAGTGTTACTTCCTCCCAATAATAACACAACAACAACACAAGCATCCCAAAGTACACCTGCTAATACAACTCAACCTATGAGAAGGATCAAACTAATGGCTAAAATCTGCTACTAGGAAATCTTTATAGTTTGAGTATTGCTTCATTACCTAATTCAATGTTAGTTCTTTTACTCCCTATGTTTTTTTTTGGGGGGGGGGGGGCGGTATATAGTTATTTTGCTTTCAACCTCTTACATTAGAAGGCTATAAAAAGAACTACTTAGCTCTTCCCAATCTCGACTTCAAATTGGATTAAGTTGAATGTCCACTACACCTTAGAGACTTTCACTACTAATTTTGGTGTGAGAAATATGAAAATGTGTAACAATGAAAAAGAGCAGAAAGAAGATTGCCTACTAAAGTTCAAACATATATATGTACTGATCCTGAATCATTAGACAAATGGTATAATCAAAAAAAGGTTTGATGGCTTCTGTGATAAATCCAAACTATGCATATATGCTTATAAACAAAAATGCTGGAAGATTTAATTATTCATTGTTTTTGTTATTGATGATGCAGTGCTTTTGATTTCTCATAGAGTCTTGCTTCAGGCATGGCTAGTTTAATGTATCTACTGGCTTTTTTTTCCCCTTAGTTGCTATTGAAGTAAGTTGTTAAATGATTATGGTCTAGTTTTTGTATGACATTTGGATGAAAAGTTTTTCTTGCTCTTTTCATCCGTATGATTTTGTTGAAACAAGTGATAATTCCTTTGTGTTTGTGTGTGTGTGATCTTAATGACATCTCTTTTAAGCTGAATCATACTTCTAAATTTTTGCTAGTTACTGTTTATGTAAGGATGACGTGAGTGATCAAGCACTGCAGATATCACTGGATTAAGCCTTTGGAGCTGGAGCTGATTGCACACCAATTTATCTAAGAAAGTTGAAAGACAGAGGCATGGTTTTGAATATGGAGCTTTAGAAGTTAGAACTATTTGGAGAAACCAGTATTTTTGGATATTGTTTTAGTTTGTAGAATAATATCAGTATCTATAACCTATTTATTTGCTTGTTTGATCTTACTTTGTAATTTACTCTTTAAAAATGATATTGACTTTATTGTTCTTATACATGATTGTTGTCTTTTTCCGATAGTTACTCTTCAACATTGTTGTCCTTGCCAACCACTTTTTTCACTATTCTTTTTCCTTTGAATGCTAATCGTATCATTATTTGTAAGAGCATATATTAGAGTTTATAATTTTCCATTTAGATATATTTATTATATATGTACATTTCTCCTTTTGCAAATATATTTCATATTCAAGAATGTTAGCTCTTTCGGTCTCCTACTTTTCACTCTTACTCTAATATATGCATATTTTAAAAAGTAACAATGGTCAATTGACAAAGATAGAACATAACTCTTTATTGTAATTACTAGAGGATAAGTAATTATGAATGATACAAATATAATTATAACTAAAAGATAGAATTTTGTAATAATTACCAGAAGATAAGTAATAATTGCAGTTTCCTTAACAACATAAAGAGCTTACAACTGAATATTAAAGTGGTAGGCGATTGAATAAAAGATAAAAAGAGTCACAATAAACAAATTGTTACATTTGCTCTTCTAACTATTACAATGTCTCCATTTTTTTATAATTACATCCGATGAACAAGCTTGAAATCGTATGGGTTCTACAAAATAAAGATATAAACACAAATATTAGGACTTATGACAAATTTGCATTATGCACATAAATTTTTATACATGCTTCTTGCGAACAACAATATATCTTCCGAATAAGACTTTTACCCCAACGCATAGAATTTGTTTGACATATTTTATGACAAAAACAAACTTTCATCTCTTTCACAAATATCACGTACTTACAAGAGACCTTCAATCTGAATATTAATTAACTTTAATTAATACAATTGGCATTGCTAAAAACAATAATTGAATTACTTACTTTCGTGTTAACGCATTCATAAAAATGTTGACCAATGTTAAGCTTAGCATTTGAAATCCGTAACTTCATCAAAGCATTACAATTGGGGCAATTAATATTCAATATCTGTATTATATATAGAAATATCAATATTAATTATATTTGAATCCAATTAAATTATCACATATAACAAATAATATATATTACAGTTATTTTACCGCTGAACATAATGCTTTCTCTTCATAAAATTAAGAATATATCCTTTCAGCTTCTCCTACACAAACAAAAAAATAATAAATAACACCCTTGAATCCATTAACAACACCTTGACACTCTTCCCATTTGAAATATGTACCAGGTACATACCCAATGAAAGCTACATATACTTTATTTTTTCTCATAAATGGTTATCCTATTACAATGTCATCATACAAATATTTAATTACTACCTTAAATGCAACACTATTATGATTTCTTTTCGTAAATTCACCCAACAAAGAATTAAATTTCTAAAATGTTAGCATAATATCGCTAATATTAAGATTTTAACTAAACTACCATTGCATTTACAAAATGAAAAAGAGGAAGCTTCTTCCCTGCAAATTAGGATGAAGTATCACATAATCAAATAGTTAGGCTATAGACTATGTAATGTCATATTTTTCAATAATTACCAAGATGTATATATTTTGCATACAACACAAAACAAAGTATGAATCGACCATCATGCATTCAGTTACTTTGATCTTTTCATTCGAATTGCATTTCATACTAAAAATTAAGTGTATAAGTATTCAAATTTTTTACGATTCAATTTGTTATGTGCACATACAAGTCAATTATTCTTTTAAGTAACAAACAAACCATACCCTAGCACAATCTAATTTAAAACTCTAGTACCCTAGCACAATACATGTCAATTTTCTGGAAGCACAAATCTAATTTGAAACCCTATTACAAGAAATTGGATTTGTGCTTTTGGAACCCTAGCATAATACAAGTCAATTTTCTGGAAGCACAAATCCAATTTGAAACCCTAGTATAATAAATTGGATTCAAATTGGATTTGTGCATTCAGAACCCTAACACAATCCAATTTGAAACCCTAGTACAATAACATACCATTTCATACAAAAACCGAATCGGAGTGGAAAAAACAATATAGAGAGAGAGGACCAATCGTACCCAAATCGGTGCCATAAGAAGTTCAGCGACGAAATCTTCAATTTTTACCCGACAACAAAATCACTCTCTTATGAAGCACCCACACACAAAATCACAAAAAACACTTGTTGGTCTGATGGAGCAAATAACTTTGTGATAGAAGAAGCATCAACGCACGAATTCACTCTCTTATGAACGTTGGGAGATTTAAGAGATTTTAGGTTACAGATTAGGGATTTTAGAGTAAGTTTTAAGTATTGATCGATAGAGAAGAGACGAAGAAGGGGGGGGGGGGGTAAGGGAGGGACATTTGATTTTATTTGAAAAGGCGTAATTTTACTATCCTCGTTTCGCTAATCAGACAATCTTTTCCTAGATCAGCTAAGGTGTCTGATTAGTGAGGGGCATCGACATGTGGTTGTACCACATCAACACAGATAATAGTGAGACTAGCTAGAATTGAAAAAAAATTTGAAAGTTTGAATATCTTATTGCTATTTTTTTAAAGTTCGGGCTATAATTGAAAAATTGAAAAATGTTTAGGCTACAATTGAAAGTTTGGACATTTTATTGCTACTTTTTTCAGTTATAAAAATTTGGTGATATTTTGGGATGATGAAACAGAAACCTAGCTAGAAATTATAGATGCTGTTTTTTTACACATTTAGCTACGAATTTTTTGGTAGCCAAACTACTTTGTTGAACTGTTCTACTAAGTCAAACAACTTATATCACAGAATAGGCAACAGAGGTCAATTCTGGTTCTTTTCATACTTTCTTTTCGAGAAGAGTGGAACGGGGCAAATTGTAATTGCGCTTCTAGAAGATAAAGTTAACAACTTATTATCAAGATGGTCGATCACTTCTATAAAATAGGGAGATCAATATTGCACATGCAGGCCGTGTTGATGTATGCTTTAGAATTCCCAAGTTAATAACAGTCCAAGCCGTACCGTTGATACTTTTTTATTTTTTTATTGTCTACGATGTATTTAAGGGTGGTCCTAATTATAGGAAAGCATCTTTAAGCCATTCACATTCAAACTAATCCCGGTTCGAATCGGATAGATCCCTTACATGAGACAAAACTAAGAGCTAAGCAATGACCCTTGTAACAGTGAACCGTCTCGGTAGAGCTAAAACATGTTTAAACAACAGCAGAAATCCAATAAACATCGTTGGGCCTAGGAATGAGGAAGTATGCAGACTGAAACTACTAACTGGTGCGACTTCTCTGCCAATTATTTATATTTATCTTTCTGGGAAAGACAGACATTTGATCGTTATTTCCAAGATTTCTTAAATAGAGCAAAGACATCAACTATAGGGCCAATCAGAAGAGTTACCACCAAATTCTCAACTTCGGATAACATCAGGTGAGGCTATGCAAAACCATGGAAGCTAAAGTTGTCAGCTAAACTGCTAGTTAATGGCGATTCCAATGTTAATTAAAGACATGGAAATACAGCGTGCATGTCCTACTTTCGACCGTGGGTATGCATCTCGTATTTATTCAACGGCAGCTTAGTGGTTGTGGCCAGCAACCAAAGAAAATTCCAACCCTCTATATTGCGTATATTTTCATTCATTTAATATCATTTTGACTTTTGATCTGTAATCACCATATCATAATGTACTCCCCCTTTTCTTTTTGCAGCTTCAGCTATGAGAAATCACGCTGTTACGATCAATAATTATCTGTCATAGATTTTGGTGAATACAGCTACAGATTAGTACGTGCATTGAAATTTGTTTCATTTTCATATCACGGTCATAAACTTTTGGTTGCAAGGCAAGGACTACTTTTGTGTTATTTTATGAAGCAAAAAAAGAGTAGAACTTAGATATAGTGGAGACATTATTGGAGCAAGTGGAGTTAATAAATGCAGGGCTCTGTAGTAGCCGACAATGTTGGTTTAGATAATGTGTGCAGTTGAGCTTAAAAGCGATGGACCGTGAGCTTTACTTTATCTACTATATGTCAACCTGCCAACTCCAGGAATTTAATTTCATTTCAGTCTTCACCCTATAAAATTGTAAGTATGCATCCATAGATTAGCCAAGAAAGCCATAGACAAGATGGAACCTAGCTTAGTGGCTGTTCAGGACGAAGAGAGTGGGTATGGAGGACAGCGCAAAGTCCAACCTTTTGCTTCCACGTAAGAGCAGAGAGTTTTCATTTTTCTTTTAGTTTCATTACCCTAGTGCTAGTTGCTACATGTTGATTTCTTGTTTGCAGGCCCGAGCCGCTACTTAACAACAGAGGAAGCAAGCAAAACCCCGTTACTCTGAGTGGGCTATTGGGGTTTGATGAGCTTGTTTCTTTCAGTGTTAGTGCATTCTTGTCATCACAAAAAACTTTGAGCATTACTCTATATTTCTTGACATCTAACAACAATTTGTTCGCAAATTAAAAAAGTCTCAAGTAATTAAGACCTTCACCTGAGGAGAAACTTGCAAACTGCATAAACTTTATCCTCAAGTCAACACCAACATTCCTGAAAATGCTATCAGATTAACAGAAAGATTTGAAAAGAAAGGCTCTGATCACGAGCATCACAGTGATGTTTGCTTACTTTCTCGAATTAAAAAAAAAAAATCAATCAAGAAGTACATGTAAACTAATGCCAGAAGCCTCGTAACTACTGGTTAGTTATTATTTCCGTGACACTAATCTAATCTAATGAATAGTTTCTATGTATGGTCTAATAGACATGGAGAGCATCTGTAGCGGAGCTGCTTGGCACAGCTGTCCTTGTCTTTGCTATGGACACCATAGTCATCTCTTCCTATGAGACTGAGACCAAGACACCTAACCTTATTATGGCCACCCTCATCTCCATAACTGTTGCAATTCTCCTCCTGGCCACATCTCCAATTTCTGGTGGCCATATCAACCCTGCTATCACTATGGCTGCAATGTTAACGGGCTTGATCTCTCTATCACGAGCCACCGTATATATCTTGGCCCAATGCGTAGGAGCCATACTCGGTGCACTGGCCCTGAAAGCTGTCGTAAGCAGCACCATTGAGCAGACATTTTCACTTGGAGGCTGTACAATCAACATTGTTGCACCAGGTCCAAATGGGCCTATTGAAATTGGACTGGGCACAAGCCAGGCTCTCTGGCTCGAGATCTTTTGTACATTTATTTTTCTGTTCTCGTCAATATGGATGGCTTTTGACCGTCGACAAGCTGAAGCCTTAGGCCGAGTCGGTGTTTGCTCGATCATTGGGCTCGTGGTTGGCCTGCTTGTCTTCATCTCAACAACGGTTACAGCCAGCAAAGGGTATGCTGGGGCCGGGATGAATCCGGCAAGGTGTCTTGGCCCAGCCCTTGTCAGAGGGGCTCATCTGTGGACTAGCCACTGGGTGTTTTGGGTTGGGCCTGTTATTGCTTGTGTGGCTTTCTATCTCTACATCAAGGCAATTCCACGTAAACATTACCATGTTGACGGCTAATAGGATTTGCTTGTACGATCTGTCAATAAATTGGTAAGCAAAAGAAAATTACGAGGCTTTATTCGTATGCTGTAAACATTTCATTTCTTAATAGTATAAAATATTAGATTGTTGTGCACAAAGCTACAAGTGATATAAAAGGGTAGAATAAGCAAACAGCACTTGAGATCTGTACAAATGATCATCAACAACTACTAACAAAGATTTAAGTTAACGCGGAGTTGTGGAATAAGAAACAACTGTAAGTTTGTCCATACAGTAGCTTGATCAAGTCAAGAGTCAGGGACGGTCATGAGATGCCAAAACAAATGTTAAATCCTACACAAATATCATTATCAGTCATCAATCGCTCTTTCTTGCAGAAGTAAGCGTTCTGAGTACTTACCTTGAGTCTTCACTTTTGTTATGTCTTCGTTGTTGATTAATGGAGAATCTGGTGAATATCACCACAGAAGGAAAAAAAATTTGGAATAGAATCCACAAATTACTACTATTGAAATTGAGAACACTCTTAAGTTTCAGTTATAAGTGAAACATACACTTGTCCTTAAATTTGGATGATACAAGTAAGGGCTTTAAATCAGAACCAGAGAACAAAAACTAAGGAAAAGCCAGCTATTGAAGGATGCTACACAGATGCTTTGAAATCACGTTTGGTGGCCTCTATATATTTCAAGTCCAAAAAACTCATGCTCCATACGATTAAAATATTTCAATACTCTTTAATTTAAGTCAAAGTGGAAATGAAAAGAAATGGCAGGATTAAAAATACATTATGCAGATATTTCTGGATACGTAACATGATTGCGATCCCACAACTAAAGGCATGGCGGTGATCTGTTGTTACAAGGATTGCAATTAATGCAAATCGTATATATTTATATCCTTGCATGTGTGAACTGTGATCAACTGCGCAAATTGAAGCGCGAGTTACTTAAATTCCAGGAAAAGAGGAGGTATCAGCATAAAATTCTGATACCTCCTCTTTTCCTGCATTTTGTCAAGACGTGTCATTACTCATTATACCACATACGTAATAATAATTAATATTATGTGTAGTTCCTCTATAGTAGATTTATAAGTTATCTACTCCAGTTGCCAGCTTGTGCATGCTTCACTTCTCTTCCCTCTATAAATACTGCGAATGAAAGGTGCAGACATGAGGGAGTCAGAGAAAAGGAGAAGAACCATAACGTTGATCAAGGGAACATGGCTTCTCATGTAGGTGATGTTGGGGATGAAGAAAATGTCTATAGCGGAAACAGAATCCAGCCTTTTGCCTCTACCCCAGTGCAAGTATCTAGAAACTATTTTATCTTTATCAGTTGTTGGAGTGTGTGGTGTTTTTGTGTCAAACGCTAGCTATTTAAGTAGACTGATAATCTTTAATATTGCAGGTTAGAGGAAACAAGTGTTAGAGGAAAAAAGCAGAAGGTTTCCTCTACTGTGAGAAGTATATTAGGCTTGGAGGAGTTCCTCTCTTTGACGGTACTTGCAGTTCTTTTTCATCAGTCAACATCTATATTCCCAATACGTACCCTTTACGGATGATAAGGTAACGATTTCTCTCTGATGTTTGTTTTATCAGATATGGAGAGCTTCTGTTGCAGAGGTTATAGGCACAGCAGTTCTTGTTTTTGCATTGGACACCATTGTGATATCAACAATTCAGACAGAAACAAAAATGCCTAACTTGATCCTGTCATGCCTTGCAGCAATCATTATCGCGATCCTATTGATTGCTACCTACCCAATCTCAGGTGGTCATATCAATCCTATAGTAACCTTCGCAGCTTTTCTCACAGGTCTTATTCCGGTGTCAAGAACCATCATATACATTTTGGCTCAATGTGTCGGTGCCATTCTTGGTGCTCTAGCTCTGAAATTGGTGGTTAACTCCAGCATTGAAAGTACGTTTTCTCTGGCAGGATGCACACTCACGGTCGTTGCACCAGGTCAAGATGGGCCTACTGTCATCGGTCTGGGGACAGCCCAGGCCCTCTGGCTCGAGACCATATGTGGGTTTGTGTTCCTTTTCGCTTCTGTTTTGATGGCTTTTGATCATCGACAAGTGAAGGCATTGGGTAGAGTCACCGTTTGTGTTATTGTTGGGATAGTTTTGGGGCTTCTGGTGTTCGTGTCAACGACGGTGACCGCAACCAAAGGGTACGCCGGAGCTGGGCTGAATCCGGCGAGGTGCTTGGGTCCAGCAATAGTGAGAGGTGGGCATTTGTGGAGTGGGCACTGGGTTTTCTGGGTTGGGCCTGCTTTTTCTTGCTTGGCGTTTGCAGTGTACACGAGATTGATTCCAAGCCAGCTCTTGCACACCGTTGAGTGAACAAACCAAAACCAAAACCAAAACATTGTGGAATAAATGAGAGCACATGATCAAGTTTATACCGTTGTTGTCTTATACAATGAGAAGGATCGAAATAATAGTATGTGGAAATATATTAAAAGGTTTTATATATACTACCAATTATTTATAATTGAATTGTTTTGAATTATTTATTACAACCAATTGACGTTATAAGTTTTATTTATTAATTCATAGTAAACAACAAACCATCACCCAATTAATAATTCAAATTGTGTAATTTCATTGGTGTTATAAATTGTCAAAAGCCAGATTTCTATTAACATATTAAACATGTGTAAAGTTTGAAGGCGAATTTGATTTGAAACACATGAAGTCATATTGATAAAGTAATATCGCTTATTATAATCTATTTTTGCAATAATTATCATAAAATGTCTATTATTGCTAAGGTAGGCATGTTACATATAAGCGATAATGTTATAAGCCGTACCTAAAGATTAAATGCAAAGACAAAGGAAAAATGTGCATGCGACACAAAGAAGTGGTTAACCACTTCGTAACAACTGTTTATTATTCGTCTTGAAGTGAGTTTTCTAATGCATCGAAAATTATCTTGACACGGATAAGATACAATTTAGCTACCGACATTCTATTGTGAATATATTGTTTTCTTATTCTATATTTGAAATAGTATTTATGTTGGTTTATTTTTACAATTAATAGGTTGGTTGTAGTTTTAATAATATCATTGTTTAAAAGCATTTTTGTAGTTTTAATAATATCATTGTTTAAGAGCATTTTTTTTATCTTATCCATATTTGTTTAATTAACTAATGTATAAGATAAAGTTTATGAGATAAATGTACATTGTAAATAAAATTATGATAAGATCATAATTGTAAGATTCGTATTACATTTATGTATTATCTCTAAATTGTTTCTAGTTATTGTTATAGTAAGACTAAATATTAATAGAATATAAAAAGACTAACACTAACACTAACACATGTTATGTTTCTTTCTTATGAAAGAAGTAGTTGATTTTATAAAGTAAAATATAGAGATATTTAAACAAACGTGAGGATACTTGTTAGAAAATAATTCACTAAATTGACCGAGAATTCATGGAACATTACTTGTCAATATATGGAGATTCTTATTGTGATGATTGTCTTAGTGATCTTTTTACTTGATGTCTGCAAAGTATTTCATATAGGAATTGATATATTTTGATACTAATTATAACAAATCCTTGTCAATAATAAATCAATCAGTAGTTATTAGTTATAATACGAACTAATTGAAAGTAATTAAGTGATTAATATTTGATTCATCATCCTAGAGTAAATAAGGAGAATATTTTATTGTTCTCGATTAGTATTGGAAATGTTTTGTTAAGTTAAAAAGACATTTTGAAAATAATTTTCAAATGTCATCAATAGAATTAATTAATAATGGTGGAGTAATAATATGATTGCACTCAAATAGATTAAGCATTCATTTTGTGATCTATATCTAATCAAAATATTGTATAATAAAAAGATTTAATTATATAACAAAATTATGCACAAAAAGATTAGTCAAAATTACCTTGAAATTTTAATATTTGAGTAACTATGATGCATTACTAGATGTCAATTGCGATCTATGTATATAAATTATTTAATTTATCTAATTCTAAATATAACTTACGATTATATTTATATTAATTTCCATCAAATTTAGAAATCTAATGACTCTCATACAAAGAATGATTGAAGAAAAAAAGGTAATTTATTCAAATTGGATTTGATTGTAAATTTTGAGAAACTTTAGAATTAAATATGAATTATTTAATAAATAAGGAATAATATGAGATGCTAGTTCATGTTTGGGCATAATTAGTATTTAATTAATATATAATTCTAATTCTAAATTTATTAAATAATTAAATATGAATTATTTAATAAATAAGGAATAATATGAGATGTTAGTTCATATTTGGGCACAATTAGTATTTAACTAATTTTAACTATAATTATAATTATAATTATTATAATCAATATTTAATTAAAATTAGAATTATATATTAATTAAATTACTAAAAGGTTCAAACCCTATTATAAATATCATAGACCCTAAAAGAACTAGTACTTGTTCCCTCTTTACACTATTTGTAGAGATCTATCAAGTGGATCATGCGGATAACATTAAAAATTAGACGCATGTATTACTACGGTGGATGTGATGAACCAATTTCAAAAATTGTTTAAGATAAACTTTAAGAAAAAAAAAAGATCAAGTTCTACAATAAAGGTATTATTTATGTTTATGTTTTATTGTATTTGTTCATCAATCATGCTATATAATTTACAGTGATATTACCCTTTTGTAAAATCATAAAAAAATTTCACGCTTATTTCACAGTGCATGGGATCAGATCTAGCGTTAATTTCTCAATAATTTGCTACTTCTATTTCTTGTTATTTATATTTATAATTTCTATCATTAGTTGCATGGAGACATATTTGAGCAAATTAAAGGTTTTTCTACTAATTATAGTATTCATTATCGTCTATCCACTTGTATTTACGACAATTCCTTTATTTGAAGCCTATATGAGAAACTTCTTCATTGGTGGAGTTTTGAATGGATTTGGTAACTCATCTTCATATTTTGTTCTACCTTGTGGCATAATGTATATACTCATTAATGGCTTCTCTTATAGTCAAGTATTAAGAGTGTAAAAAATAGTAATGTATAAATACAAATTCCTTAGGTTAATTCACTAGTAATCTAAATGATGTAGGAGTAAGCATTGTGGTAATGTTAGTAATATATATTTCGATCACATTATTCTTGCATAAATTATTTTAGGTTAAATGGTGTTTTTCCCTAATATTCATTATAAACGCAGGAAACAAAAGTGAACAAAAAAAACATAATACATATCTTTTTATTCCTCAAGATGTCTAAATGCATAAGGTGAGGTAAATTACAACTTATATGATATACCAAGATCTGAAAAATCTCAAATGTTAGAACTAAGAAAAGTTTTAATCTATGTTTTGATAATAACAAAATATAAGTAATATTAATGACTTCATTTTTAGATGAAAGCAATGTGAAAGCCATTTAGTCATGCACAAATCAAGAGTAATCTCATAAAGACAATAAAGAAAAGTTGGAATAAAATTCATACAAATGAAGAATTAAACCAAGATTAAAGAAGATCAAGGTACAACAAGGTTATAAATAAAATGTAATAATTGTTATACGTCCCACTTAGTTACTTGATAATATAGAGGCTACTTATGCATAAGTATATCATCATTTTACCTTATTGCATTAGTCTTATAAATTGTCAAGATGGATTAAAGTTTTGATTCTAAAGAAAATACTTTTGATCTTTAAAACATTCTTTGTGATACATTACAAGAAATGTTTAAGTTAAATTTTCACTAAAAAATAAGTTTGATAATTTGAAAATATTATAATCAAGATTTTAGGTACATTGATCGACTAATATAGGTTAGTGGTTGAATGACATATGTTTAAATATAAAATAATGTACTTTAACTACACTGGTCAACCCATATTTTAATGGATATTTTTGCTCTTAAAATAATTGAATATTGATCAACTAATGTACTTCCATGGTCGAATAATATTCTAATAGGCAAAATTTTACGCAATGTATATTAATCAACCAATATATTATAATAGTTCAATGTATTGCAACAAATCATTATAATTGCTGGTTTTTAAATCCAATGACTATATTAAGTCCCAGATACCATAAATATTTTTTTTTGGTTTTGAAATAAAAAATCATTTTAGTGTTCTATAAACACATTTTAAAGAGTTTTTCAAAACTTTTTCAACTTTCATTGTTGTATATAAAGTGGTTATAAGTTATTGAAATGAATAAAAAGGACTTTTGAGATTTAAATTTTATTTAAGTTTTGAGGTTCTCTTCACCATGAAAAAAGATTGTAGGAAGGATTACTCTTTGCTCAAATACAAACAAGATTGATTGTAAGAAGATTCCCTTTTACCTTTTTAAAAGAAAAGTCTCAGTGTAATTCCAATAAGTATATTAGAGAGTGGATGTAAGCAAAAATTATTTGTTAAATCACTATAAATTAGTTTGCCTTTCTTCTTCCCTACATTATTTAAATTTTATTTTAATTGTGATTGACTTATATTGAATTATCTCTTTGTCATCATATATTAATCTTTTTTAATTTGCATCTGTTAGATGCAAA
>JANKOD010000193.1:31000760-31011533 GCA_026284645.1 Erythroxylum acuminatum | reverse complement strand
ATAAAGTGGTTATAAGTTATTGAAATGAATAAAAAGGACTTTTGAGATAAATTTTATTTAAGTTTTGAGGTTCTCTTCACCATGAAAAAAGATTGTAGGAAGGATTACACTTTGCTCAAATACAAACAAGATTGATTGTAAGAAGATTCCTTTTTACCTTTTTTAAAGAAAAGTCTCAGTGTAATTCCAATAAGTATATTAGAGAGTGGATGTAAGCAGAAATTATTTGTTAAATCACTATAAATTAGTTTGCCTTTCTTCTTCCCTACATTATTTAAATTTTCTTTTAATTGTGATTGATTTATATTGAATTATCTCTTTGTCATCATATATTTATCTTTGTTAATTTGCATCTGTTAGATGCAAAATAGTTGTTTAGCTTTACCAACACCTAATTTATCCCCTCTTAATTGCCATTAGGAACCAACATAAAAAAACTTGGATACAAGAAAAGAAATAACCTAAAAATCATCATAAATAGATTAATTTGCGATAAGAGTACAAGCATTACAATTAACCCTATTAAGATACATTCAGCATAAATCATTTTGTTGATATTAAAATAATCTAACAAGATAATTTCTTAACCATAAAGATTACCAAAAGGATAAAAAAAGTTTAAGTTCTTTAGCATGCATATGTCATGTGCTAGGGCATGTTCTTCTTTGAGCACTTGACTATAAAGTATATGAATTTGAACACAAAGGGCATATAAATCGTGTAATATTTTGAAGTAGTTACAATGAGTTTTACAATCTAGGAATTCGGTGTGTCTCAAGCCCTGCTCCTATATGGAAGCAAAAGTTGAGCATATGGTTTAATATACATTTTCTTAGTGATTGTTTCATAAAAAGAAATATCAACAAAGAAGTATATGGGCTATGACATGGGTTGTGTTCTCTTTTGAACTTATCAAAAGACATGTGAATTAGACTTGAAGAGTAGAATGCCATTCATATTTTATAAAAATGCATAAACTTCAACACCCTTCCTTGTTGTATTTATTAGAAACACCAAGTTTGTACCTTAAATAAACAAATTTGAATATTGGTAAGGACTTAGTTATTATATTTGTCACTTGATCCTTTAAAGAACAATGCCTTAGTCTTATTTCTCACTCCTTCTCTGCTTCTCTAATAGCATGAAAATTAAATTTATTGTGCTCAGTTCTCTCATGTTAATAAAAAGAGAAGTAATAATTTCTTATTTTATCCCAAAATCAACTAATTATTTCCTTAGCCATATGCATTTATTTGAAACACGACTAGCAACAACATAATCAACTTCAATTGAGTATTGAGTAACATTTCTTATTTTTTTTAATGCTAAATAAACATATCATTCCTTAAAAAAAGACAATTTCTCTCTTCTTTCTTAAAGATTAATCCAATTATCGTTAATATGTCCTATCAAACTAGTTTCTCTCTTCTTTCTTAAAGATTAATCCATAGTCTAATGTTCCTCTCACACATCTTAAAGCTCTCTTAGTTTCACAAAAGTGTATTATACTATAATGTTGCATAAATCTTGAAAACAAACTAGCTACATACATTAAATATGGTCTTATGGTTATTAAATTAACATATTTTTAATCAAACTCCTATATAAGGTTGCATAAACTTTCTCCTCACTACATGCTCTTGATAATTTCAAGTTCATAGTAAGAGCATTGGCCAAGGTATTTATATTTTTCTATATAAATATTCTTAAGGATTGGTTCTACATATTTTAGTTGATCAAAGAAAGTATAATCTTCAACTTGCTCAATCTCTATGTCAAGAAAGTAGTGAACCTTTCTAAGATCAAACATCTCTGGTTCAGTTTCAAGTTTTTATTTGAATGAAGCCACATACTCTTCATCATCACCGGTAATCAATAAATTATTTATACATAATGACATAAATAACTTCATTGGTTTATTTTCAATCAATACATAAAGAATAACTTCATTTCCACTTCTTCTGAGCCCTTACTTAAAAATATAATCATCAACAATGTTGTACCAAGCTGTTGAGGTCTGTTTTAACCCATAATCAACTCTTTGCAATAAGTATGCATTATCATTTTTTTGTCCATTATATTAAAACCATTATGTTGCTCAACATATATGGTCTCAGTGATGAAGTCATTCAAAAATGTTGACTTGACATCAAGACGATACATTTTTTAGCCAAAATTAGTAGCTAATGCAACCAAGAACCTAATAATATCATGTTGAGAAATTGGTGTAAATATTTTAAAAAATATTCAATTCCATACTATTAAAGATAATCCTTCACAAGTAACCTTGCCTTAAGCTTATTAATTGATCCATCAAAATTAACTTTGGTTCCATCAGAGACCACATTTTGTTCTTATTTATCATGAAAATATCTTCTTTAAAGACTGCAACCCACTCTGTCCTGGTTGCTACCTCTTTGAAGTTAGTTGGCTCAATAATAATTAAATGTGCTCTTTCATAAAATTTAGCAAGGGCCTTTATTCCCCTGACTTAAATCTTTATGTAATGCTCATCATAAGCCCTTTATAAAACCTCTTCCTTATCATAAAGTGGCAAAAAGTTAGATTTAGGCTCTTAGATATCACCATCAGGTAATTTTTGCCAATTTCTTGGCAAATTCATCAATTACAAGATCTCAACTTTTTTTAGTCTTCCTTATTGTGATAAATTTGTGCATAACTCCACCCCAAAAGGTACTTTGAAAGGGGAAGTTTGCTATATATTTATAAACCATTTTAACATTCTTTACTTGTTCAATGTGGGATTCTTGACACACCCCCTTAGTTTAGAGCAGGTCTGAACATCTGATGGGTATATTGGGTAGAGGGCTACAACAGGGCAAGCATCGCCTAAACTATTGAGACAAGTTTAGGCTCTGATACTATGATAATTTGAGCCTAACTCCACCCCAAAAGGTACCTTGCAAGGGGAGGTTTCCCATATATTTATATACTATTTTAACATTCTTTACTTGCTCAGTGTGAGATTTTTGACATAACCCCCTCAACCCATAGCAGGGCTAGACATCTGATGGACATATTGGGCAAAGGAATACAACAGGTCAAGTATCAACCTAAACCATTAAGACAAGTTTAGGCTTTGATACCATGACAAATTTAGGCCTAACTCCAACCCAAAAGGCCCATCAGATATCAAACCCTACTTTAGGCTGAAGGGAGTGTGTCAAGAATCCCACATTGAGCAAGTAAAGAATGTTAAAATAGTTTATAAATGTATGACAAACCTCTCCTTACAAGATGCCTTTTGAGGTGGAGTTAGGCCCAAATTTATCATGATATCAGTGCCTAAACTTGTCTCAATGGTTTGGGGTGATGCCTGACCTATTGTAGCCCTTCGCCCAACATGTTAATCAGATGTCCAGCTCTACTATGTGTTAGAGTATGCCTCATGAACCAATTATATAATATACTCTAATTATCAGTTGTGACTTAGACAATATCATATTCTGACCTTATTTAATATTGGATAGTTATAATGTCTTGCTAGAGGCCGTTTATAACTTGTGGGCCTAAAAGAAGTTGGGTCTGCTACTAATATTAAATAAGTCTACAGGGTCGCATACAAAGCAAGCTAAACATTCAATAGGCCAATTTGGATTTGGGCCTAGTCTAATTCACTCTTAACCAGTTAGGGTTTTCCTATATATATAAATATATGGGTGATTAGAAGATGGATGGTCTTCTAATCACAACCCTAACAGACATCTTCATCTTGAGAGAAAAAGGGACGAGATTGGTGTTAGCACACCATCAGCATGATATTCAGTCTTGTGTGTGTGGATATCGGTAAAGGCGCAATGTTTGACGTGCTATTTTCTAGCACTACTAATTCCTTTTCCCATTTCCATTGTAGAAAGGTATAATCAATCTTGAATTTGGTTTCAATATTCACATAGATCTTGGTATTTCATATTTAAATTTGCTACATTTTTTATTGTTAGTTGTACAAAAAACCCTTCACTCTGGGCTAAGGGGGTGTGTGTCAAAAATCCAACATTGAACAAGTAAAAAATGTTAAAATATTTTATTGGTATTAGAGCCTAAACTTCTCTCAATGGTTTGGGGCGGTGTTAAGCCTATTGTAGCCCTTTACCTAATACGCCTATCAGATGTCCATCCCTGCTCTAGGGTGAGGGGGTGTGTCAGAAATCTCACATTGAGCAGGTAAACAACGTTAAAATAGTTTATGTAACTCTTATCGCAAAAGGCACATTGTAAGGAGAGGTTTGCCATACATTTATAAACTATTTTAACGTTGTTTACTTGCTTAATGTGGGACTCCTGACAGACCCCCGTCCCCCGCAGGGCTGGACATCTGATGAGTATATTGGGCAAAGGGCTATAATAGGTTGAGCACCGCCCCAAATTATTGAGACAAGTTTAGGCTCTAATACCTTGATAAATTTTGGCTTGACTCTATCCCAAAAGACATCTTGAAATGGGAGGTTTGCCATATATTTATAAATCATTTTAACATTTTTTACTTGCTCAATGTGGGATTCCTGACACCCCCCTCAGCCCAGAACATAGTTGGACATCTAATGAACATTTAAGGCAAATAGCTACACTAGGGTCAAGCATCGCTCTAAATCATTAAGACAAGTTTAGATCTGATCACATGATAAATTTTAGGCCTAACTCCACCCCAAAAGGCACTTTGAAAGGGGAGGTTTGCCATACACGTATAAGCCATTATAACATTCTTTACTTAATCAATGTGAGATTTCTGATAAAGGGCTACAACAGGCCAAACACCGCCCCAAGCATTGAGACAAGTTTAGGCTCTGATACTATGACAAATTTGGGCCTAATTCCACCCCAAAAGGCACCTTGTAAGGGGAGGTTTTCCATACATTATAAATCATTTTAACATTCTTTACTTACTCAATGTGGAATTCCTGAGATACCCCCCTCAGCCCAGAGTAAGGTTGGACATCTGATGAGCATATTGGGTAAAGAGTTATAACAAGTCGGGCACCGCTACAAATCATTGAGACAAGTTTAGGCTCTGATACCAATATACCTATCAGATGTCCAACCTGTTTTGAGCTGAGGGGGTGTGTCAAGAATCCCACAAGCAATTTAAGAATGTTAAAATAATTTATAAATGTATGGCAAACCTCCCTATTCAAAGAGCCTTTTGGGGTGGATTTAGGCTTATAAGTGTATGACAAACTTCCCCTTACAAGGTGCCTTTTTGGGTGGAGTTAGGCCCAAAATTTATCACGGTATTAGAGCCTAAACTTGTCTCAATGGATTGGGGCAGTATCCAACCAGTTATAGTGTTGTGTCTAATTTCTATTGACTTTATTTACCTTCATATTTTGATTTTGGTTACAAATTCTTGTGTTTTGATCCAAATGTGAGATGAATTGAGTGCAAATGGTGCGATATTGCATGTATGTTAATTGGATTATCTTGTGAATGTTGCGTGAAAAATTAGAAGAATTATGCATAAAAGGATGAAATGGGACATGAAAAATGGTTGCAATTAATTAATTCAAGCATAAATGGTGTCTAACTATGGAAGTTATGGGTACCTCATGCACACCCGTGACACCATTTTCTTTAATTGTCCAACTTATTATGTGGCAAATGCAGGTTTTGGGGCTCGAAAATCTAAACCTAAAATGAGATTACAAATAGAAAGAAGAGAGATTGGCAACGAGAGGGGACTCATTCGAGACATTCTGGGAAACAAAATCGATAGAGATAAAGAAGGGGAGAAGAGAGGAGAGAACAAAGAGTAGTCGGGTGAGCAAAAGAAGAAGAACAACAGAGAGGTGGAAACAGTGTGAACCTTCGATCATCTAGGTGAGAACCAAGCAGAAACAAAAGCCAATGCAGATAGCTTGAGAGTGGCACGAGATCACCACAACTCCCTCATCCAAACACTTGTTTGCTCATTCTGTTATATCTGTTGCATTATTTCTCTATTGTTTTACCGGATTTACTCCTCTGTTAGTTGATAGACTCATACTTTGTTAATTTTGGTAGTTTATTTTGGTTATTCACTTGGTTTATTGCTTTAATACTTCTCTTATACTAATAAAGATGGGATTGAAGTATATGAGGATGATGAATCTTGTTTATTCCATGATGGACTGATTTCTTTTTCTTGATAATCAACATAGCTAGTTTAGTCAAATATGCATGATTGAGTTACTGTGTTGTTGTCTTATGTTTGCTATAGTTTCTAAACTGAATGGATGTAAAAGCATGACCAAACTTTGCATCATTTTGTTATTAAACGAAGAATCGAGAGAAGAAGTTTAATATAAAATGAGAAACTATAGACGCTTAGGTTAAGAATTAGAAATATATTAACTTAAGTGGTAATTATTAGTCGGGTTTTCATAATTAATTCAGATGATAACTTGTCGAATATGAAAGTTATATTTAGTTTATTATTCAAGTTGATCTTAGAACCTAACTGTTAATTTTAATAAGACAATTATCCAATCATTTCTCCTTAATCATGAATAGGAGATTAAATTAGTAAAATTAATTTTCAAGATTTTCCCGCTTCGATTAATCTATTCGTTTATGCTTTTAGTTAAATTAGTTTGCTTTTCAGTTTAATTTTGTGATTTTCTTTAAAGCCTTCACTCAACAAATTGGGATAGAATTAGGATATCTATTTTTATTTTTGTTTAAGATTAATTTAAGTGAATCAATTTTACCTTCCCGAGCGACGACCCTGGATAATTAACTATAACTACCTCGTATACTTGCGAGTAGGATAGTCTAGGTATTTTTAGAACTTATTTTAGCATAATATGTAGTCCTTTGCCCAATATGCTCATCAGATGTTTAACCCTACTTTCGGGCTGAGGGGTGTATGTCAAGAATCTCATATTGATCAAGTAAAGATTGTTAAAATAGTTTATAAATGTATGAAAAACTTCCCCTTACAAGGTATCTTTAGGGTGGAGTTAGGCCCAAAATTTATCATGGTATTAGAGTATAAACTTGTCTTAATAGTTTGGGGCAATGCTCGACTTGTTGTAACCCTTTTCCCAATATGCTCATCAGATATCTAGCTCTGCTTTTGGCTAAAAAGGTATGCCAAGAATCTCATATTGAGCATGTAAAGAATATTAAACTAATTTATAAATGTATGGTAAACCTCCTCTTACAAGGTGCCTTTAGGGGTGGAGTTAGACCCAAAATTTATTATAGTATTAGAGCCTAAACTTGTCTCAATGGTTTTGGGGTGATGCCTAATCTGCTGTAGCCTTTTGCCCAATATGCTCATCAAATGTCTAGCCCTGTCACCAGTTTCCTTGTCAACCATCGTACTCCTTGTCATCTCTATAATGCTTTTGTTCTTCCTCTTTATTATTCTATTTCACTGAGGAGTGTGTAGAGCCATCAATTGGTGATTGATTTCCTCTTTGACGTAGAAAATTTTGAATTTTTAATAAACATAATTTAAATCATTTTCAAAACTTAATTGCTTAAGTGAGAGGCTTGTTTCATTCTCAATTATTTCTTTCAAATTTTTGAAAATTTCAAATATTTTATTTTTGTGTTTCGGGAAAGCTATCCAACTATACTTTTTGTAATTATCAATGAACAATGTAAAATATTTGCTTTCATTTAGTGAGATCTCATTCATGGGTCCATACATATTGTGCCATAATATAAACTCACTAGCAGGGGTAATTTTGGCAAAATTCATATAGTTACTCTCTCAAGAAACATAATTTTAACATTCTAATCAATAGGAAAAAGTTTGCTTTTCATGCATACTCTCATCAATTCACCTCTTTTGGCATCAATTATAATACATTCACTCTTAACAAATTTTAACATATATCATTTCTAAATTAATTAGTCAACACTCAACAGATTTTGATCAAAATGATCCTCTTCTTTTTACTTTTAAGTGAGCATCATTGCCTATTTTGAACTTTCTTTATAAGCTGCTGTAAAGAATTTTGGAAAGAGACTCGTTATGTTTCATATGACATGTAATCCACCAGCCAAGAATACTTGATGGAGTAAGTAGATGAGGCCCAATAGCCAGCTTACAACTGATACGTAGTGGCAGGAACATTTGTAGTGTCATTTTTTTTTTCTGTGACTCACAATTTGGTAGAGCTGGCCGTAGTGGTGTAAGCCTGAAACCTGCAAGATATTTAAGCCTTACAATATTATTAGGAGGCCATCTGTGGCATGAACCTTGGCTGTTTTGGGTTAGACCCTTTTCACCTTGCATAGTTTGCTATTGTTTCACCATAAACTGCCAAGAGGAGTAATGAGAGTTGGTGAAGTGCAAGACATTGTAGTGTTGGGTAGGGCCCTCCAGGTATTCTTTTTTTTTTCCTGAGAACCTTGAATAGTGACCCTTTATGATAGCTTGATAACCTGAGTTCCTACTCGCATTCAATCAAACATCTTCTCATAAGACTCATCATATAGTAGAATATCTTGGATGTCATGATCTTACATAGCTGTTAACTAATTACCACTAGTAATTAATCAGTACATCTATAAGAGGAATAAGTTAAACCACATAAAAGAGTCGGAGTTCTGATAAACACCTGATTACGTATTCTAGGAGAAAGCCACAATGCCACATGCTAAGCAATAATGAAGCCACGTGCTAAGCAATTTTAATTGTTTTATGACTATTCTACATATCCTAGAATGTAGGGGTCAGTTATGTTTACCGGTTAATTGAGCACTCTGTTCCATAGTTAAAGGGTCAGTTATTCTAGAACTCTGTTCCATAGTTATATAGTTAAAGGATCAGTCATTCTACGCAATTATTTATTTTATTTGTCTATAAATATTACGGATGCAGAGATATGAGAGGAACAACTCATTCGAACCTTTATTTGTGGAGATTCTCCCATTGGCTATTTTTCCTTCTTTAAGTGAGATTCTTGCTTATAGAGTTCGCTTTTATATCCTAAAAGTACCTAGTCCCTACCAATTTGGTATCAAAGCCAGTTCGAATATGGTGAACACACGCTCATCTTCTTCTTCTGGTCAACCAAACCCACAAAACACCCAAAGCCCACAACAACCACAAAACCTGTAGAATTCTACCACAAACCTGACTGAAGCTCTTTTGTCGCAACTTTCTGACATGGCTGCCCAGTTGAACAATCTTAACTCAGAGATGATTGCTTTGAAGGCATCCTCTAGTAAGATTCCTCATGTTGAAGACAATCTCGGTAATCGAGAAAGGGGCAAAGCACATGTGCGGAGCTCCGATGATGAGGACGATTATAACACACTATGGTGGTTGAAAAATCCGTCCAAGCGTCCATCAACCAAGATTGAGTTCCCCAAGTTTGAAGGTGGGGACTCGAGGGGATGGATTTTGAAGGTTAAAAAATACTTTCGGTATTATCGCACCCCTAATGAGATGAGGGTCGACGTCGCTTACATATACCTTGATGGTGACGTTCTCGATCTCTTCGCATGGATCAACAGCAAATGGACTTTGCTTTACTGGGAGGAACTTATGAAGACATTTCAAGAGCATTATCGTTTAGCAGAGTTTCAGAACCGGATGAGTATCTCTGTGGCATCAAACTGGCGGGAACGGTGCAAGAGTATCTTTAGGAATTTGCTAAGCGATCTGCATGAGTGAAGAATTGACCAGAGCACTGTCTCTTAGGTGTTTTCCTCAATGGCTTAAAGAAGCAACTCAAGGCAGATGTGTGCATCCAAAAACCAAGAACGATTTACAAGGTGATGAGCTTCCCAATTGAATATGAAGCCAAAACTCAGATTGGGCGTGGGCCTAAACCGAGCAGTTCATCTAACTTGACCTGACCCAACACCAATACCACCTGGGTTGCACGTGATTCTTGTTTTTCGGGAGTAAAAACTCAGCTAGCAACGAACGCGAATACATCTTCTTAAGCACAAAGTCCGACTACAAGTTCGTGGGATGTTGAGAAACAGAAACGACGGGATAAAGGACTCTATTATAGTTGCAATGAGAAATTTCAGCCGGGTCATCGTAGCAAAGCAGGTACTTTAAAAATTATGGAAATCACCTAAGAAGAAGAACCAGTAACTGCTTTCGAATCTGAAAATTAAGAAGATTCAGAGATGCAGGCTGAAATCTCCTTCCATGCTATTCTGGGCAGTAACTCAAGTTCAACTATGAAGTGATACTGAATCAAAGGAAAGTAATTATTCTTGTAGACAGTGGTTCTACCTATAATTTTGTGGCTCAAACATTTGTTTCAGAATTGAAGTTACATACTCAATCTATCGTTTCTTTCGAGGTCCAGATTAGAGATGGGTCAGTAATTCGCTGTAACAAGGTGTGTAGACGGCTTCCAATTCAGATTCAAGATTTGAAGATTGTGGGTGATTTCATTCCATTCATTCTTGCGAGTGTTAAAATGTTTTTAGGAATTGAATGGTTAGCTTCTTTAAACATCGTGCAAGTAAATTGGCAGCAAATGTTCATGATTTTTGGGGTTGATGGCCGAAGATACAAATTGCAGGGGGTACCTCAAAATTCAACTTCTAATATAGAGCTAAAGATAATGACTAAGCAAATGGAGTTTTCAGGGAGTTTGTGTCAAAAACTCACTGATATTGATGGCCTACTTCAAGATTTTTTAGATATATTCTCTAAACTTACCTCTGTGCCACCTCTCCGCAGTTATACTCATGCCATCAATCTTCATCCTAATGCTCAACCTCCAAACATACGGCCATATAGATATCCTTATTTTCAGAAGGATGAAATTGAAAGGCAAGTTTCTGACTTGT
>JANKOD010000193.1:30969830-30993709 GCA_026284645.1 Erythroxylum acuminatum | reverse complement strand
ATTGTCTTTATTTATATTAATTATGGTTATTATTTATATGTAAAATATTTAAAAATTATTGTTATTTCATATTAATTGTCATTATTATTTATTATTACGATTTTTAAAAGCATGGTTGATGTAAACAGTAAATTATTAAAGTATACAGTACAACTTTATAATATACTAATATGGAACTATTTTGCAATTTTTAAAAATTTTAGGGACTATTTCATAAATTAAAAAAAAAATCGAAACAATACCCGGTACCAACCGGTGCCGGTACAGTTCCGTTCTAGAACTCAATCCGGTACCGAACTCAATACGGTATTCATAACATTAACATAATTTATTTTTCATTTGTATGTAAATTAAAAATGTTTTACATAATGAACTCTCCTAGATTGATTTGAAACCATAATAACGGAGAATTACAAAATAATACTTTAGTTTTAGTCCTTTCCGGCCATTGCCCACAACATACAAACCTTGGCACTTATTGCCTCAGCAAAGAATGAGAGCAACGTGTCGCTTGCAACTTAGTGACACATCTCATCCCATGTTGAAAAAATGACAGCCTCGTCAATCTAAAATTAACAGCATTGTGTTATTCTACTTACTGAAACTACAAGGGTTATCCCTATGCTATTGGGATTCTGGTGGTCACTTTTTGTCTGGACCATGTCTCCGCAATCATTTATCACGATTATGGGTCCATGTTAGATGCTCTCATCTTTAAGGACTCAAAGGTCACAAAGGCATAATTGTCCTCTGCAGCTGCTTCATATAGGGAGTCCCATCTCTGGGTTACTGGCTCTGAAGGTAAGGAATATTTGTACGCTGCATCTCATTCCCATATTGTTTCCTTATCCTGGCTTTTGGTCGTACCAAGGAGAAAAAAGATGAATTTTGTGGTCACCACTTGGATTCATTGTTCTCCCCATATTGTTATCTCTTATTTCCTTTCCCAAAATCCTGATACCTGTTGCATATGTTTGAATGAAGGAAAATTATATTGGAGGCCTAACCTAAGCATTTCAAGTCTCAGCATGCTTAATGATAAATACTTACCAGCACAAATGTCCATTCTTGTGCAGTCACCAATCTGATAAATATACCAGTACCAACTAATAGGGTATGGAACTGATGGATTGTCAGATTTTCTTCAACACAGCTTACAAAGTTACATGATGTGCTAATTCATGTGGCTATTTGGTGAAAGACACTCTCCATTGTTTGGACTAATGTTCTTTGGTAGCCTGGTTAGCATTTAGCTGTTGCTGCAGGAAAAGAATGACAATTAATATCTTGTCTCATGGAACCTTAACCACTATCGTGTTAAAATCATATCAGCATTTAGCATGAGTGAAATTTGGTTCATGACTAGATGAGCTATAGTATTTTTTCAAACTGATTGGATAACAGGAAGAGTGGTGGACCTAGGATTAATGCAGACAATTATCTCAGCAGAAATTGGGCTTATAAGTTGAGAGCTCAAACTAATTTGTAAGTTAGGTTGTGATGCTGACTGAGAAGAAGCATACTGCAACACTTAAAGAAACTTTGCCTGTTCATAAGTTGCAGCCCTTCGCCAATAATCAATTGCAATTTCTCCGACCTTGATCTTCACATCCATTAGATTTTTATCAATTTCAATCTCATGTTTTGCCAGTAAAGGCTTGAAAAGGCTCTGATATACATATTCTATTTTCTGCAACAATTTAAAAGACTTGAGAGTTAAACATGAGTTCACTGGTTAGTAAACCGTTAAAGAAGAAAGTATAGTATTTAGTTTTGATTTTGGGTACCAAAGATACACAAACAATGCCAACTTTGCTTCACTATACAAAGGTAACCTTCCAACGCAACAGAACCATTTAGTAAGAGTCTTGATAAAAAAAAAATTAGACTAAGAAAGGCTAATACCTCATTTAGTTCAAGAAATACATACCAGGATATTAAATTGTCCCCCACTCTCTCACAAATTGCAACTAAAATCCTACAAGAATGTATGTAGTCTATATATGAACACCACAATTGAAGGATGGAGAAATTTTCCAAGCGAGGCATGAGTGCATGCCAATATTGGTACCAAATCAAGAGGTAGTTTTATGTCAGGGCCGTTCTTCTCCACAACTTTAAAACATTCGTAAGCAGAATAAGCATAACCGGAGGTCATGCTGTGAGAAAAATAAACCTCTGAAGTCACGTTAAAAAGAGAAGAAGCAGAAGAAAATGAACATGAGGGCTCTTGACAGAAACGATCCTATCATTTCGAAATAATTTCTTCTGTCTAGGTTTTGACACAACACAAGAATTCAGTTCCTCGAGTCCAAGAAAAAGGAAGTTAACTTCAAATGAATGCTCACTTATGGTATTACACCGGATAAAAATAGAAATCGAAATTATGAAAGGGAAGAAATGGCAGGTTCCAAAGCTGTAAAAGAAGGCACTAAAAAGTATAAAACACAACAAAGTTACGCAAAAAAGAAGAGAAAAAAACGCCATGGGAGAAGAAATGGTGAACTTGAACATGAATTACCATTTTGGAATCTCTTTGTTCCTGTATCTGTCGTATGTGAACAGATTTTCAAACGAATTGAACGAAGAATAGAGAACAGAAACTACAAATAAACGGAAGCAGTAGAAAGAGTTCATCCTATAGAATAAAGGCGGCTACATGCATACATATGATACTCGAAACGCCGCAACTTCTTGTAATGGATCATTGCTTGGAAACGATGCCGTCGGATAAACTATGCCAAATTGCCAATATATAATATATCTTTAAACCCTTCATGTTTTACATTTAAGTTAAATAAGCTCCTCTATATTTTCAAATTGTCTATTAAATTTAAACCTTGACAATATTCTAATTAATTAAATTTATCTAAAAAAGTGTGCGGATAAATACAAAAAGTATAATTTCACATGCTTATATAATATAATAATATCATATTTCAGTAAAAATTTCGCTGATATATGCCGTCTTAAAAAGGTACAATAGTATATAATTTTACCTTTAACTTAATAAAGTTATTATTTTTAAATGACCAAAAAGAAAAAAAGAAATCTCATGCTTGTGTCAATATTTATCGCTTGATAATCAAACTTAAACAACTTGGAGCAGGACCAAAGGCTTATTCGATTCTGATAATTTATTGATTTCTCAGTCTAGCAATTTGGACCGTCCATCTATAAGTAAGCGCTTCGAACGGCTGATATCAAACTAAGAACCGATGAACGCACGTAGAGTAGAAAACCGCGGGTGCGTTAATCTAGTAACGCCACGTCAGCAAACGATATCCGAAATGTCCGTTAACGAGAAACGAACATTTCTTCTCACGTCATTCCTGATCTCTTCTCCTTCTTCTTCTTCTTCTTCTTCTTCTTCACACTCTCTCTTCAACCACAACACACCAAATTCCAATGGACCTTAGCTTTTCTGTTGCTAAATCCCAACCCCTAAATCTGATATCATGTGTCCACCTCTCTTCCTCCTCCGCCGCTATGCCGCCCGAGTTCCTCGGCCGTGCTCACAACCTCCGACCTCCCGCCGACGGATTCCGGAGCAAATGCCGGAGGCTGAAACTTCGGGAGAGAAAATCGAGAAACAGTTCGGTTTACGCTTCGTTGGATTCGAATGCGGTTGTTGCTGCTGTTGTTGCTGTGACGACTCTGTCAGCTCTCCCTGTTGCGTACTTCAATTTGTACTTAAAGAAGAAGATTGATGGGAAGGAGGTAAGTAATTTTAGTTTAATTATTACTGTTAAATGAGTAACATTTTGTTGATAGTTTGGCGAGTTTTTAGTTCTGCCTAAATTGAATTCGACTTACTTGTATGATGCTAATGATTTAGGTCTTAGGTTTCCTGTGTGTTGATCTGACTGAGTTTGGGAGGAACGTTTTAAATCGTGTAACCAGGGATTGGTTTGTGGATGTTGGGGTTCAGGTGAATGAGAATTCAGTTGATAAAGATAATGACTTGTTGGATAAGGCAACTGAACGTAGCTTTGCATATGAGGTTAGAGAGGAGGTTGCACAAGTTCAGAAGAGTCTTTTGGTGCAAAATAGCTCTATTTCGCTTGAACCAGAAAATTCGCCTGATTCTTTCAATAATATAGTCCTAGAAGAATCTGAGGCTCCTACCGTATCTACTTCTGTACTACCCAAGTCGGTTGGAGTTGTGCCACTTGTATTTGCGACGGGTATGCCTGAATTGTCCTCAGAAGTATGTGAGAAAGAAACTGGGTTTGATTCTGAGCTTCCTAGACTAGAGAAGACAGTTTCTGTAACTGCTTCTCTAGAAAGAAATCATGAATCTGGTGAAAAGGGTGACCTTTCGAGCTACATTGGCATATTAAAGGAATCCATTCCAGAAGATCTGTACACATTTTATGGGGAAAGCCAATCGATTTTCCAATCTCCATCAAACTTAAATGGTTTTAAGGCGATGTCTTCTCTTGCCTCCACTGTGAAGAGCAATAACGTTTCTCTGTTGAAGACAGATCGGGTGCATAGAGGGGAAGAATTATCAGCAGAGCAGTCCCTTGAAATTTCAGGTTCTGCTATTGAAAAGTATACTTGCTACATAATTTAGGGTACAAGACATGTATTTCTATTTTATCCTTATTATTGAACTTTTTACAATAACTGGACTATTTCCTCTGGATTCAGAAGCGAAATCTCTTGCACATCATGGAGATTCTTCACCCAAACACAGGAACGTGGGAAGAAGCAGAAAACTTACAGGAAAGAAGGACCTAAGAAATCATGATCAACACAACCATACAAAAAGGCCACAATTCCCTGAACCAAATGGCAAACATGTTAATGACAAAGACCATCTGCAGCAGGCCATCATTGCTTACAACCGTTTGCTTAGAAATGGGAGGTGATAAACATGTCCAAACATTTCAGTCATCTTTGCTTATTTTCTTTCGAAGATGGTATCATCTTCTATTCAATTGCAAGAGAACCATATTCTTTTTTCTGAAAACATATGGAGCACAGTTTTGAGTATTAGGGTGCTAAAGTCTAGGATAATTTATTACTTTATGATGTTTCTGAAAACCTCAATCTTACTGTTGAATGCACCTGTTAGGTTATCTGAATGTGTTGATTTGCTTGAAGACATGAAAAAGAAAGATATGCTAGACATGAATAAGGTGAGGCTAACTCTTTTAACCTTTACTAAAGGCTCTATCACTATAAGTTTTAGCTTCCTAGTCACTTCGCTAACCTTATTTTATCTCTAATTCTAGGTTTATCATACAAAGTTCTTTCAAATGTGCAAAAATAAAAGCGCCGTAAAGGAAGCTTTTCGTTTCTGCAAGTTGGTTCCAAACCCAACACTTAGTACATTTAACATGCTATTGTCTGTGTGTGCAAGTTCCAAGGATTCAGAGGGTAAGTTTCTTTTTGTTGGTGATGAAACTGACAATAGCATTCTCTAATGTCTCCTTCATATCTTGACATGGATATTGTTTTTTTAGGAGCTTTTCAAGTTCTCAGACTTGCTCAAGGTGCTGGGTTCCAAGCTGATTGCAAGCTTTACACAACTTTGATATCAACATGTGCCAAAAGTGGAAGAGTTGATGCAATGTTTGAAGTATGCTAACTTCTTTGTTTCTGTGCCTTAGTATCCAGGGAAAACTGAGTGGTTTTTGATAGCTTTCCTGACAATTTCTGTCAGGGTTTGTCTTTATCATTAATAATGTTGGCATTTTTTTTCTTTTTGCTTTTCCACTGAGTAAAGCAGGAAGGTAACCTTTACTGCGTTTCTTTCAATAGATCTTGAAAGATAGTCTCTATTGATGCTTTGTCTTCTGAGGAAAGCTCCTTCACATGCTAATATAATTTCTTTGTTTTTATACTATCTGCTTAAGGGCATTTCAGTTAAACCTGTTATTTGAATAGATAACATTTATTAATCATTCCAATTGTTCATATTACCATGTTCACCAACTACACAATAGTATAGCATAGTTAAATGGATTATAACTACTTTTTCTAGTAATGGATATAATGGTGAGTTGTTCCTTTCAGGTATTTCATCAGATGGTTAATGCTGGAGTTGAGCCCAACATCCACACATATGGAGCACTTATTGATGGTTGTGCCAGAGCTGGACAAGTAGCCAAGGCCTTTGGTGCTTATGGTATAATGAGGTCTAAGGTAATATTGCAAAAGATGTTCTGAATAATTGCCAATGGAACTTAGTGTATCCTCTGTGTTCTGGTTTTCACTGACAATTTTGGGGATGAGGCTGTGTTTTCTGTCTGCTGCTGTATCCAAAACTTAAGTTAATTTTCAATCTTCCTACTTAAGTTAATTTTCAATCTTCCTAATGATAAATGTTGCTTGCAGTAGAATGTGAAGCCAGACCGAGTTGTCTTTAATGCCCTAATCACTGCATGTGGTCAATCGGGAGCAGTGGATCGAGCCTTTGACGTATTAGCAGAAATGCAGGCGGAGGCCCAGCCAATTGATCCTGATCATATTACGGTTGGTGCCCTGATAAAGGCATGTGCCAATGCTGGTCAGGTCTGTACTATGTTTTAGCTCATATTTTCTTGGCATGGTTATTTTAGTCAATAGATTTAGGTTCCAAATGGCTAGTCTTTGTGCTTAGGTTAATCGGGCAAAAGAAGTGTATGAAATGGTCCATGATTACAACATCAAGGGCACTCCAGAGGTTTATACAATTGCTGTGAACTGCTGTAGCCAGACTGGTGATTGGGACTTTGCCTGCAGTGTGTACAAGGACATGAAAAGAAAAGGAGTGGTTCCTGATGAGGTATTGATTTATGATTATGATTCTCGTATAACACATGTAAAAGGAGTTGCACATTACAGTCTAGATCTGTACATGTTTATGCAGATGGAATAACATTGGTGATTTGACTGCCTGTTTGTGAAAGCAAAATGTAGATACTTTTTTTTTAGTTATTTGGTAAAAGGGGAAGCAGTCATACTCTCATTGTGCATTATGGCTCTGGTTTGATTGTCATTCTTAAAGACACTCTTTCATATGTCAATGTGGAGATACCAAGTTTATTCTTTGAAACAGGTGTTTTTCAGTGCACTGATAGATGTAGCAGGGCATGCTGGAAAGGTTGATGCAGCATTTCAAATTCTTCAGGAAGCCAAGATTCAAGGAGCACAACTTGGGATTGTACCATATAGCTCGTTGATGGGAGCTTGCAGCAATGTATGTTCAATTCTTCAGTCCTGCAGTAAGATGTTTTTGACAATTGAAACGGTTCACTTCTTGCTGTATAGTTGATTTAAGAAACAACATAAATCCCCCTTCCCAAGTTTAAACCAATGAGTGAGTAAAGAATTGAGCTACACTCACTATGGTTTCAGCATCCATTGATGTGAAGTTCTGAGAGCTAGCTTCTTTATTGTTTTAAAAGATAAGGCTCTGTCTAAAATTTCCATTTGGCACTATTTTCCGATTGGCATAATTTTTCTACCATGGAAAGAGTGAAAACATTGTGAGAAAAAAAAATTCCTTATTTTCTTCCAAGGTTATGCAACATTTTTCTGTCAGTCTGCTGTCAATAAATTTCAAACTGCAGAACATGCTATTATTGTAACTGTCAAATATTAGCGGAGAAGAATAAATTTCTTTCTCATATATCTTAGGTTACAGCCTTAGTTTATATATAGAATTGTCTATCCTAAATATAGTAACAAACTCCCTAAAGATTAGGGAAATCTGTATCTTATTCTAATCCCCAGAAATTAGGGATTTATATGATCTCTATAACTATACAATCTTTCCAAATAATACTACATAATCTGACAGTAACAAATGTTCCTCTCTCCACTTCTCAGGCAAAGAACTGGCAGAAGGCGCTGGAGCTATATGAGGAGATTAAAGCCTGTAAACTGAATCCAACGGTCTCAACTATGAATGCTTTGATTACAGCCTTATGTAAGTGGACGTTTATCATTTCAAAACGATCTGGCAATTTTCGGTATAAGGGCCCATTCGGTGTCAATTAATTTAATCTTTCATATATTGTTATCTGCTGTCAAAATACTTTTGTTATTCACTATCAGAACTGTTCTCTGATTATGGTAAGTTTGTTTCAGGTGATGGGGACCAACTCCCAAGGGCCATTGAAGTTCTATCAGATATGAAAAGCTTTGGCTTGTGCCCAAATTGTGTTACATACTCTGTTCTCATAGTGGCAAGTGAGAGGTAAGTGTACTAGGATTTTGTTTCTTATCTTTGGAAATCTTTGACTGCAACTCTTTACTATTGCTTGTTAGGGTCAAGTTTGTGAACGCCGAATTACAATTAGGTTTAAGAATTTGGGAATTCAGAGAAGCGAGAGAAGAGAGGGAGTAGAATTATTGTTAGGTATTAACTAACTCTTCCAAAGCTCGTTGCATCCATATACAATAGTTATACTAGCTGTTAGCTACAAAGGAAAAGAAACATTACATGTGTATTATATATTCTCAACTAAATCAAATGCTACCACCTTCCTCCTTCGTTTATAATGTTTAAGCCGTGTCATCCCTCTGTCTCCTAACCATCATCTCCAGTCTTCTACTCAACTCTCCTTCTACACACTTCCCTCCAATTTGCTATCATAACACTATTTCCTACCTCAGCAACCTTGTTCACATGGTTAATTTTAGGATACATCTATTGTAAAGCATGTAGGTACTCCCATAGCACATCCTTGTTGTCCTCAGTTGACCATGGACCCAATACCTGTACTGTCTGTCGATTTCTTCTTTTTACCAATTTTCTGTCTTGAATAGCCACTGGACATCATGTATCAGCTGGGAAGGACATGGGCAAAACTGAACTAACTCAATTGGAATCTGATAATGCTTCTTGAGTTGTGAACCATGAAATGAGATGCTTTTGCAATTCCTCCAACAATCGTAATTTATAGTTGCTGATTATCTACAAGGACTAAAGAACAAAGAAGATAGTTTATGATTTTCCCTACATACCACATTGTGTTGTCAATAGGGCTTAAGTTTCATATCACCCATTCAAAAACTTCAAACTGCCTATCTGTATCCTTCCTATCAGTTACTCACATAAGCTTGTAGGTGTCCTTGCATTAGCAAATCTCCTATGCTGCCACCACTTGCATCAGCTTCTATTACCAAGTCCTTTAGAAGTTGGGCCATGCTAGGACTGGTAAATTCGACAATGCCGTCTTTAGTGTTTTAAAAGCATCTGTAGCTTCCCTATTCCATCCACAGGCGTTCTTGTTGTTAATGGTTTGCTAAGCTGATTGTAGCTCTTGATGAGCCTCCTGTAGTTCCCTGCTAGACCTAAGAAACTCCTCAGATGCTTCAATGTTTGTTGAATTGGCCAATTCATCACTACTTGTATTTTCGTAGGATCAGTAGCAACTCCTTCAACATTTGATATGGCTAGATACTCCACTTGCTTGGCTCTAAATGAACACTTAGAAAGTTTTATATATAATTTTTGTCCATGACACTTGTAAGACTTCACTAAGATGATTCTGGTGTTGTTCTTATGTTTGACTGCACACTAAAATATCATCAAAGAAAACTAGTACACTTATCCTCAAATAGAATTTGGAAATTGATTTAATTAAACTTTGAAAAGTGGTTGGTTCATTGGTAAGGCCTAATGAGATAACAAGAAATTCATATGATCCTCTTGAGTTTTGAATGTGGTTTTATGTACATTATCCATAACGCATTTGTATTTGATCGTAACCAGCCCTCAAATCTACTTTTAAAATGCATTCCACTCAATGCAGCTCATTTAACAAATTTTCTATTAAGGGTAAGAGCTTTATAATCCAAACAGAAGCTCCATGAACTATCATTCTTTTTTACTAAAATGATTGGAGAAGAGAAGGGACTTGCACTCTCTTGAATTATCTCCTGCTTCAACATGTCATCTACCAGTCCTTGCACAACCTCCTTTTAGCATTCCTGCATATCTATAGGGCCTTAAGTTTACTGCACCAGTTTCCTGCTTCATTAAATTTTGTGGTCTTGTAGTCTAGATGATGGCAACCATTGTGGCTCTTGAATACAAATTCATCTAACAACTTATAACTTTCATATAGTATATATTTCTCACTTTAAAAAAAAAGGATAAAAGTACGTTCCCACTCTGTGCTAACTAACAAAGGGATTGAAACCTTGAAATCTGACATGTTCAATAGATGGAATTTAAGCCCCTACCTCCACTACTGGCAATTCATTTCTAGACAATTCCACCGGCACCATCTGGAGACAACATTGTGGTGAAGTACCCCATTGCCTATGCTCATCCTCTTACAATAATACGAATTGACAAACAACTCCATAACTTCTCATCCACTTCTTCATTCCTCTTCCAGTGGTGATATGGATGCATTGTGGGAAAAACCTATGAGGCGGATAACAGCTACTTGCAAAGAGGAGTGTTTTATTAGGAGTCTATATTAGAGGAGTGTTTTATTAGGAGTCTGTTAGAGGAGTATTTTATTTTTAGTAGGAGTCTATTATTTCCCCGGATAACAGCTACTTGCAAAGAGGAGTGTTTTACTAGGAGTCTATATTAGAGGAGTGTTTTATTAGGAGTTTATTAGAGGAGTATTTTATTTTTAGTAGGAGCCTATTATTTCCTTATTATTTCTACACTAGTTTCTGTTATAGTTATGTTAATAAAAATAACTTGAATAGGAGTCTTTCTAAGAGTCCTAAAACAGCATGAATAGGAGTCTTTCTAGGAGTCCTAGTTTAGGTGGAATTTTATGTTTCTTTGCCTATATAAGGCTATTACGTTATGCAATAAGGTAAGCAACAAGTTATCATAAAAATTAGCTTAGAAGTAGAATAATTTAGCCCGGCAGGCCTTGTCCTTGATAAGTGCTGCCATTTTTCATCATCAAAAATAGTTTCTGTGAGGAAGGGAACCAACGTAAATAAGGGAAAAGATATTAACTTTCCTGATAATCGTCCTTGGACTGGATTCCAAGCACGGGCACATAACAAGTGGTTTCATAAGATCCACCATATTGACCATTGTTCAACTCCATTTTTTTTATTTCATTCTAATTGCAGGGTACCTTTATTGTAATTGCAAATTATGGTATCAAGGGTAGCCAAAAATTGTACCTCGAAGACCATGTTGCTTCCTCTTACACATCAATCGCAAACTATTAGCCACTCATAAACCAACAAAAGCCCCTGCATTTTTTTCTACATACAATTTGTAATCCTCCTCACACTATGATAGCGAGTGGTTCGATTTCCTCTAACCTCCCATCTCCTTTTTCTATCAACTTTTCTTCGAAGAAGTTATTAGTACTCTCTCCATTGATTATAGTATGTATATTCCAATTATTTTACGTCCCAATCACTTTCATTTGTTGAAATTTTCCTGAGACAGTACCCATTATTGGTTGTAAGGATATTGTTGATTGCATCTCTTGCTCCTGCTCAACCAGTTCATCCTCTTCTTCAATTACATCCTCCACTATATGCATGTGCATCATTTTTCTCTTGTATTTATGTTCCAACACAAATATCTCGTCACACCAAAAACAAAATCCCTTGGCCCTTCTTTCATCCATCTCTTTACTACTGGTGGTATTTGCAAACTATGTTCTCTGTTGGATTTGTTTGTAAATTGGGGTTGCTGTACAATTCCGTAATTCTTCTGTGAATTGGTGTGGGTACATTTTTCCATTGCTTCTATGTAGTCTTGTATTGCTAAAAGACCACCTCTTGTTTCTTGGCCAAATTGTATGCTTACTGCAAATTTCTAGGATTCCATTTTTTCACCGTCAAGAACAAGCTTACCATATAGACTCAGGCATCACCAAGTTATGCAACAAGAAGTCAGATTTGGACAGCTCCTGCATTTGTTTCTTCATGCTTTCTTCAGATCGTTTCAAGTCTTGAGATCTTGGTCCTTCCATCATCACCATTATTCACCTCCTAGAATCATTTCTTTGATACCAAATGCTAGGGTCAAGTATGTGAACTCCAAATTGCAGTTAGGTTTAAAAATTTGGGAAATTCAGAAAGAGAGAGAAGAGAGAGAGAAGAATTCTTGTTAGGTATTAACTGATTCTTCCAAAGTTCGTTACACCCATATACATGCTATACTAGCTCCAAATGAATAGAAATGTTACATATATATGCTACAGATTCTCAACTAAATCAAAATTTGCCTTCTTCCTCCTTCATTTGTTATGCTTAAACAATGTTGTCCCTCTGTCAATGAACCATCATCTCCAGTCTCCTGCTCAACTATCCTTTCACACAGCTCTCTCTAATTTGGTATTGTAGCATGTTTGCATATCCTCAAAGAACTTGCCTTCTGAATTATCTTTTGTCATTGCAGAAAGGATGATTTGGACATGGGCCTCATGCTTTTTTCTCAAGCAAAAGCAGATTCTGTTGCCCCTATGCTTATTATATGTAAATGCATCATTGGTAAGCTTGAATTACTTCATTTTTGGCTGTGTTTTCCGTGACATATGAATTCATATTTATCATCTAACTCCAGCATTCCTTTTGTTTCTGTTTCTCGTTTATCTGTTATAATATGTATTACCCTAGAAGTTATTTAAATTAGAGATGCAAAGAAATTACACGATTGCTTATTATGACTTGATGAAATGCTATTCAATTGCTAAAAATGCACTAAGTACAGCCAAGACCAGTTATCTTCTTCTCTTGAATATACTGGATCGTTTGAAGTGTTTTCAAGGATCATGAAACTATTTCATCTTCAATTCTTGGCTATCTTGATATGTTGGCAATCACACAACATAAGGCGTAAGCATTAACGTCTGAGATTTAGTGGACAACCGTAACTGATGATGTTAGTGGCTAATATATTGTTCTGGAAATAAAATGAGTTCTTAAAAGAATTATCTTAAACTATATCATGCCATCTTTAATCCTCTTAGTGTTGGTGAATAAAACGGGGTGATCTGAAATTTCAAGTGATTTAAGGACAATATTGTGCATTGTAATTTTCCTATGTTCATTAATGTGATCATTTTATACAAATTCAGTAAATCTTAATAATTTTACTAAACCGCTTACATGATATTGGATCACTAGATGTTTCAAAATCTTTCAGATGACAAGCAATAGCTCTTTTCTCCTAAAAAAATTTATTTAAATAGATGGAATATTCTTTTTGAAGGAATGTGCTTGCGGAGATTTGAGAAAGCTAGTGCTGCTGGTGAGCCTGTATTGTCTTTTGCCTCGGGACGGCCACAAATTGAAAATAAGTGGTATTTCTTCTTTTACCTCTTAAATTTCTTTTGACACTTCAATAATGCTGTACCTATATGTAAACATGTATGCTTCAGTGCATGCTCATGAGCAACCATAGCTAGAGAGAACTAGAATTTTTTGTACTAGGTTGAGAATTTCAAGAGTGAAATGTTCAACTAAATCCCATCTTTTATGTCACAATTACCTCCCCTTCTAAGTTGAAAAGGTCCTTCTAAGTTGAAAAGGTTGGCTATTCTAAGGAACTAGTACTCCTGCAGTTCAAAAGTCTCATTCTAAATCCTTATCATTTAATCTTCAGGACATCACCAGCCTTAATGGTGTACCGTGAATTGATAGCATCTGGTCAGGTACCTACAATGGAAGTTGTTTCACAAGTTTTAGGTTGCCTGCAGCTCCCTCGGGATGCTTCATTGAAAGGCAGACTTATTGAAAATCTTGGAGTCACAGCTGAGTCAACCAAAAGCTCTAAGCTCTTGTCATTGGTAGATGGGTTTGGAGAATATGATCCACGTGCTTTTTCATTGCTCGAGGTCAGTAGGAAGCTGAAGTTGTTTCTTCTCATTTCTTGACTAAATGCGTTTGTGAGCTCTAGTTGTGATGCCAGTTGTTTCCTTTTAAGGAAGCTGCTTCACGTGGAATCGTACCATGTGTATCCTTCAAGGAGAGTCCTATTGTTGTTGATGCTAAAAAATTGCAAGTTCATATTGCTGAGGTAAGTTGGTGATTTGAAATTCTTATGAGTTGATGTGTTGTTTTATTGAGTTGGGCAATTTTATCATCGTGTTGACACCTAGCAAAACTCATGTAATTGGCCAGACATCTAAATGATTCTTGACTTCTAATTCTGGAAATGTTAACACAACTACTTTGTGATTCTTCAAAGATCTACTGGAAAGTAAAGGGAGCTTATATATGCTATCAAGCGAATCTTTAACGGCAGCAACCTGCTATGAAAGAACAACTTCTTTATTTTTATTTTTTTAGTCTCATTTGTTTTTCTTGTTTACAGTTAGTTTTTACTATCTTATCCTGTGCCAGCTTCTTAAAATAAGACAAGCCTCTAAAAATTATCATAAATCAAGAAATCCCTTCTCCTCCATGCCCACTTCCACCATTAAAATGAAAGAAAAGCTTTGGAAGGGAGAAGAAAAAACAAGCTAAAATGAGACTATGCTATCTTTTGGCAACTCTGCATGTGAATTTATTTCTTGACAAGGCAAAGCATGGATGATCTTCATTTCCTGTTTATTCGTCCTCAGCCTATTTATATATGCCTTGATAATGTTCATAACTTCAAATTTTGTGACTTCCTGTGAATAACCAGGTTTACCTATTAACTGTTTTGAAAGGTCTCAAGCATCGGCTGGCTGCTGGTAAGAGTTTATTGTCTTCAAATATTTTTTTTTTTGGAAGGTAAAATTGTATTAAAGAAAGTCCCTAGGGAGTACAAGGAACGTTCACTTAGTCTAAATGAGGTTTTAGCCACCTGGTACACAACATTACTAGACAAGGAGAGTATCCTAGCAAATTTTACAGTCTTTCCCAGTGTTCCAGCTAGTAGCTAATTCTTTGCTGTTTGAAGAGTTGATTCCCATTGCTAAGAGAGATTCCCTTGTATCCCTGAGAGTGTTTGACAGGCAAACAGAGCATTGTCTGTCTGCTTATCTTTGAAAATTTCCTGTCCCTCTCTTCCCTTACAGCGTAAATGATGCCTCTACAAGCTACTCTGAATATATGCATGGCTACATAACATCTGTATCTTATCTTGCTAGGTCAATCCATAATCTGTTTCCATTTCTGCACTGGACAATGCTAGTTGTAGATCTCTAGTAGTTTGCTCCATGTTGTGGTGTATTGGCATTCTAAGAAGAGATGCTTTTTGGACTTTGGCATCTGATTACAAAGCACACAAAGATGGTTGTTAAATGAGCCAAAAAATAGCCTGTATTTAGTACTAAAATCTGCCTCTAACCGAAGTACAAAAGAAACTTTTGGTAAGCAGTAGGTTGACCAAACAAGATGTGACCACTGTACTCTTGGGATAGTTTCTTCAAAAATTTCTAAGCAGGAGTTGTTGGTGAATTTCCCTGAGTCATGTCTCATCCAAGTGACTTTATCCTCTTTGCACGAGTTGGGTTGATACCTAGGTAGGTTGTTAATAATTCTCAAGCATCTTCTGGTTTATCCGCTAGCCAAGGCCATCAAAAACCCTGAATTATGGGTTTGACTTTAGTGGTACCTGAAATTCTTGCCATCAGGAGTCTTGCGTTGTGCTGTTTGTATAGGGGCCCTAGAGTTGGCCAATTGTCAAACCATAGTCATGTGTTCTCACCATTTCCTACCACACTTTTGATATCATTACTCACCTTGTCTTTGTGTTTCAGCATCTACAAGAGTGTCCATGATGTATTCGTTTTTGCTTGAATCCTCCAAAAGCTCTAGCCTATAAGGAATTGAGTGTATATCCATTGCACCCATAGGGATTCTCCATCAACACAAAACTTCCAAATTCTTTTGGCTAGCAATATGTTATTATTGTTCTCACTGCCTCGATTCTCAATCCACCTTGGTCTTTAGGTTTGCAAATATTTGTGCCTTTAACCTTGGCACGAGGAGCCCCATTCTGCTTTCAAAACTATAAGAAGTTTTTCAGGAGTCTCTCAATGGGTTTTGTTAGATTGATGGGAAGGAACAGATAGGAACACCAATATACCTTAAGCTGAAAAGAACAGACAATTAGTTGTGATATCCTACCATATATTAGGAATTGCACCAGCTTCCAGTTCTTTTTTGGATTGCAGCTGATAATGATCAGCAGTCTCTGTAGTTAACTCTTGAGGCTACAATTGATATACCTAAGCATCTAAAAGGAGGCTGAATTTGGGTGAATACTGAAATACTGGTAATCTCAGTTGCCAGATCATTGGTTCCCACTGAAGCTATAAGGTTACCCTTGCTCTTGTTGATAATGAGACCTGAAAGTCTTTGGAATGTTGAATGTGAATTGAGGAGAACGTTAACTGACTCCATGTTTGCCCTGCATATCAAAAGTGTACCATCTGCAAATGTAAGATTGAAAATTCAGCCTCTTGTATTTGAAGTGATACTGGAACTTCTTTCGTTTTCAATGTTATTGCGGGTTAGCCTAATCGAAGCTTCTGTGAAAATGGTGACTAAGTAACGAGACAGGGAGTCTCCTTGTCTCATTCCCCTAGCACCTTGGTCATTTTGAGTTGATTCCCCATTTACAAGTAAACTAAAGGATGCTGAGGTTATACATTGTTCGAAGCCATTTGATGAATCTGATGGGAAATCCAAAAGCAGTAAGTACATCAAGAATGGCTTGAACAATATATAACCTATACTTCACTGTATTGTCTTCAAATCTATCTCAACTGTTCTTCTATGTTTTCACTGTGTATGTTTACAATGAACTTAACACGTCAAATGTCTAAGAAACTACTGATTCATAAATACCCGTTTTGTTTAGATTTGATGAAACTCATATTATTCTTTCTTGTTTCTTGTTCCTTTAGTGATCCATCAGTCTAATATTAGTATTGGTAGTTCCTGGAGAAAAATGAAGAAAAATAAAACACAACAGAAGACTCCTACTTAGTTTACTTTGTTTGCCTGATAAACTAATTGCTCAATTCGATGTTCTATGATCTCCAAATCTTTTGCAGGAGCCAAGTTGCCAAACGTAACCATTTATCTGCCTATAGAGAAGGCACAAATTACAACTCAGGATGGGGAGAGAACAATAAACCTTGCAGGAAGGTAAAGTACTTTCTTATAAGTAGCATATATAATAATTTTTTCCACACCTTAACCATTTTCACAATAGTTACTAAAAAGAAAAAAAGGTCTTTATGATGGTAATATCCTTGAAGCTTGTTTTTGTGTAGCTAAAAAGGGCAGAGCTTATAACTAACCACTTAATTGTTACGTTAAAGAGAAAACACATACACACAAACACACACGGAATCACAAGTCTGCAAAATGATAGAAATGTTGTTTGAAATTTAAGAGAATGATAAATTCAACACATTCACAATGTATAGTTAACGAAAATTATTTCAAGTTTAATGAGTCATTCATGAACATTTTTTTCTTTTTTTTGGTGATTTGGCTGACAGGATCAACCAAGCAGTTGCATCATTATTTAGAAGGCTGGGGTTACCTTATCAAGGGAGTGAGTCATATGGAAGAATAAGAGTCAATGGCATTTCCCTGAGGAGGTGGTTTCAGCCTAAGCTTGCTTCACCATTCAGTGGAAAACCAGAAGAATTGAGCACATCCCAGTTCAGGATTGGAAAAGGGATCCTTGATCAACAGCGTAACATTAGAATACAGAATTTGTCTTTGGATTAAAAATTAGAATGCTGCTGCAAACACTGAAACAGCACGGAAGAACTACACCTAACCCTTTACTCTGCCCCTAGAGTGCCTCGACAGGCATTGCTGCCACTTTCAGGGAGGATTTTGGACATTTCAATGGAAAAGCTGAAAGTTGAAACGTTTGGTTTCATGGACCTGAGAGAAAATAAGTTCTGTGTGGCCTTCTGAACTCAAGATGAATTATTCTGGCCAAAAGAGGATATAATCACTGCTTGGATGTCGTCATGTAAACTAACAGGGTTAAGCATTGCCAATGACAACAAGAAGGTGCCAAATTTGTGACAGCCAGCAACTTCTATGACAAAGGTGTGCTATAAGAATAAGAGTGTAAGGTTTTTTTCATATCATATATTGGACTTGGTGCACTCCACCAATTGATGAACTTATGCTTGGAATCACACTACGGTTACCATTAAAAGCGATTTTCTTTGATAATTATCTGTATGTCGCATCCTGAATAAAGCCCAAAAAACTTGTACCTGTAAAGAAAAATTGTGTTGCAGACAATTTGGACCAAATAAGATGGTGGTGGTTTCAACAATTCCCTTTGCTCGGCATTGTATTCCAAGTTGGCTTCTCACCTGTTTCAAAACACCTTTTTATGGCCTTCAGCGACATCATTCATACAAGAACTAATACATGCATAAATCATAATACATTAAAGTAAAGTAAAACCAAAACCAAAATAAATAATATAAAAATAATATGACTTGTGAATTAACTGACATCTAGTTGACTGTCCCGTCTGCTGCCAAACCTTTACGGGGTTCAACAACCACGTGTTGGATAAAATATTGTGAGACCTTCATTGCCTCCACCGGAGTCATTACCGGTCACCAGTGCCTGGCTTTGTTTTCGTTTTCTGAATTTACGACCTTAACATCAAGCTGGAAGCTCTTGTCCTGTTCGAAAAACTTTTCACAGGAGAACTGTTATTAACACCTGACAAAAGGGTCTCCATCCAGAAAATGAAATTTTAAGTTGTTGGAGACCAAGACAGCTTCTTCTTCTTTTTTTATTATATGAATTCGAGGGATACCCACGCTGGACGTTGCCTTGATGAAGCGTTAGCAACATCCAAATTAAGTGTGCAACGCCAATGTGGGTCAAGAGTTTGAGAGTTATCACCATATCATTGGGCTTATCGAATTTATTCTTGGTGCTTCTTGGTGGGTTCTTAACGTTTCGGGCATTTCCTGGATGTTATCCTTGGAGAACAACTGTTCCTGTTGCGGTCGTGGCCGTTGTCGCTGTCTTAAGAATCATTGTTATGATAAATGCTGGAATCGCTCAACAAGCCGCAGCAAAATCTATTCTTGATTGTCCTATTCACAGCTCCGACGAAACCTCCGATGACCCTGTTATTCGGCTCGGGAGACGGATTAGATACAGAAAATGGCATCGCTGGAGTAGAGTTGGACTGGTAATTAGTGCCTTGCAATTGTTGAGTGCGATATATCTTATATGCAAAGTTGCTAAATATATTTCCGGTGATGGAACATCTAGGAGTCGTTGTCTTTCAGATATGGCTCTAAATAGTAGCCAACTGAAGCGAAGATTACTAGTTTTGTTTTCTTTCTTTGCTTCTTGTCTTCCTCTGCTTCAATGTTTTGCTGGGTCTGATATCCTGAGATGGAGGTACTATTTTGTGAGCAATGATGATTTTTGGAGAGCTCACTATCAGGAGGTGTTTGATCATGGTATTCGTGAGGTTATGTGTTGTCTTGGTCGTGTTAAGTACTTGAGTAGTGAGTCTGAGGAAGATGAAATTTATTCCGTGGCAAGATTGTTGGGTGATCTTGTCACTTACCGTGCAGCAGGGAAGGGGCATTTGGAGCTCCTTGCAGGTCTAGCTTTGTTGCAGAAGCATGGTAAATCACCTGAATCTTGTGAGGATTTGGTGCAGCAGGAGGCACCAAAGGAACTGATTCAGGATGCTTTACATTTTCATGATTTTGCTGAAGCCGCGTATACTGGTCCCTTGCTTGATCTTGGGAGACATAATGTGTTTTTCTCTTGTGCATGGTTCCATAGGCAAGGAATTTTGACTCCTTGGAGGCGCAACAGACTGCCAAAACTTGCTGGAGATAATTGGTGGAGGGGTCATGCAGCAGCTTTCTTGAAGCATGTTAATTTACCCCCAGAAGTACTTAGAAAAGGTCGTGTTTGTGCTGACAAATGCCAAGCTGCATACTTTGTTGTTGTTCTGCATTACCAAAGAACTGTAGTGATTGCTGTCCGAGGAACTGAGACTCCTGAAGATCTCATAACTGATGGCTTAGCTAGGGAGTGTTCCCTTTCTAGAGATGACTTGGCTGGAATTATATATAGCAGTTATATCCATCCTGAGGTGAAACAAAGTGTAGAATCATCTTTTCCGCACTATGCACATTCAGGTATAGTTGAGGCTGTACATGATCTGTATGAACAAATAGAAGGAAGTCCCTCTGACTTTGAATCTGAACCAAGGGGCTTCCTTTCCTCATTGCTGGGAGCTGGATGTGAGTGTGAAGGATACAGTGTCCGCATAGTTGGTCATTCCCTAGGAGGTGCTGTTGCTGCATTGCTAGGATTGAGGCTATGTCACCGATACCCTGATTTACATGTCTATTCATTTGGACCCCTTCCGTGTATGGATCCCGTAATAGCAGAATCGTGTTCAAGTTTTATCACTAGTATTATAAATAACAATGAGTTTTCTGCACGCCTTTCCGTTAGATCACTTTTACAGCTTCGTGCAGCTGCAATTACAGCACTCGCACAAAATTCCAAAGCTGATATAGTCTCAGTTACCCGATTAGCTCGTAGACTTCTCCATGTAAGCCAGCATCTTCTTAGAGAAAGCAAAAACCTAAATGTGAACCATTCAACCTGGAATGAATCTGACTCGATGACTAACCCTGGGAATATTGATGATCATGATGAAGAAAATCCCTTTTCTAACAGGGATGACAATGTACATTCATTAGAAGATCCTATATCTCAATTTTTGGAAACCATCCCCACATCTGAGAATGAGTCACCTGTTGATCCACCAGAGATGTTTCTACCAGGCCTTGTGATTCATATAATGACAGAACACAGAAAACCAAGTACACCAGTGTGCTGGAGATTTCAACCGGGGGTACGTGTTTATAAAGCATATCTGGCAAATAGAGGAGATTTCAAAGATATAGTTGTATCACCAAACATGTTCATTGATCATTTCCCTTGGAGATGTCACAATGCTATGCAAAAAGTATTGAAGACCCAAAATGTCAATGTGCAAACTGGTGAACCCCATATTGTGAGTTAAAAGATACCCAATTCAATAACTGTTATGGTCTCAACTCTTGTTCCTTGTTCTCTGCACTCTGATTTGGGCCTGCATGCCTGAAATTCTTTGGAATTTTTTTTTTTGAAGAAACTGAGAGAGCTTTATGATTGTGGCACCAACGAGCACCAGGACAAAACAGTAGAAGATGGTAAAATTATCCCTTGATTGGACTTGCAATTACAGTAGTTTTGTTCAGGATTTCATGACAAGGAGTCATTCATTGAATGCAACCACGTCCGCTCTGAAAATCTAATGATATCACGCTCCAGAGCTGCCTGATTCCTGAGAAAAATGTAAGCATTTTCTACTGCCTGGACTGACTCATACTTGCAGCAGGCGAGATAAATGGAGAAGCCGCTTTCCGTTTAGAAAAATATTACGTTGTCCTGGTTCAATGGGGCAAGATATGGAGGTATTCAATCATCCCTTTTCCCCCCTCTTAAACTCGCACACAAAAAGGCTGGGGAGGGCTTAGTTTTGTTAGCCTGGGTCATGTATAAATCTATCTCGTGGCTTATTTTGGCCACAAAATTACATGTAGCTTGCCTGCTTTTTCTAAAAATAAAATAAAATAAAGGAAGGCTTAAGCTTTTGCACATCAAGAGCTTTCGCGATTCCTGATTGAGTTTTGATGCAGGAAGCACAGAGCACAGTTTGCAGATCTTGTTAACAAATTTACCGATTATTACGACTTTTAAAACTACTCCGCTATTAATCCGTGAAGGCCAGAAATTTGGTCCGGAGATGCAGCTAGCAAGTTGACTGATCCACCATGTATATGAACGAAATAAAATGAACAAGGAATGAGGCTCCATACATCAGAATGGATACAAGTCTGAAATAAATCAGAGAATAAAGGAAGTCGTTTTACATCTCACAGTTCCTCCGCTCTCCGACTGAAAATTGTATACATGACCCCACCTATTAGTCTCCTGTGAAAAAGTGGAAATGACCTACGAGAAAATGAGCCCGTCAAAAATGTCTTCTCTTCTTTTGTTCTTCATTGTTCAGGAGGAATGCAATCGAGAAGTGAGATCAATAAAGGCATCTTCTTCACAAGGGATTGTTAGGCCACCCATTGGATGATTGAAGCCAAACTCTTCCTCAGCTCGGTTAAGCAAGTGTATAAACGAAGGATGATTGATATACGATACTGGAACCACGAATCTTTTCTTCTGACATTCACCTACATACACTGCAACATGCCCTTTTGGCACAGCAGATTCTTTGCCAGCAAGTGACTTCCGCTTCAGAACTCGCTTGGCACCGACAATCATGGACGGTAAACGAATACCCATTTCTTAAAATGGATTTTGTTCGCAAAAGATTGTTGCTTTGATAGATAAAGACTGAAACTTGTGCAACTTCCAACTTCTCTAGGTGCAAGACCAGCTTGTTCTGAAATATCTGATTGGTGTTTATATTTATAAAGTTTAGTAGGGCTCACCTTTCCAACTAGTTTAATGGGACCCACGATCATGGCTTCCATCGATTGTGGCGTCTGCATACCTGATTTTGGAAGTTTAAAAGGTTCAAGGAAACCGAAATTCGAGCCTCGATAGCAGCAGAGCTTCATTCTTCTTTTTCTTTTCTTTTTTGAGGAAATCGTAGGATGTGGTTGACCGAGGTTTTCACCCTGTATCTTGCAATTTCAAGAGGCAAAATGAAGAATTCATTGTTTGTTAAATGTCATACAAGAATGGCCTTCAAGCTCTATAACATTTCCTTTTACTCCAACCCTTCATATTTTTCAATGAACAAAGAAATAAGACTGTTTTTAGTGCAGATTAAGTATGTAAATCTTTTTCATCATTCTCGATTCTATCTATAAAGTTTCTTTGGGTCTTGTAATTTGATCCGAGCAAAAGGTCAAGTTGCATCAGATCCACTCCACGGTTGATGTTAGATACTTCTCAGTTGAGGCAATAATTAAGAGTCACATGTAGAGACTATGAAATCCTGACAATTTTATTTGCTCCTTCTTGCATCAAAATTTATGCACAAGTACATAATTAAATGAAAGGATGAGCACATGACCACTTTCTAAAGTTGGTATGGGCACAGCCAGAAGCGAATTCAATGCAATAATGGTAGGCGTGATCAAGGAAGTAGAAAACCACAAAACCCGGGAGATTGACCTCTTTAGGATCTAGACTCTGGCGAGTAAATGGTCTGTTACAGAGACTCTGGCATCACTGGAACTTACTTGATTAAAGCTTCTTGAAGACCCTTTTAATATCAAACTCTACACTTGATGGCAAGTTGAACGATCTTCATTATTGTGATTGGTCTTATTAAAAAGAGCTTAGAGTTGTATTGCTGTTAACGCGAGGACTAAACAACTATTGCTGTAGTGTTTGATAAGAACACCCGGAACCTTGAACTTTATCCATCCAGAAAATTTAGTTAAGACATTTTATAGTCATAGCTATATGTGATGTTTCTTGTTTAATGGCCATTTCGTATGTTATAAATGAGCTTTTACAAGTTTAATTTCAATTTAATGATCATTTCATTTTTTTTTGAAAAGTTAAAAAATTATATTAAATGAAAATCATAACAATTACAAAGTTAGTGTGTGTTTGGTTCAGCTTTTGAAGGCTTCCAAAGTACTTTTTTCCACCGCAAAAGCTATTTTCAGAAAAAAAAAAGAAGAAGAAGAAGAAGAAGAGTGTTTGGCTGCAAACTTCAAAAGCACTTTTCAAGTAGAAATAGCTTTTGAAAAAGCTAAAATACAGCTTTTTCAAAAGCTAAAATTTGGAGCTTTTCAGAAAAGCCCAAATTATAACTTTTTCGGGAAGCTGGTTTTTATACCAGTTCCGTCACTTGAAAGAACTGAAAGATATTGTTTTGTGTAATTTCTCGATTGTTCTTCTTATTGAATGGGTAATGTATATATACAACAAATGATTCT
>JANKOD010000193.1:30915767-30934608 GCA_026284645.1 Erythroxylum acuminatum | reverse complement strand
TCGCTGTATCATTCATGTTAATAGAGAATTTAACGTTGGATTATTATTATTATTATTATTATTATTATTATAATATTTGTATTAAAGTTATAAAATTAAATTTTGTAAAATTAAACATCTAAATCTAAATTTTTATAAGAATATTCAACAACATACTAAGAAATATAATATTTATGTCCTTATTGTTTTTTTAAATTATGTCCTCATGAGTCATTTTACATATCAACAACTAATACTAAACAGTTAATTTTACCAAATATTTTTAATAAGCAGCTGATGTTATCCGCTAATCAAATTAGTTGATATAACCATCTATCAATCAACTGCGGATAGAATCAGTTAACAGCTAATATAATCTGTTGCTTGCTAAATAGCAGCCAAACTCATGAACCCATTGAGAAATAGGGCATACACAAACAAACTCGAATTGAGCGATAATCCAATTTTTTGTAACTCGCATTACCGCTTAATGATGTGTTTTAAAACCTCACATGCCTGTCATTATCGTATCTGTTATTCATTTCACATTCTTGTGTCAATACTTCTATAAAAGAAAATGTTGATATTATGTGGTAGATGATGTTCACTCCTTTTCATGGATTTTTCTGCCTTGAGGATCATAATCTTGATGCTTTCGCCCTGAGCGAGTTAGATACGGACAAATCACCGAGCCGATTATGCTTCTTTTTCTTTCCCTTTAGGCCTTTGTATGCAAGGAATGCAAGTACTACCTTTTTCTAACAATAGACATTGTTCTTTGCACGTCTGAAGTTCTCCATATAATCCAATAAAGTAGCACCTGGACAAAATGGCAAAAGATAAAAGAACACAGAAAATGGTATCATACTTGAAAAAGAGAGAACGTCAAATGTTTGACATAGTTTGGGATAGATACATTCTCAACTCCATCATCCCTTTACTAGAGGATGCCAGGCTATGAGTTTCATGCTTACGAATCGACCACCACTGCAGCCGCTATCTTTCCGAGATATCACAAAACGAAAACAACATACACCAGATGTGGCAACCGCACAAGGAAAGAAAGTTGCTTAAGTTTATGCGGAGGTATACTGACCAGAACACTGATAGCTTTAATAAAATCGGACATATTTTATTCAGTAATCAATGCAACACATTTCTGGTACAGAAATAGTATAAGCTATATGCTAAACTTCAAAAATTGAAAATATATGCAAGGGGAAATGAAATCAGAGAATTTGCAGGTACAAGCCTCTCAACTCATCTGTAAAGTAAAGGTTTTGTCTTTTGCTTGTGTCTACTTGAGTAGAAAACCGTCTCCGCTAAGAATTGAAACCAGATTCAGCAGAAAAAGAATTTCCTATAACGATCAGCAGAAACGTTTTCTTCTGCCCAACTATCATGTTATCTTCATTTCCTTCCCGTCCTGAACTCTTGCTTCTCAATATGATTAAAACCAATAAAAAAATTTAAAAAACGGAAATTTTTTAATTAGAAATCAAACGGTGACTAATATTGGATTTACGCCACCAGCTGCTCCTGCTCACTGTACATTTGTTCCACCCAAGCAGGAAGATTATCCATTCCTGTGGTGTTGCGATGGCATTGTTGCTGTTGCTGGTCATCCTCAAAACCCAATGGCACAGTTCTGATTGAAGAATTATCCTTCACTAAGGAGTGAACCCATGACACATCTGGCTCAACATCTGCCGGCACTGGAACTCCTGCTCCTGCCAAACTGCTGCCATTGCTTCGAATTCCGAAAGATGCAGCCTTTCGCAGCTTATTAAGCTCTTCTTTCTGGATTCCCCAATCCAATTTTCCACCAGGAGAAGCCCAATCTGTAAGGCTAGAGGAGAATGTGGCAGCTGAAGAAATTGGCGAAGACCGCCCAATATGATGACTAACAGCACTTCGCTCAATAAAGCTCTGACTCCGCTGGTTTGCAAAAGCAGCAGACTTTGAACTGAAAGCAGATGCTGATGGATCAAGCCCAAAGGATGGTAACATCCTCACAGGAGATGAGGAAAACGTGGAATAGCTGGATTGTAGCTGCTGGTCTATGTTTTGGCTTGTTGGGATCCTTTTTGGGGCATGCAATTGAGATGTTAAAGCATCAAGTGAAAGCCCCTGCAATTGAGGTAAAATTGTTGGATCAACAGGTCCAAAAATATCTTCAAGGTTAGTAGGCTTTCCTCCTCCAAACGCATTCAATTCCCCAGTTTGTTCAATAGAGGAGTTGCTAAAAGCTGCTGTAGAGAAACCATTGCTCCGGCTGGATGGCGAGGCAAGACCAGATACCTCATCCAGGAGCCGTTGCTGCCAACAACGAAGACTTTCACGCTCATGAAAGTCCATGTCCAAATCCATATCTCTAGCACTAAGTGCAGATTTCAACCTGCTACCAGAGAGCTGCAAAGTGGAGGAAACAATATTGGACTGATTTGACCATCCAGCTATAGGAGAAGAGGGCCCAGAGGAGGCTATGGATGGTGTTGAGACTGATGGCACTAAGACAGATGGAGAACCAAGGGCAAGAGCACTAAGAGAACCAATGTCCAGATTCGACCCATTAGCTAAGTAAGATCTAGGAGATGGCAAAGCAGAACCTGTTGAGGTATACAAAGGACGAAGCTCTTCAAGTTTGTGAGCGAAAAAACAAACTCTTCTGCTGCAATTGGTCTCATCTTTGCAAAGGCGCGTTCGATACTGGGCAGGATGAAGCCAGCACTCAAAAATACCATGTGCATATTCACATGCGTCACCATGCCTGCACGACCCCTTCCGAAAGTCAGGGCAAGGAACACAGCTATAATGGTACTTCCTAGGATCACGGCGCCTTGCATTCTCCCCAGGATGAACAAATGGGCATTCTGTCCAATCATGAGAATAAGCCCTTGAACAAGGCTTGATCTTAAATGTATACATTCGAAATTCATCAGTCCCATAAATCCCATTCTTGATATCTGGAAGAGTGAGATCAACAGGATATTCTTTCTTCTCAGGGCCCTCTTTTGAAGACCTCGGTGTTGAAATTTCTAGTTGTTCTTGGGCTTCCATTTCAATTCTATCCGGCAAAAAGCAAGCTTCATCACTACTGCTACCACCCTTTAGCATGATCTCCAGTGCCTTTCTCCTATAATTTAAATCCGAATTGCAAAGTATAGGAATCACATCGCTAGGATGATTTCCATTAGCATCAACAGGGTTGGGGTCAGCAGAGGCATTGAGCAAGAGCTTAACAACTTCAAGAGTAAAAGATGATCCACCAGCAGCAGCACAGTGGAGAGCCGTGACCCCATCAGGTCCACAACTCTTGTTAACATCGACAAGCCCTGTTCCCAAGATATACTTCACCACATCTTTGCTTCCAAACAAGGAAGCAACCATTAAAGGCGTCCTCTCTTCAAAACCCATCCCTTTTAAGCCCATTCTTCTTCCATACCACAGACCTGGCTTATCAACATCGAGTCCATCTTCTTCAATTGCTTTCCTAAAACCGATCAGATTGTTTGATGCAGCTAACTCAAGTAAAATTGAGGCATTGTCATCTTGCTTGTGATATTCATTCCCCATAGCGAAACCAGTTTGAGTTGGTTCCCTTTTCGAACCACTGCACATTTGGAGAGCTTTCTTTAGCCTCCACTCGGACTCTCTTTGCCCTAGAAGCATTCAAAGGAATAATCACAAATCACCCTTTTAGAAACAACAAAAAGTCAAAGCTTTTTATTTCACAAGTTGGTAACAAAATCACCATCAAATTAGATGGAAAGCATATGTTATTGGATAAAGTATTACGGCTTGTGAACAAACTAAGCAAACAGAAATTACAAGCCAGCAAACTTCAGAACAAACATAACCTGCGAAACCGAAATCGGTTACTGCGCAACCGAATAAAACTTCGTCATCAAACGGGTCCTGAATCTGGTTCCCCAAGTAAAACAAACTAAAACTTGTGCATCTAAAAGATACAGTTCCACCATAAACAACCTAAGCAAAGAACCCACAATTTAAAATCCGTTCTTTACCAACATTAACGACTAACCAACAGAACACTCACCCAAAAACTTACAGGTTAACCCAAACCCAACTTTAAAAAAGGGAAGGACAGAAACAACAATAGAAAGAGAAAGAACATACCTTTAATATTAAAAGCACTGAGGAAGCAAAGAGCCAGAGAACCCAGAACTAATTTATCTTCCCATAACTACACGAAGAAAAATAAAAATACACTAGTAAAAGTTAGTGCTGAAGAGAGAGATTAAAGAGAGAAAAGGTGAAGACTTTTGGTTATGGGTTCTAATCTAAGGCCGAAAACGACGAGCCTACGAAGGAATGAATGCAAATGTGCTCCTCCATAGCCTCAACTTTCCTTCTTTTTTTTTTCCTTTCGCGCTCTAACATAAATGCAAATGCAAATGCAAATGTAAATGAAATTTGAGGAGATGTGGGTCTCACCAACGGGTGAGCCCATCGCAATTCCGCATTGTCACGCTTCACGTGTTTTCGGCAACTTCATAAATACCGTATCGATATTAGTATTATATTAGATTTTGGTAGGGTATTATACTATTATATTGGATTTACTGTGGATAAGGCACTATACTTCTCTTGTCAGCCCTAATTTTACCATGGACAGTGGATTTTTTTTGAATAAGGACACTATCTCCGATTTTTGTTAAATTTTGGTTAAAACTTTTTATTTTGTACAAAAAGGTCCTACTTTTTTCAAAACTTACATTACCGCAGCTGTTATTTTAAATATCAACCGATATTATGTAAAATTACTAAATACTAATGCCAATCGAAAGTTAAGAGAATTGTTTTGTCAGTAACTTCCGGTCAGTACTGACTGGTATGATATGAAATTAAAAACACTTCCCTTATGGGTGACATGGAGATTTTTGCATTAAAATAAGCAAATGCATGAATTCAAGTATTACGTTGCTATTTCAATTGGGTCTAAATTTTCTGTCCAATATTACGGTATCTTATTGTGTCCAATAAATCTCAACTATTTATTTATGTGGGTCTCACATGGGTCTTGCGTGAATTCTGCAAAATAAATAGCTGAAATTTCATAAGACAAAATAAGACATAGTAATATTAGATAGAAGATCTTGTCTCATTCCAACTATCTGACAAAATAAGACATAGTAATATTAGATAGAAGATCTTGTCTCATTCCAACTACCTGTGATTCATCAAGGAGCTCCCTTGATTTGATTGTCATAGTGCGGAAGAGAGGTTTTTTTTGTATCAACAACTTTCTTTTCTTTAAGATTTTGATGTAATTATAGATGCTATTGAAGTATAATTTATATTTAAAGCAGTAATTGAGTTTCGTATATAATCATGGTACATTATGGATAAATAGATTAAAGTAATTGATACTTCATCAACAAAAAGATATAATAGTGATAAATGATACCATAAGTATAAATGCTAATATGAATATTTTTTATATTTATTATTAGTGTCTACAATACCTAATAATGAGAAAGATAAAGAAGTTATATCAATTTAATATGATCACTGAATAAAGAAAGATGAAATACATAATAAAATTTGCAAGTCTTCCAAAGTTTAGATTATTTTAAAGTAATGAAATTAGTACCATAAATATTAATTGCTATAAAAACAAATTGATCTTACTAAACTACCTTAAGATAATAGTTATATTATTAGTTAATATACTATATATTCACACTGAATCTTACATGGCAAGATAATGTTACATTTGGTTATGATAGTGACTTGTTAGAAGATGGATTTTGTGAGAGATTCTCCCTTCTCTCTAAATTAGGAAAAGCATTATTCGAATAGTGTTTAGATTCAGTTGGGTTCTCTCTAGTCTTCCTTTTCTTATTGTGATTTTTCTCTCGACATTTTTCTTTAATTTCTAGTGTATTAGTAGACTTGTTTGTGTGTCTTTGGTTTATTTTCCCTTTTTATCTAGGCTCCTTTTTTCAAATGATATTCTTATCTTAAAAACAAACTAATTTTCTCAACTCCTCACATTTAGTGTTTAATGAATGACTTTTTAAACTCTTTCTTGCATGCCCTCTAGTCTTTGCTATTCTTAACTTCTAGCTTCTAGTTCTTCATGTTGTGGTCAAATTTTTTTGATGTTCTTACATTTCCACACCTCTCATCCTGCCTTCCTCTTAACTTTTTGCTTCTTTTAGCATCGGAGACTTCTCATTCTATAATTCTTGTTGCTACTCCCAACTCATAAGAGATGGACAACTTAATCTCCCAATCCACTGCACCTTCACCATACCCTACAATCAACCCTTGTCTTAATTGGAGAATGGTAATATATGAGTGCTTTAATACATTCTTGCAATATGTCCCCCTTTCTAATTGAGATGGTTGCATCATTTTTGCCCCTAAAATGAAGTTCTGAAAGAGAGTGCTAAGAGCTAAACATCAACACTGGTAGGTTTCTTCCTAGGTAAACGTTATCATTTCCCTTTAATCAATACTTAGGCCTTAAAGCACCAGAAAAGGGGAGTTTTTAGTAAAGTTCTACTTTTTGAAGACAATGTCATCTTTTTAAGTTCTTAACTGATTCTAGAGCTAAAGAAATTTTAGAAGGGGCCCTTAGTATCTCTAAAATTTTCCCTTATTCCTATAGCCCAAGAGACCTAGTATTAGCTTGAAAAATGTTAAGCATGAGAATGTCCCTATAATGTGCCACTTAGGTACTGGTCAACAAAAAGATTAAGTTTTTTAGCAAGTTACATCATAAACTCATATGTGTGGATGCAACAACAACTTTATGAAAAAGGATTAGGTTCACTAGATTGTGTGTGAATATTTAGATGGGAAGTGAATTACCTAACTCCATCCCTCCTGTTAGACCAGGGGAAGATGAAACTTTATTTGAAAATTCTATTAAGTTATCCTATCAATGGAAGCCATCATTAAAGGTTTATGGTGAAAAATGGAGAGCAATTAGGAGAAGATTTATCAAAGGAGACTACTATAAACTTATGGGCCTTAACTCTCAACCAAATATGACTTGCTGTGTAGTTATCTCATAAGGGACCCTAGTGGAAGCAAATGTTTCTATGGTACATATTAACAAGCTTGTAAGGACCCTAGTGGAAGCAAATGTTTCTATGGTACATATTAACAAGCTTGTTTAAGTAAAAACTAAGGAGGAGGAAAGAAATGATTCATATACCGCAAATGAGATTCTTGAAGCCCCTAAAGAAACATGAGGAGCTTGTAATGGGGTGAGGTTTTTGATAGATTCAATAAACTAACTAGACTCCTTAGAAGAGCCCCTTTAATCCCTTACTATGGTGGAAGCCAAACAGTTGAAAACCAAGGAATTTAAGATTGACAGTAGAAGAAAGTCGTGTAAAGGAACAAATCTAAACTTAAAAATTCCCTAATATGTCCATAAGTGTCATGGAATGTGAGAGGCATTACTTTCATAAGAAAATAATAGTCCTTAAGGTACTTTATTTTAGAGAATAAGCCTAATATCATAGGCTTTTTAGAGTGTAAGCTTAATCAGGAGAACTTTTTGAGCTAAAATTTTTAGGCAATTATTAGTCCTTTTTATTAAACCACCAACATCATCCCTATGATCATATAGCGATATCCTTTAATTCTTAAACAGATATGGTTGAAGCCCTTCAAACTAGCGATCATCTCATACATCTTTCTATGTCTTTCCTTCTATAAAACATAAGGATTGCTGTCTCATATATGTATGGATATAACTTTGCTTTTTAAATAAAGTTACTATAAGATAATCCTCAATGTATACAATCCATTAATCAAGATGTTTAGGTGATTTTAGGGGGACTTTGATAGCACTCTCTATATGTTAGAAGCAGAGGGAAAGGTTTGTTTATGGAATTTCTCAAGTAATTTTAGAGAGTGTGTTGAAATGATGGAAGTAAATTACTTGAAGTATGAGGATTATTTGTTCATTTGGAGGAATAAACAAACAATAAGATGGAACTTAACAGAGAACCTAGATATGGAACTTAAAGATTGAGGGTGGCTTTTTAGGTTCCCTGAGAACAAAGTTATCTTTTTAGATCTTATATTTTCCTATTATTCCCCTATTATCATCAAGAACATATTCATTATATGAAAGAGGAAATTCCCCTCCAAGTTTAATGACTATCTTGATTAGAACCTATAGAATCAGAATATGAAACAGACTCGACGATTTCTTCATTATATCAATATGACCTCCAAACTTTAGAATCAACAACTGAATCTGAATACAACATTTATTCAAGTGATTATTCCGAATAAAAAAGTTAATGCTTATATAGACACCGACGCTACTATTTGTATAGCCTCTAAAACATTAATAAACAATTGGAAAAATTAAACAAATCTCTACAAATAAGAATAGCAGATGGAAGCATTAAATCTATTTGGTATGTCAGTTATTATAATAATAATATTATTGAAAATCATACATTTATAATACCATCAATATATCAACAAGAATCAAGATTACCATTGCTTTTAGGAAACAATTTTCTTAAATTATACAATCCCTTTTGCCAATATTTACATTACATAACTTTAAAACACCAATAATAAATTCTTTTAATCAAAAATCTATCATTCTTAAAATTCCTATATATCATACAACTTATTATAAAACTTTACAACTTGTAACTGAAAAATTAAATCAATTACAATTTTATCTTCTTAATAATTTATCTCTACAAAATGACATAAAAACCTTAATAGAAAAAGTAGGTAGTGAAAATCCACTTGATCCTATAAAAATATCAATAATTGATTAATTGAAAGAAAATTAAAAGATCCTACAACGGAAATTAATATTAAAAATAACATACCATATACATAACAAGATGTACAAGAATTTATTACTGAATGTTCCAAATTATTACAAAAACAATTAATCTCACTTAGCACAAGTAAACATTCATCCCCAGCCTTTTATGTAAATAACCGTTCTGAACAAAAATGTGATAAAAGACGAATGGTAATTAACTATAAAAAATTAAATAAAGCTACTATAAGAGATGCATATAAATTACCTCGAAAAGATTATATTATTAGCCGATTGAAAGGACACTATTAGTTTACTACACTAGATGTAAAATCAGGATATTGATAATTAAGATTACACAAAAATACAAAACCATTAACACCTTTTACTTGTCCACCACAAAAACATTACCAATGGAATGTATTACCCTTTGGATTAAAACAAGCCCGCTGGAATTTATCAAAGATTTATGGATAACAACTTAGAAGAATTAGAAGAATTTTCATTAGCCTATATAGATGATATTTTTTTCCAATAAAAATAAGAAGATCATTTACAAAAAGTAAAACAAGTCTTATCGAGATGCTAGCATCAAGGATTAATTCTAAGCTAAAAGAAAATTAAATTAGCACAACAAAATATCGAATATTTAGGTATAGAATTTTATAATGGATTTTTCAAATTACAGCCTAATATTCTTGAAAAATTACATAATTTTCTTGACATATTTAAAAATATAACTGAGATTCAAAAATTTTTAGGATTGTTAAATTATATATCGAATCAAAGATTTCTTAAAGATCTCGTTAAAGCAAGAAAACAGTTACAACTTAAATGTAGTACAAAAAATCAATGGACGTGGACTGATGAAGATACAAAAACCGTAAAATTATTAAAAAATCTTTGTAAAGATTTACCAGCATTATATAATTATAATGCTAAGAATACATTAATTGTACAAATAGATGCAAGTATTGATACATGGGCTGGCTACCTTTTGGCACAACCACCCAATTTAAGGGAATATCTTTTATGTAAATATATCAATGGGACTTTTAATCCCACTAAAAAGAAATATCCTATTCATGAAAAGGAAACGCTTACATGTATTAAAACATTAAGAAAATGGAAAATTAATTTATTACCTGTTGAATTTCATATTCAAACAGATCCTAAGTATTTATGTGGATTCACCAGATATAACATTAAAACTAATTATAATCAAGGGAGATTGATTAGATGACAGCTCGAATTAAATCATTACAATTTTCAAATTAATTATATCAAATATTCTACTAATAGTCTTGCAAATATATTAATAAAGGAATGGAAATAGCTATCCTTAGCCTGAAGGAATCACTCATCAAAAAAGAAAATGAGTTAACTGATCTTCAACAACAAGTGGGCACTGTAACAAAAGAAATCAATCAGTTACGAGCCACTATTACTCTTATTGAAAAACAAATATCCAATGACTAATCACTAACTACAAATATCCAATTAGCTAATGTCCAAACACCAAACATTCAACCAATAACACCTCAACAAATTATCCAGACACCTTTACCCTTTTCTCAGAAAAAAGCTTACTTCAAAGAAATCAAGACATATGTCATTTTTAATAGACCCATGGCCGATATCTATGATGAATGGCATAAAGTTGTTGTTCACATCACAGGTAAATCTTCCATTATTTATTGAAGCTATAACACTTGTATTGAAGCAGAAAAAGCCTTAGCAGAATTTAGAGAGCCTTCTTTATGACCTCAATATATACAAATCTTTGAAAAACAACCAACCTCCTCTTTAATGAAAATCCTTGGAAACCCATTAACATGGAAAAATCAATTCCATCCCTACTAAAGCTCTCAAGGAAGAAATGAAAAAGATAATCTCCGAAATAGTTTACGACTGTTTTCAAGCATTAAATGATTGGAAAGAAGATCAAAAAATATTTCAGTATTACCCTCATAATCGAGGACGTTATGGAGCAAAAGCAATTATTTTCCCTAAAGCAGATGCATTTACCACTTTTCTCTTCTTTCAAAGTGGATTAGTGGATACCATTTACCTAACCAATTTAACCATCCTTTCAGAATTTCCCGCTAGATTTATTCTTGCAGTTAAAAATTACAAGGAGAGATTTGCTAAAGAAAGAGAAATATTTATTAAAGTATTTAGTAGTTATCCTATTTTTAAACAAGCAGAGACCCTCAAGGAAGTAGATGTATAGTTATCCTGTCTAGCATATATATAAATTGGCATCAATAATAGCATGTACCCTTCTATTGATGAGCCTTCGAAATATGAATTTGAATGGGATCTTATTAATCAATTAAATCTTCACTGTCTCGAAGGAGTCTATCAACAAAGTCTCAAAATTACTCAAAAATCACTAATCAAATTGAACTACAGAGGAGTCAATATGTTAATGACCTCTGCATACAAAACAACCATTTCGGATGAATCATTCCAACTCGTAAACAATTTGAAACATCTTTTTCAACAACTTCTGGAATATTCAATGAATTATCAAATCAATGGAAGGATGCCATTTGTCAACAATTAAGATAACACTCACAATACCACTGCAATTATTTTCCTTCCACATCACAAAAAGAAAAAGAAGGCGGAGATAGAGATGATAGCTCTTCAGTAGACGCCATCATTGAAGAATAAAGAAAAATTTAAAAGTATATTCCTCTAGTCTGCCATCAACTTCAATTATATAACTTTACTATTTATCATGTAAAGTAGGTAGATCAATTATTGACCAAACAATAAAAGCAGATTTCTTAGGAATCTACTTTTTCTTTCTTTTTACTATCTTCATTCCTATATAATGTAAGTTCTGAGTATTACTCAGTGTGAAAAAATAACTCTTAGTTTCCACACTCCTATCCAGGAATCCTATATCATTGATATCTTTTTCTTTCTTGCTCTAACCTTTCCATTTATCCGCAAAATTTTATATTTTGCTTTACAACTCATAATCAAAAAAAATTTCTTTTGTTTATACAAAAAGAACTTCATTTACTATATTTATATGATCAATATAGTTTGATAGGACCAATATAGTCTATTTTGACTCTTTCTTTAGATCCAGATAATGTGAAGCGATGAGTTGGTTATTAGTTCCATAGTTATTAGTTCGTTCTATATTTATTAGTTCATAGTACAGGTCGCTCCATTTTTTTTTAATACTGATCCTAAAAAAACCAACGAGTCACACATTAAGCATAGCAATTATGTCAAATTCTCAATGGAATTTTTTATCTTTTAGTTTATTGAACCTATAACTCAGTGTGAAAAAATAAACTCCTAGTTTCCATACTCCTGTCCAGTCTCTAAACTTCTTGCTTTAGCCTAAGAATTGATGTTTAAAAGAAAACGAGACAACAAGGTATTTTACTTGCATTTTTATCTTTTCATCATTTATCATATATTTTTATTTAATAATTATTTATGTTTTAAACCCATTATTATCTTTTTATATGCTAGTTTAACTTATTTAGATAAAAACATTCTTATAGATTTTTTTAATGATTGTTTGATCTATAAATTTAACAATATTCTTATTAGCTTTCTTCTTAACAAAATCTATTATTAATGCCTATTTATGCTATTTGTAGATCTATTCATTTATTAATAATACATATGGAAACAAAAATAAAAGTTAGTAAGCAATGCATCAAAACATTTACCTTAACTTATATCTTTCTTATATCTATTTATGCTTTTACAAAAACTCTTCTTACATTTGAAAATAGTATTAATAATCATAAAACTTTATATCATTAAGAAAAAGAAGAAATAAAACAACTTTATAAATGTTTTCAAGAACATTATCAAACTCGTGTATAACTAACTATTGTACTATCTGTAATCACCTACATACTGAGATTATGTATTTTGAAAGTTTAGTATCTCAATATAAAACAGAAAAAGATTATTATGAAGAACGATATAATTATTTATAATTTTTTATTAATAATAATGGATTAATACCTATTAAAGAAAAACTTGATATTACTACTAATCTTTATAATTCATATAGTCAAGTTTTATAAAATATGAATAATCTATTAACTGAACATAAAAGATTTTTTCATTAATATGTCAGAAATAACTACAGATAATATCTTAGATATAGATACTTTAGAAATAACTGAATCTACTAGAATTTTTAATATTAATACGTTATTATCAAATGAAAAACAAAAACAAATTGCCAAAACACAGTTAAATCTTAAAGCTGGATAAGATATTAATCATCATCTCATTAAAAATATAATAAATTGTAAAAATATTATTTATTATGGAAAATTAATTCATGAAACACCTATCAGAATAGACCAATGTAATGGATATATCCGCACAAATCTAATAGATCAAGAACAATTTTATAAACATTTACAAAAAATTCCGGATGAAAAATGACAAAATAGGATATATGCATATATCTACTATTCAAATGTTATTAAAATCTACTTTCCGAGAAGGAATAGACTCTCCAATATGAATGGCTATCATAGACGAACGCATGAATAATTTAAACAATCAAGTGATAGGAATAATCAATGGAAATTTAGGTTATGGAAAAATAAAATTTAATACTCATTTGAAGTTAGGAATCCCTTTACAATCACATAATTTAGATGAAACTATGACTATTGCTTATAAATTCTATAGAGAAAATTTAATGAATATAGGACAATACCATTTTTCAATTACTTTTTAGATTAGTTATGCTTTAACTAATTCACATCATAGTAATGAATTTAAAAATACAGATAAAATTTACATTGACATTTAATAATGTAGCAAAAGTAGGTACTAATTTAAGAACTAATTTACGAGAAATACCAGACATAGAATATCATTGGTAATGTTTTTGTGGTGGATAGGTAAAGGTTGTTAATGGTTTTATATTTTCGTGTAATCTTAATTACCAATATCCTAATTTTGCATCTAGTATAGTGAATCAATGGTGTCCTTTTAATCGATTAATAATATAATCTTTTCGAGGTAATTTATATGCATCTCCTATAATAGCTTTATTTAATTCTTTATAGTTAATTACCATTCTTCTTTTACCACGTTTTTTTTAGAATGGTTATTTACATAAAAGGTTGGGGCTGAATGTTTACTTGTGCTAGGTGAGATTAATTGTTTTTGTAATAATTTGGAACATTCAGTAATAAATTCTTGTATATCTTGTTGTGTATATGGTATGTTATTTTTAATATTAATTTCCTTTGTAGGATCTTTTAATTTTATTTCAATTAATTGGTTATTAATATTTTTTATAGGATCAAGTGGATTTTCACTACATACTTTTTCTATTAAGGTTTCTATTTCATTCTGTACAGTTAAATTATTAAGAAGATAAAATTGTAATTGATTTAATTTTTAGGTTACAAATTGTAAAGTTTTGTAATAAGTTGTATGATATAAAGGAATTTTAAGAATGATAAATTTTTTATTTAAAGAATTTATTATTGGTGTTTTTAAAGTTATGTAATATAAATATTGACAAAAGGGATTGTATAATTTAAGAAAATTGTTTCCTAAAATCAATGATAATCTTGATTCTTGTTGATATATTGATGGTTATAAAAGTATAATTTTCAATAATAATATTATTATAATAACTAACATACCAAATAGATTTAATGCTTCCATATGTTATTCTTATTTGTAAAAGTTTGTTTAATTTTTTTCCAATTGTTTAATAATGTTTTAGAGGCTATACAAATAGTAGCGCTAGTGTCTATATAAGCATTATTTTTTTGAATAATCAGTTGAATAAATGTTATATTCAGATTTAGTTGTTGACTCTGAAGTTTGGAGGTCACATTGATATAATGGAAAAATTGTTGAGTTTGTTTCATATTCTGATTCTACAGGTTCTAAATTATATTTTAATGTTGATTTTAAAATATTAATTTTTCCTATATTTATTTTGGTGTCGTTTTGGACAACTGTTTGCATAATGACCTTCTTCTTTACATAACCAACATTTACATTTTGTCTTATTTTGAGGATAATATTTCTTTTTTAGTTTATAATGTCTATAAGCTTTTCTTCTAAAAAAACTTTTTATATGGTTTAAATGGGAGTTTTTGAGGTATTTTCTCCATTTATATTTATTATATTTTAGTCGTTTTCTTTGTTTTTGATAAGTAGGAAATTCACATCCATATTGTTGAAGAACTTTAGAATGTTTAGAACAACATAATTGGATATCTTTATGTCTTAATTTTTTATCTAATTTTTCTTCTAGACATTTTTGTGATAATACTTCTTTTGTTATTGAAATAGCTCCACCTAAATTTTAAGCTACGAAATTAGCATTTTGTTTTATTGAAAATAATTCTTCTACTATTTTATTTATTGGGTAAGGCAATTTTTTGATAAATATTTGTATATACATTTCTTGATCTGTATGAGTTAATTTATAATAATATTTTTTGAATTTACAAATATATTCTTCTAAATAGTAGATATCGCATATTATTTAAATGCCATAAGGCCTTTTTCATTTTTGTTTCTTCATTTTCAATTTCTTGTTTACAGGAAATTATATCTTTTCCAATAAATTCTTTATAAATTTCATTAGTAACCACATGAAATGCTTTTATCGGTTCAATAGCATTAAAAAATTCAGTAGTATTTTTTATTCGTATTTCGTTATCTAATAAAAAAATTAACCCAATACCAGTAGTTTTATAAGTAATAAAATTCTATAAGGTACTTATATTTGTTAATCCTTCAAAAGGTTTTTCTAGTTGTATTACTAATGCTAGTCTATTAGACCATTCTATTAATAATTTTTCTGGTAATAAGGCACAATCTAAATTAAGAATTCCATCTGGTCTTAAGGTTTTGTGTTTTGGTGTGTATTTTTTTTATATTGAGATACTAAACTTTCAAAATACATAATCTCAGCATGTGGATAATTACAGATAGTACAATAGTTAGTCATATATGAGTTTGATAATGTTCTTGAAAACATTTATAAAGTTGTTTTATTTCTTCTTTTTCTTGATGATATAAAGTTGTATGATTATTAATAATATTTTCAAATGTTTGAAGAGTATTTGTAGAAGCATTAGTAGATATAACAAAGGTACATGTTGAGGTAAATGTTTTGATGCATCGCTGACTAACTTTTATTTTTGTTTTTCATATGTATTATTAATAAATGAATAGATCTACAAATAGCACTAATAGGCATTAATAATAGATTTTGTTAAGAAGAAAGCTGATAAGAATATTGTTAAATTTATAGATCAAACAATCATTAAGAAAATCTATAAAATAATGGGTTTAAAAGAATAAATAATTATTAAATAAAAACAGATGATAAATGATGAAAAGATAAAAACACAAGTAAATATACCTTGTTATCTCGTTTTCTCTTAAATGCCAATTCTTAAGCTAAAGTGAGAAGTTTAGAGATTGAACAGGAATATGCAAACTAGGAGTTTATTTTTTCACACTGAATTATACCCAGAACTTACACTATACAGGAATGAGGATAGCCAAAAAAAAAAAAAAGTAGATTCCTAAAGAATCTGCTTTTATTGTTTGGTCAATAAGAAGAACCAGAAACAAGTCAAAGCGGAGAAAAAAGAAAAAGAGATAAACAATCAAATTATAATTGAAATTATAAATCTATTAAAATAGAAGAATTAAATCGTTTTGGATATTATCGAAGAGATAATAAAACTAAATGGAAAGAAAATCAAACATGAAGAATAATTGTTTTTATAAATCAACAAACCATCAAATAAAACCTATCAAGCACCAATTGCGTTAAAGATAATTGATAACTGCTCACCTTTATCGAAATGTGAATTAAAATATGCTTCACAGCCTCCCTGTGGCAAGTCAATCATTAAGTAAAAGTATCTGTTGTAAAATTATGCATATGCCCATAAAAGAATGATAAATAAAGCATGGTGCTCACGCAATTGGGATTGAGTATTTTGGGTTTAGATACAGCACGTTTGCCCGGACAGGAGGGTTTGCTGCCTTCATACAAATCCAAAAAGATATAAATATATAAAGGAGAAGAAACAAGCAACTTGACCAGGTTATCATCTATGCTTAATTGATCGTTTACCTTAAATACAGGCCTTATAGATCCATCATTCAAGGTGAAAAGTTCAGCAAGTGACAATGATTGAGATGTTTCACCATGTTTAAGGAATCTTGCTCCATGTTCCTCTAAATCCTGGTCCATTTTATTACACGGTCTTGACCTTTGCTCGTCATTTGAGACAGAAGCACCTGAGCCACGCATTGGTAAGCTTTAGAATCACCCCATCATCAATGTGTCCTCTTCCACTAAGTTTACCCAAAACTATAACCCTGGGAGTACATTTAGCTAATTCACAGTATCGTTTAAATGATATGACGGTAAAAATGTTAAAAAAAAGAAAAAATATATGCAGTAAATTGAAGAGTTAAGATTCTGAGCGCTGATGCGAAAGCTGACACAGCATTAAAATTGAGTGACTATATGCACATGCAGATCCTTTCTGAGCCTGCAGAACTTAATCGATATTGTTATAAAACCAAAACAAGCATTAGAATTCTTTTACAGGCCAAAGATCTAGTCCAACCAGACACAGGCAATAGCCAACAATCTGTATAAAAAACATATAAGTTTTCCAGCTAACGACTCGTCAACCGACTTGCTCATTCGGTTTCATGCAAATACGCTCCGGAGCATGATTAAACCCACTGATCATCAAAAAGATTGAAACTTTGCATTGAACTTCCCCGATTAGGCAATGATCGACGTGGGACAAAGTCCTCTCAAAAACCACAAATTCAAGTTATGAAATTAAAGTCTCCTGCCAATCTTAAAGCTTATTCTCATTTAATCAAGCTGCTACCAGAACACCCAAAAATTAATACAACATAAAATCATTTTCTTTAAGAAGAAAGAAAGAGATTAAAGAACATACCGGAAGAAGAAGAAGAAAAAGAAGAGGCAGATGGATAATAGTGTGAAGATGAATTTCTGAGAGCCATTTTAAGAGTTAAGAAGTAAAAGAAGCAAATAGACAAAATTACTGTTTTGCAACCCTCCATCCATTCTTCACCAACTTCTGGATCTCCATGATTTCATCGATTGACCCATCAAAAATGACGATGGTACCATGCTTATAACAATAACAACCCGCTTGCCGACGCTTCTTTGGATCGATGCGTGACTTTCATAAGTTAGAAGAAGATAAAAAGAAAAAAAGAGAAACAGAGAGAAAGAAAGCACTTTGAAAGCAGAAGGTTTTCTTCGGATGGGATCCTTTGTCTAATATTATGATGTCTTATTCTGTCTCATGAATCTCAGTCATTCATTTATGCGGATCTCGCGTTTATTTATGTTGTACCCACGCGAGACCTACATGTAACATCCCACCCCGATGGGAAGGGTAAAATAGTAATTTAGAAAGGGCTAAGGGTGTTTAGAATTGTTTTGAAATATTCATTCGTACCTTTACATGTGAATCGTGAAATTTGCACATGAAAATGACTATACATGCATTCATGACATTTTCCGGTATATGTGCCTAAGTGTGTTTTTGTTATGGAAAATGTGGTTTTTGTGCTTGAAAATTTATTTGGGATAGACTGTTATGTGTTTTATATTTTTGGGGAAATTTAGGAATTTTTTTGAAAATTTTCGGGGAAAATTTTTGAACCGGAAAAATCGCCAAGTGACGGACTGATTGGTTTTCGGTACTGAAAATTTCTGCCCAATGGCACTGGAAATTCAGGTAAATGATTTTGGAATCGTAATTAGAGCCAATGGAATTGGATGAACCAAATATTTCATTTTTATTAGGCGTTCTTTTATTAAAAGTCATTAATTGATTTTGTTAATTTCTTATTTAAAAGCCAAGTGTCATGACATGTTCATGACACTCTTGGATTCATTTAATGCCCTTGTCTTTGTTCCATTCATTCATTCACGACACTTCTTTTATGAAAGATGATTTTTGAGTGTTTTTCTTCTTCTCATCCTCCTCTTTTTCCTCCTCCTTCGTTTGTTCCTTTCTTCTT
>JANKOD010000193.1:30894501-30906111 GCA_026284645.1 Erythroxylum acuminatum | reverse complement strand
AAATATGTGCTAGTCTAACCATTTCATCAATACCCCGTCTTGATGAAACTATGACTAGGAACATTTTAGGAATAATAAAAAATGCAATTTGAATCTCATAATCATAATCACATTATAATTTATAATTGCATAACAATTATTCCAGGGATTTTATCTTTATGATTAATAATTAAAAAATTAAAATGCACAAAGATAAAGAATGCCTTTTATTAAGTAAAACAAATTTTATACAATTAAATGTACAACCAAAATTGACTGCAAGGGCATAAACCAACATTTTTACCATCACACAGTTTTAGGATAATTAATGCATTTTCGAATGCTTTCCTCTCCACGCATTAGAAAATGAACGATTAAGCTTGCCCTTATGGCGGCTCATATGATCCCTTAAATGAATGATGTCATTTTATAAGGTTCTTCTTTATTATGGGAATGCAGGGTCAGTTTTTCAATAATGACATGAAGACCTGCACTGTTGTCTAGTAAGTCTCCGGATAATATAATGTTATTTTATCTTGAAATTTGGTGGATCCGAATAACGACCTGATTCGATAAGTTTGTGGTGTGACTCGAATTGGAGAAAAATAGAAATCTGTGTTACAACCTAGATGTGAGGGGATTTCATTGATATCGTTTTTTTCATAGTGAAATTCTCGCTACTCTTACCCGAGAACTTAGGCATCGTTGGCCGAGCATCGTTAAAATTTTGTCATTTTTTTATTTTATTTTTTGTACTTTAAGTGTGTGATTGTGAGTATGAATTTATTACGATTTATCTACCAGAATAGCTAGAGAAGGGACAAAAATCAACTAGGTGAAAGGTATTTCGCGTTCAGGAAATTACTCCAACTGTAAGTAGTAAGAGTTAAAAACTAAGTGCGTTGCGTTGCAGGATGTTTCTGTGGGCAAGGTAACATGGCATTCATGTGCAGAGCAAAAGGCAAGGTCGTTTTCAACTATAAAGAAAACCTTAAGTCCCTCTTGGCTCCGCTCATCAGGGCACCGCATTTCGTGGGCCTTTCCAGTCCCCTAATTGGCATTTTCTACTCCACCAATCAAGTCTCATTCACAGAACATGCATGGAAGAGAGCTCATCTCAAAGACGGTGACACTCGAGTGTAATTTGTTCCCACCTCATTTGATAAGCTTTAACTCATGCAAAGCTTCCTTTGCTTTCGACAAGTTCTATCAGAATAGTCAAAGATTAAAGACTTATCCTCCTGTATTATTGTCTTTAAGCTGCAATGAAGAAACTAGCTCGGCAGTACTTAATAGTACTGTTTCAGAGTCTCCACATGTGTGTGTGAGCATTAAGATTTGTTAGAACGCAGAGTGTACCCTTTTAACTATGACAACGACAACATACAGTGATACCCCTAAAACACAAAATTCGAAGAGATTCAATATTATATAACCTTACATTTATTTTATAGAAAAGTTATTTTTCATAGATTCACATGTAATATAAAATAACGATAACATAAAATATAAATAAATAAGTATAAAAAATATAAAAGATGTAATGCACTACATAAAATAATGCATATAAAAAATGTAAAGATTAACAAAAAGAGAAAAATAAGTAAATAAATACATAAACTAAAAAAAGAGACAATTACAAAAATAAATTAAACAAATTATTACAAGAAGGTAATTGGACTAGGTGAGAAATTGCTTAGGCTAAATAACTGAGTGAAGTATTACGTAATTAACAAATTAAGGCTAATTATAAAACAAAAAATTTCTAGGAAAAGATTTAAAAAACCTAAGAGAACTAGAATGTTCTCTTTAAGTGAGATTTTTTTATCTATATCTTGGTATGTCAAAAAATTTTATTACGGATCATATCTTTAGTAAATTTTAGCATCGTCATATCATTTTTAATTGTTTCTCTCCATTTTTCAGGTCTTTTTTTCTTTTTATAATTTTTAAATATTATTTTCTTGCATCTTCTTACTGGAACGTTAGGGTGTTTCTTTTTTACATGTCCGAATCACCTAAATCTTGTCTTTCTTAATTTTTCATTAATACTGGTCATCTTTAATTTGTTTCTTGTTAATACATTTTTGATCTTATGTCTTCTAATAAAGTTACACATCTAACATAACATCTTAATTTTTGTTACCATCAGCTAGCTTACGGTTATGAACTTATTTTATAGGCCAACATTTCGCATCATATAATTAATATAGCCGAACTAATAACTACACAATTGAATTTAATTTTAAGCTTGAATGGTATTTTATTGTCATATAAAATTTTTGATATATTTCTTTATTTAAATCATTCCAATCTGATAAGGTGAAATAGATCTTCGTCGTTATCTTCGTTGCTTTAGATGATGGAGATATCTACGAAGATATAGCTTTATTAACTATGCACAGCGAAGTGAGATGTTTCAACATTGTTAATAGAGCTGAGACAAATGCTTGGCGTTGCTATATCTTGCTTTTGTACGTCCTTTTCTGAGCCTTGGAACATGGAGGCATAACTTTTCTGAAAAAAAGGCAGACTAGGAAACATCAGTCGTGCATATTTTAAGTGGATTTAATTCTCATATCTCATCCAATGTCATGGTGGTGATTTGAGTTGGACCACATGGAAGGGAAATCCTCTTATCCCTATGGGTGAGACACTTCCTTTCAAGTTCTTTTTGTTTCTTAGTCTCCTTCATCAGACACTGCTTTACTGGTTAAATTGCTAAACAAGTTTTTAAAGGGCAAACATCATCTATTTCTAGATTTTCTAAAGGACTCAAAATAAACCCTAACCAATACCAAGAATACAAGGAACTCAAAACCAAGTAATTATTCAGACTTCTGATCCGACCAATCCATCCTTAACTCATTGAAGAACGTATTATTGGCTTTCATTGGTGGCGTCTATTTCTTTGCTTCAATAATAATGAACTTACAGGCATGCACGTCGTCAGTAGTGCCCACTTGTGCATGGCCGTAGTGTTTCACGGATGGTACTGATTGCCGATCAGTCAGTTTGATGGAACCAGCGGCCTAGTCACGAGTGAAACATTTCATATTTGGGACATGCCCGTTAACGTTTTTGAAGCCACCATTATCTTTCGATCCATTTTTGTTGACAGAAAGTCATAGTTGGAACATGTAACCATGTTATGGTTGCAGTTCAGGAACAGAGGTTTGTGTCATGCCACGCTCTGAGTAAACAACTTAAACAGAGATGATTGTGCAAGAACTCATCTCTCTACATATTTCCTAGTTATTTCCTGCGTGTCATGTACACATTTATTGCAAGTTCGGATGAGAGACACAATTATGTGAAGTTAGTTGTCATTACCATAATCCGCGAAATAAAATGCTGAGCTCATTCATCATTCATACTCGGCGAGGATTAGGTCGAACATATAGTATTAATACGTCTCATCCAGTTCATTGTAGGTTCCACCAAAGGTCGTCGATTTGAGAATTCCCGAAGCCATTTTATCGTGGAAGATAATATCTATAAAGAACATAAATGGGCTATAAATATTTTAAGCTTCAATTGAATAAGTTTTTCAGATATTTCTGCCACAGAAGTAAAAAATCTTAAAGGTTAAGATCTGTTGGAATTACGATAAAAAATGGAATGTAAAATAATAGAATAAAATAAAATAATTTATAATAAAATAAAAGATAAATAGATATAATATTTAAAAATTATTAATTGAAAATGACGGAAGGATTCATAATTTAATATAATGAAATATTGTTTAGACGAAAGATTTATAATGTAATATAATATAAAATTATTTATTATTATACATTTTATTCTAAACTTTTTTTAATTTGAAATTTTTTATTTTTACTATTTAAAATATAATTAAATGTAACTTTTCCTCTTAAATAATAAAATAATATTACAAGTCATTAAATTCTATTAATAAAAGCTAGTTGAGCCCTGACGATCTGTAAGCTAAAAAAGAAAAAGAGAGTGCGATTACAGGGTCTGGGTCTACTCAAAAAGTGTGACAGGGGAAAAAGAAAAAAGAATGCCTCGGGTCAAAACTTGCAGAGAGGGCAGTAACATGCACATGGGTTAGCAGAAGATTTGGATGGTACAACGTTTTTGAATAGTTGTTTAGTCCGTCAGAATTCAGGAACCAAACCGTAACCAGGCTTTGTACTCTACAGTACGCTTATTGCTGGTCCGTGATTTCAGGTGGAGAGAGACAGAGAGATTAGCTGAAATTTGTAATTTAGTATCAAGTTACCCATTGGAATCTGTGTCACGTCATGTGAACCGAAGCACACGAAACCAAAACATGACCAGAGGTCTAAGCGTGCTTTTGCACAAAAGGGTATATGTTTTTCAAGGACGATACTAAAAGGAATCTAACTGTGAGATGGTATTGTTGGGTGTAATTATGACCCTGATTGGGACCTCAATACCTACTACTATGTACTGGAAATAACTTGGGAGATTAAAGTTAGGTCTTAAAGCATCATTGACCACGGGGTCGATGGAGCTAATCTAGGTAGAAAATTTGGAGAGCTTGGAAATAATTCGAAGACTTGACCAAATAAATTTGATATAGTCATTAGTCGTTACAACTTGTAATAGAAGGTGCAATTCTAATTTCTAACTTCAAACAATGAATTCAAGCCATCACCAATCACTTTATGATATAAGCAAAAACTAAGACAACTATTGATGTGACGCTTAGAGGATGTTCAAACTTTAACTTGGAAGAAAGAAATTAAGACGGATGGTCCACTTGCCATCATGAGCACAAACATTGAAATGTAAACCAAATGGGGTTGGCTCCCACCATGCCTTTTGCCCCATCAAATACACGTACCTCGATACCCCACCGTGGTACTAAGCCCTATGCCCCACACTCCACATGACCCTCTTCACACACACACACACCTCCCTCTATTCAAGCTTCTCCATAAATACCACCCCATCACTTGCTTGCTCCTCCCATCACCCACCACCACTTCTAGCCTCACTCTTCACAAGTGTAAACTACCCTTCTCTTAGCTCTACACCTTCTTCTGTATTGACTCGAAATGGCCATCAGAAAGTCAAACAAACTATCTCAAACAGCAGTTCTCAAGCAAATTCTGAAGAGATGTTCCAGCTTAGGCAAAAAACATGGCTACGACGACAATGGCCTCCTTATAGATGTCCCCAAGGGTCATTTTGCAGTATACGTTGGTGAAAACAGAAGCAGATACATAGTTCCTATCTCATTCTTGAATCATCCTAAATTCCAACGCTTGCTTCAACGAGCAGAGGAAGAGTTTGGTTTCGATCACGATATGGGACTCACCATCCCTTGTGAAGAAGTTGATTTCCTATCTTTAACAGCAATGCTCAGATGAAAAGAAAAGGTTGTCAAGTGCAAGTTCCGACCCTTGCCCGGAGAACATGGCCAAGATGAAGCTACACTGTCTAGTTGTTGATAGCTTCTCTTTTTTTAACATGTTCTTCAATGTGATTTTTTGATCTATGGATTTCTGTTTTTTTTTTGGAGATCTTTCAAAACCCATCTTGGGTTTTTATGTCTAATTACTAACCTGTTGTTACTCGTGAAGATTGATATTATGGGTCAACCTGTATGAAGTTCTCGCTTTTCCTCACAGATGTAGTTGTTGTTGTTGACTTGTTGTTCACACCACTGTGAGAGAAATCAAGGAATGCAAGTTTTAACTATGGAAATCTCTCTTGATCTCTATCCCCTGTCTCTTCTACTTATGGTTTTAGATCATGTGAAGCCAACGACGATCTGTGCATGGGCTTGCACTGTAACAAAGCAATGTGTTTAGTCATTAGAAATCAAAAAAACTTTACAAAAGTGCATTGATAAACTCCAACCGAATTCCATTGTCAGAGAATGTGGGGTATTTCAACACTTTACCTTGTACGGACCATCAAGCTGGTGAGGTTTTTAGTTGGGATAAGCAACCCATGCTTTCTGACACCCACTTATTACTAATCGAAGCATTCAAAGTTAAGATTAAGAAATTCTAATTTTTTTTGAGAAAAAAAGAAATTCTGATATTGTCATCATTAATACTCCTATTAACCCATCACCCATGTGCCATGCAGAGCTTTCAGTATCATGAATATTATCAGGTCGTGAGACAACTGACATGCACTAATAAATGTAACGTACGATCTGTCTGCAGAATCTCTGCAATTACAGTCAATATCATGCCCCTAATGATCTTGTTTTGAATCAAAAAACGTTGAAGTTTTACCTAAAACAATAGATTTTTGGTTTCTTTGAAGTTCTGGTGGGAAAGGTACAAGTTTTAGGGTGACAAAACAGAAGAAACTTCTGCTTTATTTCTTGGGTTTGAATATTATTTGTTTAATGTCTGAAATCTGAATCCTCAGCTGGCAACGGAACGAGACCCTTTGTATATTCTAACATTGTTTTCATTAGAATATTGAAACCCTATGTCGTTTAATTTTATATACACACCACATATATATGTATAATTTAATAAAACAGGTAATAACTAGTTAGCAGAACAATATCTGTTCCCACACCGCAAGGAAATGCAATAACCTTTTATCCCTTTCATGGTGGGACAGCGAACTGACTTCGATTTGAGCAGTTTCAACGGTTGGTTGTTAGTTGCAACTCCTGCTGTTGTAGTTTTCTTTTTTTATGTCAGCTGCTAGTTAGTCGAATATAGGCTTTATATAAGTGTTTTGTGTCTGCTTCATCTGTTGTGACAATAATCGGTTTCTGACCTTCTAGGCAACCGAAAGATCGATGGCTTTAGCTCAGCCTAACCATACATTAATTTGATAGGGTAAGAGATGAAACTTTTGTGACAATGTTAAAGATAAGTTACAATAAAACTCATATCAAACATTTCAACATCTGAGGAAAGGTTGTCTAATCATAGTATACTATTAAATTATGTGAGAACCAAATCACACACAATCGAAAAACTACACAGACCTTTGATCAAAGAGGAAAATGAGAAAAAGAAAGTGTTAAAAGTACTTGTTTTTCAATCAAAAGGAGATGAACTCCTGGTGATGAGATCAGGAATTATAAGCAGGCATCTTCTTGATGAATGCTAAAGCATTATTTGTGCTCCATGTGTCCCGTCAGTGATTCCAATTTCTGAGTCCATCGTATCCTAACCAAATTGTGATGTTTTATAATCAGAATTCACATGGAAATTAAATGCTTGATCATTTTGTCTCATCCCTATCAATCACATATATGTGGTCCATGGTAACCTCTTCTTTCTAAACCTCTTCTGAACTATAAATTGAAGATATCTAGTCTCGGAGTCCTTTAATTCTTTGGTGGCTGTCTTCTCTTGAAGAACCAAACTTTTGTTCTCATCAGTCACATTCAACCCTCTATAATTTTAATAAAAGAATAAAATAGATGGTTCCTGGATTTGGTTTTTAGTAACAGTTAGGAGCATGGGCCAGCCTACAACTTGAAAATTAGGTTGCCAGTGAAAATGATAGGGCAAAGCAACCAAACCCCAGAAGGTATCACAACAGTAAATTCACCCATCTAACCTTACATTCTTTAACATTTAGCTTTCATCAGTATATTTCCAAAGTTTTAAAAAAAAAAGATTGAGCCTTTTTTGTTATAAAAAGAGTAAAAGTTTATTCACTTTGGGGTCATGATGCCGAGTACTATAGCAGAACATGCACATAGAAGAAAAACTAAACCATCCTTGAGTTGTATGAATTTTAGAATGTTTCTTAAATATAGATATTGCAGGGTCTCAAGGTACAACCTTGAGAGAATGTCTCTAATGTTGATATTACAGGGTCTCAAGTACACCCTTCTACGGTTAGAGAATCTCTTATCACCTTTGTTTATGTGCTTCTTAAAGAAAAGGAATTAGGCAAGAGAGTGACTCATGGACATTTCTGGGTGGCAATGGCTCTCAATGTTCATAAAATTACTGATGGCATTCCGTAGTAGGACCACTAGAGATGCAAAGGCTGCCTCCGGTTAGCTGGTCCTCTCTTTTACTTTAAATGCACTGTTGGCCTTTTTCTGTTGTAGCCACAAAACAAGCCTGACCCACCCCACCTTTTTTATTTATTCTTTAACTTCCCTTTGCCCTGCAACACAAAATTCACTACATACAGAACTTCTTCCACCAAAAAGAAAATATCTTTATGTCCTCAGTATTTCATATTTTTATTCCCATTCTCTGCTCTCTCTGTTTCCTAACTGGGATTACTTGTCTGGACTCGGCAAATAGAAGTTTAATGACTTGAGCATTATGAAAGGAAGTTTCATAATTCTGACAAGCTGAATGTATTTTTTTTTACTAAGTCTGCTATTGGTATATCATCCATCACGTACATAGCAGGGCATGTACCACCCTCAACAGCCCTTTTGCCCCTTCAACCTCCATGCTCTAACTACCCACAGCTTGCATGCAGCTACGGCATGTTCTTGTTTCCAATTTCACTGCATCAGTTATGTTTTGATCAATTTTGTGGAAATGAAATTGAAATGAAACAATACTAATCAAATTGAAACGCTCAGTTTCATTTTTACTTCCTTTTTGTACGGAGTCTATGACCTGGTTGGTACAAAGAAGTTAAGAAACAGATTGTAGTAAAGTAATATTTGATTTAGAAGTTGCAACAAATTGTAACCACATCAATCAGTTTAATAATGGAAAAAGCAGAAGGTCATGTCTTTCACACCAGTATCAGAATATTTAGTTGGAACTTGGAAGTGTTTAAATTTGATGGATGCAAATAGTTTACAGCTGGACAGAGGCCTCTTATCTTCTGCATTTTGTCCCCATGTCCCACCCACGTTGTGCCTGTAAATTCTCGGAAGAGGCAAAAAGTTTTTACCAATCTTGAGCTCCGGTAATAAATATCAGACCCATGTACATACCCTATACAAATAGGGCAATCTCTACTACTACTTTATAATGATATGTACGAATCCTTCAAAGGAAGCTTCGTGGAAGGTGCTGCAGGTAGCAATTACGTATCAATGATGAAACTCAAAACTTCAGCTTAGGGGAAATAGTATAAAGATGGACTTAAATTGGCAGTTGAGTGAGCAAGTCAAATTTTCATAATACAATATATATATATATATATATCATAAAAGTAGTCATTTATGGCATTATCAGAAATGTTAACTTTCAATCCTATGGATCTCAAAGCAGTGAACAGACATATCTGCCAACCGAAAAAAAAAAGGAAAAAATCTTTAGCAAAAATATAGCCAAAGTTGTTCAATGACATTAGTCACAGGGCTACCTTTCCCACGTGTAGGTCCCAAAACAGTAATCATACAGATAGAAAATTCAATGCCCCATCTTACACCAAATTCTAATATTCTTCATCAAGAGATATTAAAAACTGTCAATATGAATAAAATACTTATAGAGGAAACTAGGAAAGGAAAGGCATGCATGGATGAACCAAGGATTTTATGGTTTGCTTGACATCTTCCACCATCACATCTTTGGTTGAGTTGTGTGTATTACGCATGTTATTGTCTCGTACGTGTTTGATAATGTTGGCGAACAATTATGGTTTCATAGATATCGTTGGTTGAAGGACAAAGAGGAGACACTTGGGACGTGGCTTGTTCATGGTAGGCTCCAATATATATGCATTTTTTAGTAGATACTATGAATTGGTTTTGTAAACCCAACTGTCTGCAGGCTGCAGCTGCTTACTCCACTATTTCATTTCATCTCTCTTGGTTATCAACTTTACTTGCATTTCTTCTTTCTGCTGGTAAATCCTGTCATGCAATAAGTAATACCCTGCAGATAGCTATCTGATTAGTTTTAGACCTTTTTTGTGAAACATGTTTCCAAAAGGTAGGTTTGAATGTTAAGGAAGCTTATTCATTCAAGTGAGCTATGAATTTAGGTAATAAGGTAGATTATACATAGGCATGCCTGCAGTCTCCTGTGTTCGATGTTAAAAAAATGATACATGCTCAATACCCTAAACTTTCCATTGTAGCATAATTTTCTATCGATAGTTGAGGAATATTCTTTTCTACTATTAAGTATTTTAACTTGAAGAAAAATCAGAAAACAGAAAAGGGTCCCCACCCCAGACAAAATTCTGAGGTTGTCACTGTGCAGTGCAATCGATGGTGATATAGTTGTCTTACTTGAAAGGTACGAATCTGTACTGGTTGGTGCTTTGTTTGCCTTCTTTAATTGAAAAATACAACATAATAAAAGCCTCCTTTAATTGCGTTGCATTGCCGTTTGAGCTGCACTTATGTACGGCTTCTGTTACTTTTTTTTCTTATTCCCTAACCTTCTCCAATTTTTTTTTTGACCTTTTACTTTATTTATTTATTTATCACAGTAAAACGACGAAAAGACTTTGAAAACAAAGAGAACAGAGAATATGGAACAAAGATCCCGGGAGTCAAGATCTTCTGTCCATTTTACTCTACCCTTATCTCAGCCATCTATTTATATAAATTCTGCATGGATCCTGCATAAATAGATGACTGAGATTCATGAGACAGAATAAAATAGACAAAAAATTTCGTCCTAGATTCGGGTGCTTAATTACTGCCCCACATATGAATCAAATCAGAGCCGTTGAATAGTGGAGCTTGTGGCGAGACCAGTCATGATTGCAATTTACGCAAATTATGATTAAAAAGAAGACTCCGGGTTGTAAAGCAGAGAAGACATAAAATGTTTGGTGGGATTTTTACTTTAGGATCCGAATTTCTGTTGTACTCCCAACAGCTCTTTATACTAAAGTTATCTCTAATGTCTCATCTGCTGATTGGTGGCCCAAAATGACTTTCCACATGTTAAGTTCTGTGGGCAGTGAGCTGTTTTCCTCGGCCCCCCTGTTAACTACTAACACCATCCCAAAAAAGTTTGCAATTGATAATTGTCTCTTTAAATTATGGTATTCATATTTATAATTAGGCCTATTTAAATTTCGATCCAATCACCCGACTCTATCTTAATCTCATTTTGATATAAAGGAGCAGCTTAAGTTGCCTCGAATCACGTTATAAGTTAAAAATGTATAAGACATCAAATCCCTATGTGATTACTTTTTCTCATGAAATTAACATTAAGAAAATTGTTGTGAACTTTTTGTTAATTATCGTTATTAACAGAGAGTCTACATGATAAGTGATGTTTTCATAGATATCATATATGACTACCCTAATCTAATAAATATAATTCAACATATTCTGCCCATAATTTGATGAAAATATTTCTCTTATAATTTGTTTGGTATTAATCGGGAATTCGAGTGTGCCAAAAAGAAATTTCTCTAAAATTTATACTTGACTTCTTATTGATAAACTAAGTCGGCCTTGAAAAACTTTAAAAATATAATTCTAAGCTACGAAAATACTAATATAAGTTGAATTGAGATATGAAATAAAGAAAGTAATTGATTATTACAAAAGGGAATCTCAAATTACAAAAGAGAATTCGATATAATAAAGGTAAATTCACAAAGCAAAGAAAGCTGGAAAATGGAAAATGGAAAATGGCAAATTATGTTTGAAATAGGTTGATTGTTTTATCTAGAGTGTAACATCCCGTTACTGGTAGTAAGGGTATTATGGTCATATTGAGTCGGACTGATAGGTTTCATTGCATTCACTGA
>JANKOD010000193.1:30856143-30894496 GCA_026284645.1 Erythroxylum acuminatum | reverse complement strand
TTTAGTTTGTCTTTGTTTTACCTATCTATTAAAATTTGTTTGAATTGGTTTCTTAAACAAAGAGCAACCTGAATTAAGTGGTGCCTAAGCACAATTCTTGTGAGATCAATATCCGCTTTTTACTACAAATTACGACCCATATACTTACAGTTTTGAGCGTAAAATTAGTAGTTTGTTTTATAATCAACATTTATTTTATTTTTATTTTATTTCCTTCTATAAGTTTTCATTATATGTTCTTATTTTATTTTACTTTGTTTTAATTTGCTTTCATTTTAGGGGTGTTTATAGTGTATAACAAGAATATGTGAATTTGTTTTCCTAAAAGAATAAACCAACTACGAATTTCGAGATACACTAAAAGTACAACATGAAAATATGGAAAGAAAAAAAACAATGTTAAAAAATGATGGAATATGTTAAACCATCTCTTATAAGGACACAATTAAGCATTGCAAAACTAAAGATTAATACTAACTATTTCAAGATAGAGCCCAATGTAATTCAAATGCTACAATAGAATGTCATCATCAACACCCAATTGAAATCTCACTGGGGTACGAGTCTAGGGAGGTCCGATAGTACATAGCCTTACCTTTATAGAGTAGAAAGGTTGTTTCTGATTTATAACAGAATGTATAATTTAATAAATTATTAGACAAGGATCCCAATACATATATATTCAACTTCTTAGAGATTTATGGCATTTTTTAGATTAATAGGGCCATTGAAGATGCCTATTCACCCTAAGGGATCAAGTGCAACAATGGCTAAAAGCATTATCAACTACATCAATTACATTACCACTTAGGAGAGTCTTGTGTAGAAATTATTTTTTAAATGCTTCCTTCCATTTAAGACAATAAAGTTAAGGAATGATATCTCTTCCTTCGAGCAGTTTGATAATGACGCTTTATATGAAATATGAGAGAGATACAAAGTTCTGGTAAGGAAGTACTTATATCATGGATTTCCAATATGGATGCAAATCCAGACCTTCTATAATGGGGTCAATTCCATAAGGCAGATAATAGGCGCTTTAGTAAGTGAAACATTGAACAAAAAGAGTCTAGAGACTGCCTTAGAGTTAATAAAAGCTTTGAAAATGAATAGTTACCAGTGATATTTAGGAAAGGAGAGAGTGAATAGATCAGTAGGACTTTATAATGTAGATGTCATGCCTATACTGACGACTCAAATGAAAGTGATAGTGAGAGTATTAGACAACCTGAACTCACCATCAAGAACATCTTAAGTTGTAAGCAATAAATTCCACAGGGGTTGATACCATGATATAAAGTGTTAAGCTAGAAATCATATGGCTAAATCAGTAGAGAAAGTTGATTTAATATGAAATTTTTCAAAGCAAAATAAACCAATACATTAAGAATTATAATTAAAGATGGAGAAATAATTCAAATTTCTCGTAGAGCAATTAGTAAACTTAAAGATGACCCCTGCTAGGTTTTCAATAACTTATGGTAAAAGAGAAACAATCATATTTTGAAGATATAATGATAGATTTCATGTAAGTAAATATTTCTTGATTCTAAAATCGTGAAGTTTTACTAAGGAATATCAAAGCTCAAATAGGTCAACTAACAAAGGCCTCTATTATACAGTGCCTTACCTAGTGAAATAGTACCCAAACTTAGGTAAAGTGTAAAGGAGGTTACCATAAGGGGTGATGAGTTTCCCATCACAAAGAAGGCAGAAGAGAGTAGAGTAAGGATGTCGTTGAGTAATTATTAAGCAAGAATTCCTAACCCTATCGGATTAGTACAGGTAATCAAGAAGGAAGAGATCACTACTCAAGAGAATATGGAAAAATCAAGAAGGAAGAGATTGGTAATTCGAAGGATTTGAAAAAAGACCCAAAAGAAAAAAGTCCAAAAAAGGATCTTAAGAAGGAATTTTCGAAAACAAGATTGATTAAAAGCAACATTAAAGTCCTGCAAGACACCTTAGTGCCAAAGGTAGGCAATCTAGAGAATTTTAACATTTTTTTCATAATTAATGGTGTTTATATTAATAAGACAATAACAGATTTAAGAGTAAGTATCAATATAATATATTATGTCATGCTTAAAAGATTAAGACTAGGTGAGTCGGAATCCACTATGAGGATAATGTATCTTACAAGTAACTCGACAAAAAGTCTTAGAGGTGTTAAGGGAAATATGATGATAAAATTGAAGGGGTTCAAATTTTCAATAGATTTGTATATCCATGACATTGAAAAGGATGAGGAAAAGTCCCTAATCCTAAGTATACTTTTTTTTTTACTACAATAATCAATGTTTGGAAAAGTAAACTCATGCTTATGGCTAAAAATGATGAACACATTTTAAAATTGTGAAATGTCATTTATGCTTATTAAAGATTCAGGATAAGCTAATTGTTTAAATATTTTATAAGAAATCATAGTGACAAGAAAAAAGAAAATAAAGGTAAGAGAAAAGAAGAAGCTCGTGATGAGAGAATGAGGACCCTTAAAAGACACTTTTCATAATGACCATAAAGAAGTGAGCAAACATATTTTTTCTGAAAATTAATTAAGCTTAAGAGAAGAGTTCGGTTAAAAGACTTTTAGAGAAGTGCTTACTGTTATTAGGCAACCTAACCATAAGTTTAAGACTTTTTAATTTTTTGGATATTTATTTTTGACATTATAAACCATTACTTTGGATATTTTTTACATTTGATGCAGATTTGTTTATATTATATTACTTGATAGGTTTATATCTTGCTATATTTATTTGTATTTTTTATTTATGTTTTTATAGTTATGGATGCAAAAGGCGCATATAAGCTTAATATTTAAAGAGTTTTAAAGATGAAACATCAAAGGAACATACCAATGAAAAGTTTAATAATCATAAATGTATTAACTTAAATTGTTGAATGCATCTTGGGAGATGCCCATGTCTTAGACCATATCTATATATCAAGAAATGTAAGAGGATCCACGATTTGGGGACATGCTCGTATCCCATATCATATCTTAATGAGCTAATAATAGTAGGATCTATAGTTTGGGATGTATCCATATCTAAGACCTTGTTGTAAGAAAAAAATTTCTAAGGGAACCATGTTCTACGCCATACTTATATCACATACTGTATCCTAAAAAAATTTCTTACCTAAAATACTCCATAGTGTGTACCACGATCATGTCATAAAAATTTTAAGACACAGGAGTTGTCTCAAACCTTTACTTTCATCCCCTCTCCAGTTTATCTCAATTTCTTTACGCACTAACTGTCCAAATCAATTTTTATAGCAAAATCTATGCACTTTTTGGCATTTACTCTCAAAAACTTGGGATATTGACTTTAGGTTGAGTTAGACAAAACTGACCAACCTAGGCTTAATTTCCATGTCTAGTTATGTTCTTAAAGTCTTCTCCATTTGTCACTTGATTATTGGGTTTTAAACTTCCAATTTTGAAATAGGTCTTTCTTTTTAGTTCTTATTGTTGTTGAAGATGCGGGTGCGTCTTTTTAATTCTTACTCCATTTGTTTCGGTTTGATTTTAAGCCTGATTCATTTGTATTTTTGTAGTCAGATTTTCTAAATTGTGATTCTTCTAGTGCATTGTTTTGAGTAGATATGGTTTCTTTTGGTGTATTATTTTAGGGTAGATTCTTCATAAGGAATAGGTTTGGGTTAGGTTAGCCCAGTTAAGAATTGGATAGTTTGGACTTCTGGTTAACTTCAAGCCAATTAGGCTTATGCTCAACCTGCTAGGCCGGGCGCAATTGCTAAATCAGCCCAATTCCCTCTGCTCCGCACTTGGCTACCCAGCGTTTACCATGGGCATGATAACTGGTACACCAGAGATGCGTCCTTCCCGGTCCTCTCGTACTAGGAAAAGGTCCTCTTAATGCTCTAACGCCCACACCGGATATGGACCGAACCGTCTCACGACGTTCTGAACCCAGTTCACGTACCGCTTTAATGGGTGAACAGCCCAACCCTTGGAACATACTACAGCCCCAGGTGGCGAATAACTGTAAACAGACCAGAACTCTTGGGAAATATTCAAGTACCGAAAAGAGCCAGTTATATCAAAGTAATTATGTTGGAGTTGAGCCGTATAGCTTCTCATCTGTTATGGCTTGGCCCTTTTATGGCAGATATTGGTGGACAAACACCTTTCTTCTATATTTTTCGAGAAAGAGAGTTAGTATATGATTTATTCGAAGCTGCCACTGGTATGAGAATGATGCATAATTATTTTCGTATCGGAGGGGTAGCTGCTGATTTACCTCATGGCTGGATAGGCTTATGCTCAACCTGCTAGGCCAAATCGAAATTCAAACCAAATGTTGGTTATTTGTAAGAAGTTTTGGGTTGAGTGTAGGCAGTCTCAGGCTTAATCCAACCTAGCCCATCTTTAACCCTAAACAAAAGAAAAAATGAAGTGAAAAAAAAATATATAGCCTTACTTTTCTTACAAAACCTTTTGTGAAATAATTATTTCCAATTTTTGGCTTTGCTAATAAAATTTTGTTATTTGTTCTTTCAAGTAAGAGCTTTGTATTAGATATGATTTTTTTAAAAAAAAACTTAATTTAATCCTTCTACTTTCACTTTAATTGTACATTTGATCATAAGTTTTTTTTACCAAATAGACTTCGAACTTTCCTTAAGCTATCTTTTAAACCTTAAATTTACCCTACAATAGTGTGCGATCTACACACTTTAAATTTATATTTTGTAATGATCATATATTAATTTACATAAGAGATTTACCTCTTTATCCTTAATATCATATAAAAAGAGTCACCTAACTTTAACAAAAGAAAAGGTACAAATTTACTCCTAAAACTAATTTTTTTTAGTTTATTATTTTTAACTATACTTTATCCACTAATATAATTATTTCATAATTAAACTAAGTTGAAGTAAAATTTTGTATATCAAGCATTTAAAATGTTGATGATGATGTTATATTTTTATAATTTCAAAATTACTATGTTGATATTATATATTTTGTATTTTACATGCATATTAAGCATAAATAAAATGAATAATACTTGACCACAAATTGTATCTAAGAGTGAAAAATGGAACACATATTTTGTTATATATAAATTAGCCTTACTTTATATGTATGTATGTGTGTATGTATGTATGTATGTATATGAAAATTTTATTTATGCTAGACAATGAATTTAAAAAAATTTAATTGAATAAAGAAATTATTAATAAATTAATAATTTCTAATTTATTAATCAAATATAAGAATGTTATTAAATACGTACATGTTATATCCAATACCTAATTCATTATATTGATTGAATATTTGAATTGCATTGAATTGATAATATTTGGATGTATTTATAAAAGCTTAAATGAATGATAATATTTGTATACATATTATGAAAAATACAAACAAAGATTGGATAGTGAATAGTTTAATTTCTGAAAAGTGATAAATAATCAACTTTTTATCAAGTATTTTTTAATACTTCATAATTTTGATTTTATTAATAAAGTTAATAATTAAATGTAATAATATTAGAAAGTATTTATATCTTATATTCAATGTTTAGTTGATTATATTGGATTGTATATTTGAATTGTATTAAATAAATAATATTATATTGAATTTACATTTGGCAGAGAAAAAAAGTTTTGAAGAACACTCGTCTTCTGATGGCTAAGGTTAATTTATATAAATAAATGAAAGACCAAACTTGCCATTCCCTTTCCAAAACTTAATCCCTAAAGCCTAATTAAGTGAAAAACAAAATGATAACCTAACCAAGAAATAAAAATGTTTATATGGTTAGTAGCTTCAGCTAGAGAGTTGACTCAGAGATCAGTTAACCGCGAAGCAGCGGTCTTGATTCACCTAAATAACCCAGATTACTCGTGACGCCATCGTTGCTGCATCTCTGAACGTTCTCTAGATTCGAGAACCTTCCAGGGGTGTTTCCAGTTTGGGAGGCGGATACGACATTGAGGATCTCTTCAAAGGCCGATTCGTCGCAAGGGATCGCCAAAGGACCGCTATTCCTGAAACCGTACTCTTCAGCGGCTTGTAGGAGGAGGTTCTTGAAGATTGGGTGGTTCAGGTACGTCGCGCGCACGATAAACCTCCTGCAACTCTCCCCCACGCAGATGGCCACGTGTCCCGCGGGGACATCGGACGGAGCTCCGGCCGCGCTCAGCCTCGCCTTCTTGCGCCAGCGTTGTAACATCTGCCGGATTCTCACAATGTGGGTGATTCTGTTACTCTTCATCTGTGAGCAGAAGTAATTTGAAGGAGAGAAGTGCGTGCTTTATATGGCGGGAGGTATTTGTGAACGCCCTTTCTTTTCGAGATAATTACGAGATTGTGTTCCTTGTTTCTCTTCTTGTCAAGGCCGTGTTATTGGGGAAACCATGATCACGGGAGATTTTTAATTTAAAACAAACATAGTCATTGATGAGGCCGTTTTAGATAAAGTATTTCAAAAGATAGAAGGGTGACGGAAACATTAGGAGCTAAATTAAGTTCAAAATTTTTAAAATATGAAACCTTATTTTTAATTAGTAAAAAGAACCCTAATTTAACTCAATCAATCAACCAACCCTAAATCAGATGGGAAATGTAGGCAAATCAGAACATTTCAATTTTGGTCTAATAAACCTTTAACATGATGAGAGATTTGATTCTTTATGTCTACTAACTACTATATGAATTATTATAACACCTTTGTTCTTAACTTGTTTGGAGAGGTAAAGGACATGAATGCAGCATAATCATTGAAAAGAAACAGTTTCAAGTTATTTACCAGCTACAACTTCTCTTTTTTTGCTTTTTCAATGATTACCGGTGACATGGAGAGCATTTCAAAGCTCTATGGAATATTACCACTGACTATAGGTCTACCACGACAATTGCTCATGTCCAGGTCATGATTGTTGAATAATTACGTACCTCATAAAGTAAAGATTAATTAAGCATACATAATTAGTTTGCTTCCATGATCTCCTGTCCCCCGCACAGTAATCCTAATTAGAATAGTACATAATCCAAGATAAAGAGAATATATGCTGGGACCTCCCTGGGTGACCTTTAGTCCAAGGACAAATTTTAGCTTACCAACTCCTTTTTCAGGGAAGAATTTGATGGTTTTTGTTGTTGCCTGAAGATAGGGCAATATGGGATTTCCAAACAGAGCAATCCAATTCCTACCCAATACCATCTCTTGTTAGGGTACAAGAACAGTACCAAACAGGTAATGTACTTGCTAGTATTTTATCAGATACTCTTGATCATCAACACAGAACAAGCAGTACTGATTGATACTCTTAGGGACAAACAATAATAGTGAGTGTTCTTTATGTTTGCTTAAGAGACATGACTTCCAAGCTCCTTCCGGTTAACTTTTTGGTTAGTTATACTCTTAATTAAATTGATTCATTAGTTTCCATACGGAATCTTTTACCCTTTGATTATCTGATTGAACCATGTTTAGCCTGATTAGAGGTGACAATGACAATTAAATTGATGATAAGATTATGGAAATATAGGCCTTACTTTATGTGCTTTTATAGTGCCTAAATTAATGCCACCTAACGTGTAAGAACATGCACATGTTTCGCTACAGACATGACCACGATTGACTGCATGAACTGACTACTGAACTCAAATTGCATATCTTAACTATCTATTAAAAATATGTTTAATGCCACCTTATTAACAATGAAGATAATGAGCAATATCTGCTACCATTTATCAAAAATTAACCAAAGCTGGTCAACTTTGAGACCCAGTTGTAAATCTCACGTCAATTAAAGAATGGAGTTGATTGCTTACTGATATTGAATCTGTCTTTAAACTCGGATTATAACAGTTTGATACTCTAATCTCCTTATCTAAACTTTCTGACAAAAAGATGAAATAGAAAGGAAAAAATTTGCTTTCAGTTTGAAAGAGATAAATTATTGCAAATTTCTGCAGATGTTAACCAGTATGATATGTTTCTTCGAACGTTGAGTTAAAAAAACACCGGTGTCAGAGCCAAAATCTTAATGTAGATTTGAGTTCTTTCTAATGTAGCAGTGTTCTAACTTGTACATAGGAATGAAGCTTAAAAAAAGTATCATGTCCAAGATAAACCGACAGAGGAAAAGCCACAAGTTAGTTGACGAACTACAGGAACTGAAGAAGCCAGACACAGGTGCACAGTTGAAGGCGGCTTGAAGCATCGAATATTATTTGAGGGATATGGTTACTATATTTTAATTGAGAATCGTAACAAAGCCACTTGAAGTGAGTTGAAAACAATTAGAAGAAGTCTGAGAAGGTAGCAAAAACAAAAGCCCAATAAAATACCCATTTGATCTTCCAACTTCTAACATTGAGTTCTGTCTACGTGGTTGGTTTTGCAGTGGAGTGCAGCTTTTGAAAACCGTCTTTGCCGTCATATATAAGGATGATAGGTACATATTTGCTCTAGCACAAGACAACTAACTAGAAGAGCAAGTAAGCAGTTTAATTATCCATTGGTCATGGAGGAAAGGAAGTGAATGTGTCACAACTTCATACAATACAAGTAGACATTTGCTGGGTTCTTCAAAATCCGATAACGACCAAAGACCAGTTTGAAGGAGGTATGTTACAGAGGGTGAATTCTCATGTCCATTCAACACGACATAACCATGATCCCATAAGAGGATAAAATATTTAATTTAAAAAAAATAAAAAATATTATATAATTTTTATTAATATTACAATATATTTTTAATTTAAAATATAATTTATCCTATTAATTAAAAAATAACAATGTTGAGTATTGTTTTTCTTGTTTAGACTGTAAGAGAAAGCAGCCTATACGAATTTAGTTATTGACTTACAAATCTTATAGAAGTGTTGGATGATGCAGACTGATTTAAGGGTCGGTATGTTAAGGTATAGAGAATAATTTACCGATTTTAAAAATTTTATACAAATATAAATGTCTGCTGAAATGTAAATTCACCTGGTTAAATTATAAAATTTTAATTATTAGATTCTGGGCCTAAGGCAGCAGGCCCAAGCCTGACCGTACCTAAAAAAGCCCAGCTTAACCCCAACGCAGTCTGACACGTCTTCTTTTTTTAAATACAAAAATGACCTTTTTTGTTTATAAAAATTAAGCATCGAGCCAAACCTGGCAGCCCGAGTCCAAACTCAATCCAAAGCTGGACTTTTTCAGAAAAGACCCGATCAACTCAGATCTGTCCCATTAATTTTGAGACAGGCCCGGAGCCATTTGTCATCTTTGGGGACAATTAAATCTCATGCACTGTAATTTGAAAAGATCTGAAGTTTGGGATAGTACTTAGTAGTCTAAAAAGCTCGTGAGACAGAATGCATCTACCCGTTAAAAGGCCACAGTTAGTTAATCAAGGCCGCACTGTTTTAGGTTTTTCCATTACAAACAGAACATATAAATAGAATTGAAATGATAATTGTCATGAAAATCAGCAAGTAATTATAATTCTTACCTTAGAAGATTTAGATAGAAATATTTTTAAGATTCTCGGATAAAAATAAAGAAGTTTAAGTGAATCAGATTTAACAAACTTATGTTTGCTCCATTTTATTATTTAACTTTTTTTATAATGTCTTTGACTGAACAAATTTCCACTTGTTTATCATAATATGCTTAAGAGTATTATACACGTAACCATAATATATTTTGGATAGTTAGTTGCCATGCGCTAATCGACAATGTTTCTGGTGAATCGTTACCTTCGCTGGAACTTAGGAAGGAATTCCACGACCAGTTGCGGTCAAGATCTCTATTATTTCAGCGAAAGGAAGATCTAATCTTCCAAAAATTATCCATTTGTCAGTAAAAGAACTATTCCGAAACATGGAACAAAATATACGAATTCTCATAAGATTAGACAAAAACTTAAAACTGCAGAACGCTGTGATTCAGAAAAAGAAAGGGGCAAAAAAAAAAGGCAGAAGCTTATCACCAGAATTAATGGCTGGTAAAATCCATCAATATGCATTATTTCCGTGCCACCTCAATATTGTACCCAATTTCCCATGAAATCATCTCTTTCAGTGATGAGCCTTTGCTTCAGCTTTCTTCTGAGACTTTGCTTTCATCTGCATTTACAGAACCAAGTAATAGTCAGTTCATTTCCAAGCTTGGATAGCTTAAGCAAAGCTATAAAAGATCAAGAGCATTCTATTTTCCAACTATATACCAATTAATTGAAAAGAATCGCAAAATAAATGCCTAAAAGAAGGCTAAAAGATGTGCTAAACAATTAGGATCTAACCCCAGTCAACCCAAAGAAAACATATGCATACATGTAAAGAAAATGCTTTCAACAAAATATCAAACATGTACCAGGCAGCTGAAGAATGGCGAATCAAAGCAAAAAAAAAGTAGAACCAGAATTCTCCTTCCGAAGATGTTTTTCCCCTAATTTTCACACATCAGTTCAAAGTACGATCTATCCCAGCAGGTCATGTTACACTCTTTGTTGATTAAACTCTTTCAATTGTGAAATAAGAACATTTTTCAGCATAAAATCTTTCAACTTTGTACTCAAAACACAAACATTAAAAAAGGATTCCACTCGGAGCTGAAGCTTAAGATGGATTACAGCAATGGGAATTGAAAATTCACCAAAAAAGTAATCATCATACAAATTATAAGTGCAATTCACAACAAACTGATCATAATACTCGGATAAACTTAGGGTCAAAAGCAGAAAAAATTAGTAAGAGAGCACCTTGAGATACTTGAGCTTCATATTGCCATAAACGAGACCAAATGAGAAAGCCGATACACGAGCCACCTAAAATACCAACAACCCAGAAATTAAACACCCATATGTTGAATTTTAACAATCACCCATAACATAAGCATACAAAATAAAACTTTTTGTTGCATAATTTTTCATTCCTATTCGTTAAAAAAAGAAATGACAAATCAGAACTTAATCAGAACAAAAGGAGACCATTAGATTCAGAGTGAGCGATTTAGCTCCAATTAGCTTCAATTACAAAATTATCTTACAGAAACACAAAGATGAGAAATAACTATCACTTTCATTTTCCATTTCTTGGTTTCTTGCAGTTTCTAGGAAACCAAACGCGGGAGAAAATGAAAAATTACCAGCGCGAGAGTGCTGGTGCCGGAGTACGGTCCCGGAGGCGGCGTCATTGTCAAGGATTAGCGAGGATTTGGGGATCGAACAAGAAATGAGCTTCTGGTAATGCAAAACTAACGAACCCTAGAATTTGATTTTACGGTGAACGAAAGTCGAGACCCACTATTTTGTGGCTGCTATATATATGGTCGAAGTTTGTATCTAGTGTTATCCAGTGCACTAGAGTGTAGCAGTGTAGCTCGAGTGCACTCGTGTTCGTGTGCCTGATTTGCAATCAAACCGATTTCAATAATACGTCGCCGCTTGGTCGGGTAAATTAAATATAGACTTTTCTTTTTAATGGAAAATGTTGCATATACTATCTGAATTATATGGAACGCACCTTAAGTACGTGGCTATAAGACACACTAGAGCAAGTCCATTAAGTTGTTCATTGATCGCTGTAGTTTCGAGTCAACGAAAATAATTTGCACCCGAAGTCACATACTTAAAGGTGCAAATTAAGTGGTTGGTAGGAAATTTTTCTAGTTTAAGTTAAATTACGGGTTCAAATCATCCTTATATATGCAGTTGTTTAAAACTTGAGGCCAAAGTTTTGTTTTCCGTAAAAGACCTACCAGGTTCGAGCGAAGATTAGTCTGAGTGTGGATAACTTAAAGATGCCTTCCTATAGTTGAGACCCTCCTAAGATACCTCGTGAGCGACAAAAAATAATAACAACAATAATAATTTGCAGTTAAATTAGTATTTTTTTAGATATAATATTTGATTTTGTTATTTGCACATAACGTCAAGTTAATAAGTATGCACCTGAAGTTCTCTTATGCTTTAGCTTTAAACTTCTTACTGGACCGTTGGTGACTTTTGAGTTATATAAAGGCATGACAGAGAATTGAATTGAACTGAATTGCTATGGTTGCCTGTCATCAAGTAGTTTAGGCATCGTATAAAGAAAACAAGTGAAGAAGAAGATAGTGTCTACTAACGTTGTAAGTTTTATCTTAGTGTCTGCTAAGGTTGCAAGTTTTAGTTTCAACTAAATGCTTGATGCCTGGACATCTGGATAAAACAATGGAGAGTAAAGAGAAACGGGAAAACAAATAGAAGAATCAAGACCAGCACAAGAATCAGAACTGGGATTTTGGTATAGAATCATGTATATAAATCGCATGTTGAGAAAAATACACATACAGAGACAGTTCATAGGTTCTCATTTACTGTAATCAAATTGGAAGGAAAAGAAGAATGCTCCTTAAAATAACTACTGCCAAAATTGCAGGGCGAAAACAAGACAGCTCAGTTCTAGATTTTTGGAGCTTATCTAGGGAGGGGTGGGTGTCGAATCTCCAGGTAGATTATTGAGGAGGCTTATAACTCAAATGCAAACACACAGTGCCCATCAATCGTGTTAGCCATTGTACATTATAGACCAACTTTCCGTACATCCTGAATTTGAGGTGCTTCAACTTTATCTGCATTCCCAACATTCCCATTTTGAGGGCCTTGAACCCAGCCTCCATGAATGGAATCAATACTTCCATAGAGGCCATCATCCAGAAAATCACCGACCCTTTTCACTTTTTCTTCAGTAGGCTTAACTGGATAATTTCCAGAGAAGCAGGCATAACAAAAATTGGGAGAATCTTCTCCCAATAACTTCTTCAAGTTATCAAAAGGTAGAAAGGCAAGGGAATCACTACCAATGAATTCCCTAATCTCTTCCACACTCATTCTATTAGATATCAATTCCTCAGAACTAGGTGTATCTACCCCATAATAGCAAGAAGCAATCATTGGTGGACTAGCAATCCTCATGTGGACCTCTATGGCACCAGCCTCCTTAAGCATCCGAACAATTTTTGAAGAGGTAGTTCCTCTCACAATTGAATCATCAACAACCACAACCCTCTTCCCTTTCAACACGCCTTTCACTGGTGAGAGCTTGAGTTTCACACCAAAATCTCTGATCTTTTGTGAAGGCTCAATAAAAGTTCTGCCTACATAGTGTGACCTTATCAATCCTTGTTGAAATGGCACTCCTGCTTTAGCCGCATAACCAAGTGCAGCCACCACCCCTGAATCTGGGACAGCAATTACTACATCACATTCAACAGGGGCCACAGTGGCAAGTATTTCACCAAAAATACTCCTCGATTCATAAACTGACCGACCGAATACTATTGAATTTGGCTGGGAAAAGTAAATATGCTCGAAAATGCACTGTTTTGGTTGAGGATGAGGAATCAGACAAAGTGACTGAATCCCATCTTTATCAACAACAATAACCTCTCCAGGATTAACCTCTCTCTCGTATTCAGCATCAATCAAATCCAGAGCACAAGTCTCAGAGGCGAACACAATTGCTCCATTACTTCTCCTCCTTCCCATAACCAAAGGCCTAAACCCAAAAGGATCTCTCACCGCAACCAGCTTATCCTCCGTCACAAACACCATAGAATACGCACCTTGAAGTTTCTCACATGCCTCAACAATTCTCAAAAAGAAGGGCCTAGTCTTTGATATAGCTATCAAATGCAAAACAACCTCTGTATCAGAACTGGTGTTAAAAATTGAGCCACTATCCTCAAGCATAACCCTTAATTTCCTATAATTCACTAAATTTCCATTATGTGCAACACCAACAAATCCAAACCGGTAGCCAGCAACAAAAGGTTGAACATTTTTAAGCATTGAAGACCCTGCCGTAGAATATCTAACATGACCGATAGCTAGATCACCTGGTAGTTTGTTCAGCTTAGATTCGTTAAAGACTTCTGAAACCAACCCAACCCCAGTAATAGACTGATGAACCTTGTTGGTGACCGCAACAATACCAGCTCCCTCTTGACCGCGATGCTGCAAAGCATGAAGCGCTAAATAGCAAAGACGAGCGGCCTCAGGGTCTCCATATATACCTACAACACCACACTCTTCACGGGGCTTATCGTCATCATCAAAATAAGAATTGAAGGAATGATCATCTGGGTTTTCTTCTTTTGCAGAGACATGACCAGAAATAGGATTTTTTGAAGAACAAGAGCTGTATGTTTTCTCGGAATGAGAAAGGTTGTTTTTGTCAATGATACTGGAGGGTTTATGCAGGGTTTTGGGGAGAAGAAAGCTTGGAGCTTTCCGTGATATCTGAGTATTAGATTTCAAAGAGAAGGAAGGGTTTGCAAGGGAAGAAAGATTGGAGGTAGTGGCGGCCATTGAAGTATTGCGGATAGATTGAAAAGAAACTTTTTGAGGTTGGAGAAGCACGGGAAGGGGGAAGAAAGAGGACAGGGTGAGGCTGTGACGGAGACAGTTAAGAGAGCAAGAAGCGTCTAAGTTAGTTCTAGGTTTTAGGAGATTTGAACTACCAAGAATGGTCTTCAGTAGACTTTTTTATATTGGACGAACTTTCCCAACTTGAGTAAGGAAAACCAAGAATTGGCTTTGGCTGGTCCACACTCGAAGCTTTTAAGAGGAGGCGGTCGTCCAATTTTGACCAGGTTCAAAAGCAGTGGAGGTGTGGTGACTGCAAAAAGTTCGATACCAAGAATCAGACATTACGTGTCGGAGTAAAATAACCTTGTACTTGGTTTTTCGTAGCGTGGTAAAGGACAAAGCCTCTTGTAGATGGAAGTTGAACTCAAGAGAACCTCCAATCCAATCTTTTCCTCAAGTTCAAGTGTTAGCGGAGTATTTTAGTGTTTTAAAGCTGATTCATTATGATAAATAGTTAATTATTTTATTTAGTTATCAGGAGGTATTGGTTGAATTAACTTATTCAATCTATTTTTTAATATTTTAGAAAATATTAGCTAATTTATTATGTCAAATAGTTAATACTAAATAGTTAAGTTTATCAAACAACTAATATTATCCACTATCAACTAATAGCTAATGCAATCCGCTATTTAATAAATATAACAATAGCTAAATAGTCTCAAACGGAATTTCCTTGAAGAGTTATAACTTTTCTATCTTTGTTGCTCTCTAAATCTTTAGACCTACAAAATAATGCATCCGACATACACATTTAATTAAATATGTATCTCTTGCTTTTTTGTTTTAAGAATAAGCCTTCCTTTATATATTAAAAACGACAAATATAAGCACATGATTTGATCGTATATGATATAGGTGCTCCAAAGTGTGCGTGGACGAATCACGTCACAAGCATAGACACAACAATATACGTATATATAATTATATATATATATATATGTACAATTTTAAGGATACGATTTTTTCATGTATAAGTAAGTCATTATTGTTATCTCTCGCACCATTTTACACCTTATTGCTATTAAAATAATATTTATTACATTTTAACATTATTAAAATATTAGTAATTGCACTCCAAAGTAATAGCAATGATAAAGATATGAACTTCAGTATTTTTTTTAATATTAAGATAAAAACCATACATTGAATAAGTCAACTAGAATTTAGAAAGTCAAAGTGGAGAGGGCCATTTTGATTAGATAGTGAACCATGATAAATGGGTATAAAATGTAGGGACAATAGAGAGTGAGGACAAAAATGGATTTACTCCTTTCTTTCGACTTACGCCGCCCACAACTGATGAGGAGAAGGAATCTTTGATTTTGAGCCAGATTCGTCTGACTTGTCTTGTCACAAAGATAAGGTTCCAGACATGAAGCCAATACGATCGGATTCAACCTATGGTCGAGACTCCGCAGTCAAGGAAAACCGTTTAGTCTCGTTTGTCATTTCGTTGGGTTGATAATTTCCGGATATATTTTTATTTACTTATATTCTAAGTTTTTATAATATTTTATAAAAATAAATAAGCATAAACAAAAATTTTATATTTAGATTTTAGGTATTTGATATTAAAAGTTATTTCATAAATAAATACTGAATATGTATAATTATTATTTAATTAATAGTAATTATTATTTAATTAATAATAAGAAACCATTCTTATGTTTTCTAGCTAGTAAGTACATAAAAATTACATTATCTTTGTAAGAAGCTTTTTCTTATGTATTCCCTTATTTTGTTTGTTTTACAGTGAATTAGCAAGAAAATTGTGGATGGTGGAGGTTAACAATCAAAAAATCTCTTAGGAAGATATTAACTTCACATAGGTAAAACTTTTCCAACAACAATTATGTGCCTTTTATGATTTTTAATCATCATAAATTAGTTTATACTTGGAAAGTATATTGTCATTGTGTAGAACAATAATTTTGAAGTTGTAGAAAAAATGAAAATATAGAAAAGTTGGCTGTAAAATGAGAAAAAGAGGAGTTAGGAGAAGAGAAGAGGGCGAAGAAGAAGATAATTTAGGAAATTTTAAGAAATAATAAGAAAATAAAAAATGTAAAAATTTAAGGGTAAAATTGGAATTTAATTCATAAAAAGGTATTTTGTAATAATAAAAAATGAGGGTAAAAAAAGACTTTTAATAGTTAAGGTTATTTTAGTAATTATTGTGGTTAGGTAAAGCAAAGATATTTAAATAAATAAGAATAAAGAGAAAAAGAAAATAATTTTGGATTATTAAGTGTAATTGGAATGAAAATAAATCTACGAGAATTTTGTAATGTCTAGGTCTAAAAGACATACTAAGAAGTAGATTGAACTTATCAATTAGTTGAGTCCGAAAATTAAGTAAAGTGTGTATGATTCATAAAACTTTGAATTTTATTATTAATAAATTATTTTATAGCGAATCATAATTTGAATTAGTCATTAATTAAATTAATAATTATATATATAGATTTCTAAATTATATGAATTGTGTTTATTTATTACATAAATAATTAACAAAGTACATAGTATTTTGCATTTATATTTTGTTACATATTATGAGGTGTATCTGTTGATAATTCAACAAAAATATGATAATTAAAATTTTCAATTGTGCATGAGTATAATTAAGAATATTAGGGTAAATAAATCACGTTCATAAAATTAAATACAGATTGTCTTATAATAGGTTGAGAATAAAATATGTAAATTGTGAATCTGTTGCTTGCCTAGGATAGACTACATTCGATGGTCAAAGATTGATATGTTGTTTAAATATGAGCTAGCGATAGCTAGGTACCTATCTATGGAGCAAGTATCGGGCATCTTAAGTCCCAAGGATCGGCGTGTTGTGATGGAGCAAGTATCGGGCATCTATGGGGGAGATATGGTGGCGTTGTTGTGGAGGATTGGCGGTGAGAGTGAGACAGAGAGAGGTTGAGAGAGAGAGAGAGTGATGTGCATGTGAGAGAAAGATTGAGAGATGACAGAGTCAGGGGGTTGATTTAAAAAAACATTTTCTATTTAGTTCCTACACTTTTCAAATTTTACGATACTACCCCGTATTTTACCAGTATTTCAAATATCGACCAACACCTGGCAAAATCTCGGGTACTGACCGATATTTATATTGGGTACTAAAAACGGGTTACCATTCTATTTTTGGCCGGTACGGAACAGTCTCCGTATCACTGGTTTGGATAGGTTGAATATTGTTGTGTATTTTAGTATTATATGTATGTTTTAATCATTTAGTAATTTCTATCTATATTGAGTTATTTGATTTTAAGGATATAGTCAGTTACTCTTACTAATAGGTAGTTTACCCTCTGTCGCTATAATTTTTAAAAAGATTGAGAGATTGTCAATAGCCCTAGTGCACGTGATTGACATAGTAGAGTCTAGGTGAGGCTAACAAATTAAATTAAGTAAAGTTGTTTTATTATATATACTTTTGGATGTGACGGTTTGGATAGTTGTTCTTAAGCAAATAATTTTTTGTGATTGATGAACATCATTTTTATAACTAATGGAGATTTTGGTAATTAATAATATAATTAGGAAACAATTTGGATAAATTGTGGTTTAAGAATTATTAGATCGTCACATTTAGGTTGTATCAAAGTGAGTTTGCATTTTTAGGGACAAATTAAAAGAAAAAAACTAATAATTTGTTCTTGTCTTATGTAGGATGGTTTCAATAGATGATACTGCTAGCCCAGAGTCGACTAAAAAATCAAGTAATTTTACTCGTACGTTGGATGTGCCTGATCAAAAGAATGCCAAAGTGGATCGAGTAGAAGGAGAGATGTTAATGCCACCTCAGATGATATAGTAAACTATTACTGCAACTCTAGTTCAAGGTGATTTTATGGCAGGTTACATCTACGAGTGGATATGAAAGATGAGTGCAGTGGAGTTTCGAGGTACTACTGATCCTGAGGAGACTGAGACATGATGAGAGCAAACAAAGTTAATTTTAGACCTTCTAGCATGAACCTTGGAAAGAAGGTTGCAATACATTGTTCCATTATTTCGGGGAAACGTCCTGACTTGCTGGAAATCAGTAAAGAGATCTTATAAGGCACGAGAGATGACTTGGCAGGAGTTCTAGAGAGAGTTTAGAGACAAATACACTCTATAGATGTATCAGGATCGAAAGAAGATGGAGTTTATGAGTTTGATTCAAACAAAGGAGATGTCAGTGGTAGAGTATAAGGTTTGCTTTGTGACATTGTCTAAGTATGCATTGGCGAGGTTGCGACAAATCCAGAGGACATATATTGATGAGTTAAGCAGTGTTTGAAGATGGATATTCAGTTGGGTTTGGGATTTGCCACTTTTGATTTTGGGAAGTTATTAGAGATTACACTCAGAGTAGAGGATTTGATAGAACAAGGCAGAAGGAGAGGAGAGCTAAAGATGCGACTAAAGAGTCATTATAAAGAGGGAATCAGTCTGTTAAAAAGGGAGTTAGTCATTCATGATATATCGGTGTAGGGGGATCTAAGAGAATCGATGCTACATCGAGCAGGAGTGGTAGTTTCTATAGGTTTGGTAGAGATCGAGGAGTTGGTAGGGATTCATGACAACATAACTACTATTTCACCATCGGTTGGATCAAATAAAGAGGTTAGTTAGAGTTTCAGAGGACCTTTTAGTAGAGAAGTTAAAGGGTTACAAAGTTGTGTTACCTATTAGAAAGTTCACAGAGGATCATACTGGGGACCCACTGGGATCAATCAGACATGCTATATTTGTGGAGAGCAGGGATATTGACAATAGAGTTGTTCGATAGTAGGGAGGAGTTCAGGAGTAAGGGCAAAGGAAATAGTATATGGTTAGAGTGATGCCTTTAGTTTAGTTAGAGGCTAGGTGGTGGTAGAGGAGTTGGACGCGAACTAGCGGTAGGTACAGATACTAATAAGACATTCTCAGGGTAGGGTCAAACTTAAGCAAGAATATACTATATGATAAAGGGAGGCACCAATAGTCAACAATGTCATATTTTTGTTCGATTTCATTATTTGATATTAAGGCTTATATATTAGTAGATTCAGGATCTACACATTCTTACATTTCTTTAGAGTTTGCGTCTAGAGTTTCGAGGGATGTTAATCCAATAGGATATGATCCAAGAGTGTGGTTGCCAGTATGAGATTGTATGGTAGTAAATAGTGTAAAAAGGGTCCCGGTGAGGGTTGGTGGAGTGGAGTTATCAGGTGACTTAATAATGATGGATTTAAAAGAGTTTGATATAATTATGGGGATGGATTGGTTAGCACAATATCAAGTTGTAATGGATTGTTATGTAAAGGAGGTGATGATAGAGTCTTCGGATAAATCGAAGGTGATATTTATGAGGGATCTCATAATGGTTTCAGCATGTGTGATTTTAGTCATAACTACCAGACGATTAATATTGGATGGATGTGAGGCATAACTAGCTCAAATTATAGATATTAGGGAGGTGAGTCCTAGGTTAGATGATATTCCTATGGTGAGAGAATTTTTGAAGGAATTCTTAGATGTTTTGCTAAGTTTACCATCTCAACAAGAGATAGATTTCACCATTGAGACTACGCACAATGTTGAACCAATTTCTATTACATTTTACAAGATGGCTACTTTTGAGTTACATGAGCTAAAAAAATAGTTAGAGAAGTTGTCAAAAAAGGGCTTTAATAAACCAAGCATATCACTTTGGGAAGCTCTAGTGTTGTTTGTGAAAAAAAAGGATGGTAATATGAGACTTTGCATGGATTACCAGCAGTTAAACATGGTGATGGTGAAGAATAAGTACCCATTGTCGAGGATAGATGAACTTTTAGATCACCTGAGGGGAGCTGCAATTTTTTTCAAGATTGACTTGAGATCAAGAAACCGGTACTTGACAATAACTGAGTCAAGTATTCCCAATACAATTTTTTATACTTAGTATAGCCATTATAAGTTCCTAGTGATGCCTTTCAGGTTGACTAATGCACCAATAACCTTAATGGCGTTGATGAGCATGACTTTTTTTGAAGTATCTGGATCGGTTTGTCATAATGTTCTTTGATGTTATATTGGTGTGTGTGGGAAGTAAAGAGGAGCGTGAGCAATATCTGAAGATTGTATTATAGATTTTGAAGGGAGAAAATTGCTTGCCAAGTTGAGTAAGTGTGAATTCTGGAAGGAGCTAGTAGTTTTCCTTATATATTTGGTGTCTTGGGAGGGAGTGATCTTTGATACTGTTAAGGCAAAAATAATTATAGAGCGGGAGCTACCTAGAAATACATCAGAGGTAAGGAATTTTCTGAGATTTACTGGGTATTATCAGAGATTTGTAGAAGGATTTTCAATGATAACTAGCACATTAACCAAACTGTTAAAGAAAGGAGTTCAGTTTCAATGAACCAATCAGTGTCAGCAGAGTTTTGAGGAGCTTAAGTGTAGATTGATTTCTAGCCTAGTTTTGGTGCTACCATCAAGTGGTAGAGGTTTTGAGGTATATACTAATGGTTCGAGGGTAAGTTTGGGGTGTGTATTAATGCAACATGGGAAAGTGATAGTTTGTGCCTTTCATCATTTGAGATCGCATGAGTTTAATTATCCCATTTATGATATGGAGTTAATGACGATTATGCATGCTCGACATTATTTGTATAGGGAGACATTTCGAATCCTTATAAATCACAAGAGCCTAAAGTATATCTTAACTCAGAGGGAGCAAAACTTAAGGCAGAGAAGATGGATTGAGTTATGGAAGGATTATGATTGTAATATTTATTACCATATGGGGAAGGCTAATGTAGTGGTGGATGCTTTGAGTAGGAAAAGCTCATATGTGATGGCTAGTTTGAGCGGACATAGTATGACACTATTAGTGGAGTTGAGAGCACTGGATGTGAGATTGGAGATTAATTATACGAATGGTTTATTAATGAAATTATAGGTTTAACCAAATTTGAGAGATAAGATCTGAGAGGCCAAGCTCAGGATTCTTATCTGATGTGGATGAGAGTTTTCTGTGAGAACAAATGGAGTGTTGGTAATTGGGAGGCGAGTTTGTATGCTGAATATAAATGGACAACGAGAGAAGATTCTTGAGAAAACTCATAGTGCACCATATGCTATATATCTTGTTACTACAAAAATGTTTCAAAGCCTAAAAACTTTTTATTAGTGGCCGACGATGAACAAAGATGTGGCAGAGTTTGTGTTTAGGTGTTTGACCTATTAGCAGGTCAAGGCAGAGCATTAGGACCTGCAGGGAAATTAAGACCTTAGCCATTTTGTCGTAAAAGTGGGAGAAGATTATGATGGATTTTGTGGTAGTGTTACCAAGGACCAGACATAGACGTGAAGAAAGATGTGACAGAGTTTGTGTTTAGGTATTTGACCTATTAACAGGTCAAGGTAGAGCATTAGGAGCCAACAGGGAAATTAAGACTCTTATCCATTCTGTCGTAGAAGTGGGAGAAGATTATGATGGATTTTGTGGTAGTGTTATCGAGGACCAAGCATAGACATGATTTAGTTTGGGTGATTGTGGATAAGTTAACTAAATCAGCTCATTTCTTACCTATACAGCAGACAGACTCTTTGGGCAAAGCTTGTCAAGTTATATGTTGATGAGATTTTGAGGTTACATGGGGTTTCGATGTTCATTGTATCAAATCGAGTTCTATGGTATACTTTCCGATTCTGGATGAGTTTATAGACAACTTTGTGGACTAGGTTTAATTTGAGTATTGCATTTCACTCTTAGTCTTATGGACAATAAAAACGTATGATTCAGACATTAGAGGATATGATGAGAGCTTGTGTGTTGAGCTTTGAAGGTGATTGAGATAGATATCTACCTTTGATGAAGTTTGCATATAATAATATTTATCACTTTACCATCGATATGACACCATTTGAGGCATTATGTGGCAGGTGGTGTAGAGATATGATATGATGGGATATTGAGGATTGTTAGAGGGACTGAGGTTAGTTCAGGAGACGAAAGAGAAAATAGGGATGGTAAGATGAAGCTTAAAGGCAGCTTAGGATTGACAAAATAATTATGCCAATCAACCAAGTTAGGAGATGAAATATAATATTGGAGATGTGGTATTTCTATGAGTATCACCTTGGAGGGAAATTTTGAGGTTTGGTAAGAGGGAAGTTGAGTCTAAGATACATCAGATCATATGAAATTATACAATATTTGGAACTGTTAGCTTATAGAATAGCCTTACCTTTGGAGTTATCATAAATTTATAATGTGTTCCACATGTTAATGTTGAGACAGTACTAATTGGATCCTAGCCATGTTATATCGAGGTCTGAGATTGAAGTTGAAAATGATATAACTTATAAAGAGAAGCTAGTGGAGATATTGGATAGACAGACTAAAAAATTAAGGAGATGAGAGATTTCAATGGTGTGAGCTTTACGGAGTCATCATCATTCTCCAATAAAGGTTGTTTGGGAAGTAAAGAATAAAGTTAAACATCGGTGTCCTTATTTTTTAGATCCTTAGGTATGTAATTTAATTTCAATGATGAAATTATTTTAAGGAGGAGAACTATATAGCCCATAAAAAGGGAAAAAAGAGCCCAACTTTAACAAAATTAACCCAACCAAAAAAAAAGTAAAGAGTATAAATTAAAAAGATAACAAATGGGTAATAAGAAACCCAACGAAAAGTTATTTTCTTAGTCTTATCCCTTTTGTTTTCCAGCTGGTAAGTGTATAGAAAAATTACACCATCTTTCTCCTACATTAGAAGTTTTTCTCATTTATTTTGTCATTTTGTTTGTTTTACAGTAAACTAGTGAGGAAATTATGGAGATTAATAATAAAAAATCCCTTAGAAATACATAGAACTTTAAATAGGTAAAACTTTTTTAGTAATAATTCTATACCTTTTATTTGTGTTTTTTATCATCCTAAACTAGTTTATAGTTGGAAAGTATACTATGATTGTTTGGGACAATAATTTTAAAGACATGGGAAAAATAGAAATGAAGAAAATATGGTTGAAAAATGAGCAAAAGAGGAGGTAGGAGAAGAGGAGAGAGTGAAGAATAAGACAATTTACGAAAATTTAAGATATATAAGGGGCAAAATAGAAAATGTAAAAATTTAAAAATAAAATTGGAATTTAATTCTTAGAATCATTTTTTTGTAATAATAAAAAGGTAAAATAGGACTTTAATAGTTAAGTTTATTTCAGAAATTATTATGGTTGGGTAAAATAAGGATATATTTTAATAATTAAGAATAAAGTGAAAAAGGGAATAATTTTGGATTATTAAGTATAATTGGGTTGAAATTTTTTCTTAAATAAATCTTATATAATTTTGTAATATCTAGGTCCGAAGGATGAATTAAGGAGTATATTAAATTTATCAATTAGTTGAGTCCAAAAATCAGGCAAAGATAACCTTAAATTGTACTATTAGAATAGTGCATGGTACATAAAACTTTGAATTTTGTTATTTAAATTATTTTATAGTGAATCATATTTTGAATTAGTCACTAATTAAATTAGTAATTAATAATTACATATATTGATTTCTAAAATATATGAATAGTGTTTATTTATTACATAAATAATTAACAAAGTGTAAAATGTTCCATATAATTACATATATTGATTTCTAAAATATATGAATAGTGCTTATTTATTACATAAATAATTAACCGAGTATAAAATGTTCTACATTTATATTTTGATACGTATTATAAGGTACATCGCTTGATAATTTGGTGAAAATTTTGATAATTAAAATTTTCAATTGTGCATAAGTATAATTAAGAATATTACGATAAATAAATCACGTTCATGAAATCAAATAGAGATTGACTTATGATAGATTCATAATAAATTTTGTAAATTGTTAATTGGTGACTTATTTATGATAGACTATATTCAATGGTCATAGATCGATGAGTTGTTTAAATATGAGTTAGTGATGATTAGGTACCTATCCATGGAACAAGTATCAGAGCATCCTGAGTATTGAGGATGACCTATGCTGATAATTAGGTATTAGAGTAGTATTAAGATATCCTGAATATGAGGGATATCTTGTAATAATGGCTAAGTACTGAAGTGATATCCAGTTATCAAATTAAAATGAGAAATTGGGATACTTTATGCGGATATTTATACATCTAATTATGTTTCCAAAAAGTGAGTGATTATAACGAGTTGAGATGAGCCGATAGGGTATTGAATATGTCTACTAAGAAGTAGGCCTAGACAATTTCAGTTAATAATAAGGTGATTGTATAAAATAATATTAGTATTCAGTCAATACTAGAAACCCAACTCCACCTTCCGGGGTAATTCAAGTTTTTATTACTACTGTGTTTCCTCTTCTTTGAATTTCATTTGTTTACAATCAACCATTTATTCTTCTTTGCTTTTTGGTATGAGCTAGAATGGTTTCCGTTGGCCGTTTTTTGCCTGTTTACATCGTAGTCTGCAGCTATATGCTAATGGATTGATTCTATTTAAGTCAGAACTTAGGCCCTCAGATGCATGAGTAGAACGCTGTATCTTATTTGCTGTAATTGTGTGTTTATGGTGACCTTCTTAAAGCATTCACACAATATGTGAACGTATGTTTTTATTGGGAGGGTTTCCTATGCTGTAATTCTCTGTAAAGAAGCCATGTGCCATACCCCCTGCTAGTTTGGGCTTGATGTTGAACTGAGTTCAGTATCAACATCCACTTGAGTTGGATAGACATATGAAGGAGAGAATTTGGACATAAATTGGGAAATTAACTTGTAGAGAGAGAGAAAAATCCCTCTTCGGTGTTACCTATGGGCAGCTCTATTAAGTTATTCATGCTTTTTTTGCCTGCAGATTGAGATAGTGTATGACTATGGTCGAGAAGATAATGCCTAAAACCCAAGTCTGCATCGCAAATAGAGGTTAGCTTTGTCTCTCACAAGGGACCTACCCGGTTCGAGCAAGGATTAGTCTAAATATAGATGGCTTAAAGGTGCCTTCCTATAATTAGGATCCTTCTAGGACACCTCGTAGAAAAAAAAAGAGGTTAACTTTACAATCTGTTATATCAATTGTGCCCTTGTCACGCACCCCTTTTTAATTTTAAATGTGAGCTGGCTTCATCTCCGACTCCTATACCAAGATCACATCTCTATTACTTTTGAAGTAATGAATTTAATATATTTCTCAAATTATATTCAACAATGTTGGATATAGATAAAAGAGGGATCACTCAGCTTCATCTGGTGAACTTGAAGGCAATTTTCATGTACAATTTGAGTGATGCATTCTCAGATTCATAGGAAATTTTCAGATTCCATTTTTGTTTCTTCTTGACTTGGGAGATCTATTATGACCATTTATCACTGTCTTCTTAGAAAGTGTTTGATCTAACCTGTGTTTCTTGTCAAGTAATACAAGAGTTGGACTTGATCTCTCTTGGTCTCGGGTTTCCCTTTATATTGAATCACTTCGTGGCCTCCTGAAGCTGCAGCGTTCTCATTCATGCAGATTGAGTTAATCATCGACCACGCACAACATAGTGATCAAGGCAGCTTCTTACCTCTTTGTGTTTGAATGAGTCCAATTTTAGACGTTTTGAGTTATTTGGGTGTTTCACTTATCCGTACTTTGTCTTGTTGAAGATTGATTACCAACCCAAGAATTTTACATGCACAACAATGGAAAAATGATCTTGAATAAAAGTGAAGAACCGTTTTTCTTTTCTCATATAGTTTTAATCTCGTTCATATTTCTTGGTAACCTTAAAATGTAGCATCTTTTTGTGCTTGACTAATGCTGGCAAAGTAGTAACTGGGGTATTCCAGGCGATGTTTTCAGGATTGATTCACTGTATCTTTTGCAGTTTCCAGAATAGCTAGTGTGCCCCTTGGATGTCCACGTAGCACATTCAAACATTCAAAATTGAACCGTTTATCAAGTTACGTGAATGTGAATCTGTGATGGTGGCAATGCTTTATACTTTCTTTTTACATGGTGGGAAAAGAGAAGCCGTTTATCCACTTTTGTGAGATATGGTTATGGGAAGATGTATATGTCATATTTTTTGAACTACTTATTACACTGTGTCATATTTTTTGAACTACTTATTACGGAAAATTCTTCAAAATATCCTATAAATCCTTGCAAAACCATCAAAATTGAACTCATCTCGTTATGGCTAGATTAAAGTTGCACATGTAAATGCTACTTGCATGGTCCTAATGTTACTTAGAAAAAAAGAGATTCGAGCAATTGTTAGAAATTTTCTCAGATACAATATACACATTTTACCAAAATGTCTTGATCGGCACCCTCTTAAATACTTCCGTCAATGGAAGTCTTATCATGACTATAGTTCCAGGAAATATTTTAAAAATCAGATGGGGATATGTCGGCCATGTCAATAGACATTTCGTATGGGATGTATATCCATTTATGCACGACCCGAAATGTGAATGTTCGATGTATGGATATTACGATAATGATGATGAAGATTATGTCCCACAATGGAGAGAAGAGCTTAACAAAAAGTTAAGATCTAAGTGCCGATCGCAAAGAAAATCCAACTCAAGCATGATGAAGATGATGACTTGAAACCTCATATTGGTCTTAAAAATCTTAAGGCTAGACCGAAAGATCTCTCTGAATTATTGAGAGCAATTTGGAAAGAACATTGGATTCAACCAAGATGCTCTATGCCAATAATTTATCCCATGTTTAAGATGATTCCAAAACTATTACCTTTTATGATTATGAAATCATATGAGAAATATTTTTCACCTTTGGAAGCTCAGACCAATAAAACCACTGGGGTATCTATGATTCTATACTCAAGATCAACATGTATCAATCCACAAGGAAATTATATACATATTTCTCTGTTAGAAGAAGTACTACATTGATAGACACAAAATGTTATTGCATAAAATAATGTCCTTGATCGAATTGATTCAAAGTTTGATGGTCTATTCTAACAGACATAAGAACTATATTCAAAGGTTGATGTTATAACTCTCAAATTCGACAATTATATCAACAACTATTTAATCAATCTGCCCAACTTGATTATGATTTTAGAAGACATATTGATCAACATTATTATAGACCAGAGTTCTCTAAGAAGAAAGAGAACGACAAAAAGTTCAAGAACTCAAAAGAAGTAAGTCAAATATGGCTAAAGAACAATCTAGAGCTATATATAAACCATAACCCTCGATATTTCTAGCGATAAGACTTGCTTATAACACTCTATCCTATCGTGAAGCTACTGACTACAAAAAAAAACCTTCAAAACATCCTATCCATTGTTCAGACAAACCCTTACAAAACTATCAAAACCTTTTAAGTCAAACCCCCCAATAAAAGACATCTTGTCAACTTTTAAATCTTTACAAATAAACTCCACTAACTTCACCAAAATAAAGACCTTTTTTGGACACAATAAAAGAACGCATGCCTAACAAAGAATTCATAGCTACCTTTCAATCAATTCTAGATAGCTTCGAAAGTCACAATGATGGCTAAGATTTTGATTCTTTTATGAAAAGCTCCAAACGCTCTGAAAAGTTCACAAATCTCACCTAGATATCTCAAATGATGATAATTATTACACACGCTTCTTAACCACACCCAAATGTTGAAGATGCTAAGTAAATGACTGAACTAGTAAGACCACAAACAACTCTTATTTACAAACCTATTTTAGGGCTCTGGTTCACATTTGATGATGTCCTACCAACAAAATAGAGAGATCTACTACATAAATTTAGTGCCTGTATAGATCTTCAAATGACAAGACCAGATATTTCTCTTAAAAGAGATCTTGACAGAATTTGTCTTAAGAATGACAGAAACTTTAAGAGAATGATTCCAAATCCTTAGTGAATATAGAGGCATGCAAGTCTTACATCTTTCAGAAGTCAGTTCCTTGTTACGAATGATTCATAAAGAATTCATCGGAGATTTCTAGCTTATTGATCGACAAAGCAGATATGGGTACTTTGAAATTAAGTGATGTTCTATGAACATGAAAGATTTGGAAAAGCATTTTCATATAATGTCTTAAATATATTATATGTTTAATAGCTTTAATGATGTCAATCTTCGGTACATATTCATTGTCTCCATTCTTGATGAGTTACAGCCAGAATTATAAAAAAACTATAAATTCTCTTTATAGAGACATGCTTGAAATATCTCTCGGAAAAATTTACCAACTAACTTTGGTGATGCTGGACAAATTATGTGAACAATGTAAGTTTTTCAAAGCTAAGCTAAAAGGTGGACCTTGACTCATACAAGCGTGTAAGAAGCCCTACTTAAAGATCAAATGCAAAGACAAAGAGAAATGTAAATGTAATACAAAGAAGGAGAAACACTTCAAAGGAAAATAGTTTCGAGTTCATTCACATCCTTTCAACAGAAAGAGAAAAAAGAGAGAAGATTTTTCAAACAACAAGCTTCTGAAACTAGAAAGTCAGACAAATGTTTACTTATGTGAACAACCAGGTTATTATGCAAAAAAGTGCCTTAAAAGACTAAAAAGGATATGAAAATCTTGCAGTCTAACGAAACTATGATGCCTATAAAAGATGGCGAGAACATTGAGTCTCTTTTTAATGAATAATCTAGTGAAGATGAAGAGACACTATTTACACACTACTTGACTGTGAATTTACTAATGATGAAGTCTCTTCTCTTGATGAAGAAGATAACGAACCAATGTACATTATGAAGCAATCTTGCTTAAAGCTAGAGCCCAGGAAACTAGTACTAACATGACAGTACTAGCACAACCATTTGCCAAGCGTCAGTTACTTTTAGAGAGAGAAGTATCACAGACCAATCCCAGCTATTGGTTGCATGGATACAGGCTTTTGTAGGAGTGTTATGAAATCGTATATTCTTACTACAATAATGACAATCTTTTGAAGAATACTTTCATGCAACTAATGGCAAATCCTTCAAGATAGACCTTATCATAAAGAGAATAATTAGGATAAAGTTCTTTCCGAGTTGGTGGAAAAAACCATTAGGAAGCAATCTTCCTGGTCCTGACATACTTATTGAGATGGATGTCTATTGTTAACCAAAAAAGTTACAAATATTGCCAAAAGGAATTCGTTTCAAACAAGACTTTGAAGTGTACACTGAAGATTGCAACATCTTTGAACTACAATATATTCCCACTGAATATTAAGAAATCATGATATCAATTATTACAATATTGTCTAGAAAGTAATTACCAATTATGTCAACCACATTCATTATCATGAAAATTAGAGTTTATATTCAATTGCCATTTAAAATAAATGAGGATGTTATTCCAACAAAGACAACTCATCCGAGATTGAATTTAGATGACTTAAAGATGACATAAGAGAAGTGTGCTATACTTTTAAAATAAAGACTAATATAACCGACAAAATTAGATTGAGCATTTCAAGCCTTTTATGTAGGAAAAAAGAGCAGAAAGGAATAAAGGAAAGAAGATATTAGTTACTGTTTATAAGCCTCTGAATAATTTTCTTCAAGATGACAAGTTTCCTCTACCCAAGATAAATACACAGGCGTAATTTCTGAAAGAGACAAAAATATTCTCAAATTTTGATTTAAAAGCGGGGTCTTGACAATTGGGTGTTGACCTAAAAAATCGACATAAAACAACATTTTGTATTCTTAATGCCAGTGCCAATGGAAAGTTATGATATCTAGCTAAAAGTAGTCTCATCATTATTTCAATGAGTCATAACAAGGTTTATGACGACATTTTATCAAATGTTTTGATTTACATTGATGATATTTTGCTTATTCTCAAACTCAACAAAAGCATCACGCCCTATTAAAATAATTTTTGGATCTTACAAAGAAGTATGAGATCATGCTCTTAGCCTGCAAAAGCCAAATTGGATCAATCCATATAGAATTTTTGGGCATGAAGTTTCTACCAGCCCAACCGATACACAACTAACGAATTACTAAACTTTCCAAACATAAACCTTATTGTTAAGCTAACAGCTTTTAGGAATTGTCAATTATATCAAGGACTTCATCCTTTAAGTGTCAAAATATGCCAGCTAGCTGTCAAAGTTATTGAAGAAAGGTCACCAGTATAGGGCCTGATTAGATAAAAGCAGTAAACCAATTAAAGCAGAATGGTCAGCATTTACCTCCACTAAAGATTCCTTACAAAGAAAAAAGAATCTTGTAGAATAATGATAGTCATGATTTCTGGGGATCAGTATTAATCAGAGAAATAAAAGGAAAGATGTTTTTATTGTAGAAATGCCACGTTATCTACAAAAAGATTTTGGTAATAAAAGAGATATAGAAAAGCAATTTCTACCATAACCTTTATCTCTTTACAGTAAAAATGGGCAATATGTTCTTCCCAAAGATACTGGATCTGAACAAAAACTTTATTCCAAAGAGTCAATTGCTTTGTTGGAAATATTGGTTCTCTCACAGTTAAACACATCAAAGGCCACCAAAACATCTTAGTTAATCTCTCTCAGCCTCAAAATTGTATCAGCCTTATTACTCTTTTTAAAACTATTCCTCTCATCCTTTTGATAGCCAACCTACCTAGCACTATCAAGACAAAAAAGTTCCTTCCTCCTGTTGAAAGAACACCCACTACCATTGATGAAATAACTTCTCTTGCCTGACAAAGCCGCTTCTATTACCTCCACCTCTTTCTTAACCAATCAGGTTTATATTGCTGCTCATCCCTGTATAACATTTAGACACCATATCTAGTTGTGTTTTTCATGCCCAACTTGTCATCCCAGAATAACTTGATCTGATTATATCCTGAGAATCCGTCCATGATAGAATGAACAAAGTAATAATATGGCCCCAAATTTAAAAATTTTGGGGCCATATTATTACTTTGTTCATTTTAATTTGGGGCCATATTATTACTTTGTTCATTTTCATTATGGTACTTATTAGCATTCTCTGCCTTCTATGCCTACACTCTCTCTCTTCCTCCCATACGAATCTATCAACATCTATGTGATAGAAAAATGAAGATTCCCTCGTATGAACTTTCTTTGAGTGGAACCAACCAGTAATGAGATGGAGGTCTCAAATTATTGAGGATCTTAGGTTATGAGAGACTCCATTAGAAAAGCAAACCATTTAATGATGCTTCATCCTTCACCAACCTTATAGCACATCACATGATGGATCCATCTACTATAAAAATCAGGTGCATTTCTGGCATACCTCAGTTCAATGGTCAAGATACAAGGAAAATGTCTTTAAAGGCCTTAAGAAATTTCTTAAGGTCCTAAATCATTTTCATAAATATGCATCACTAGCTATCTTTACATCTATTGGACCTTACTTAGGAGAATTCACTCATGAAGAACATCAAATGCTAAAATTTGACATTCTAGATAACCTTGTAAACTTGGACTTAGGCACTGCTCGACCATCTCACACACAAACCTCCTCCTTCAAGGATACTCAAGACCCAAATGATGATATTCCAATCATTAATAAAGAGGAGCTAGATAAATTTTTTAAAAATCAAACATAAAGGAAGCAACCTCTAGTAAAAGACAGAGAAGAACTAATGATGATAGTGACAGCGCAAGTGAAGGAGCTTTCTCGCCAAATTTGTAATCATGACAAGAACCTATTCGACGAAGATGATGATTATGAATCCTCTCATTATTGTTGTGGGTCTTTCTATTTAAAGTTGTCTTTATGTTTAGGTGTCTTTTATTATGTGACTTTATTCTTATCTATTTACTGTGAGATGTAATGTTGTTCTTATCCATTTAGTGTGTGATGTGAAGTTGTTCTTATCCATTTAAGATGTGATATGACCCTATTCTTATCTAGAGATATTTGTCTTTTGTAATCTTCTTTGCCTATATAAGCAAAAGACCTTTTCTATTATATTCAACCAAGATTAAGCAACATTTCCATTCAATAAAAGTTGTGTGCTTTCATATAGCTTCTCTCTAAAAACTCTCTCCCTAAAAAGATTGAGTCTTCAATAGTTTTACTTATGTCACGCAGAAAGACGAGTATGCTCTGTCTTGCCTTTGTACAAGGGTCATATGCCTTAGAAATTATCAGACCTATAATCTTGTTTCAGTTTTAAGTTACATGAGGATGATTGGTCAACTGAGATCCCTAAATGGCATGCCTTGAGAGTTGACACCTGTTGAGAGATTAAGGACTTGTGTCTTAGGTAGCATACCTAGGGTTTTAGTTGCAGTCATCTTTTTCTATTTGAGCTCTAATAGAGGTTTGCTCAATTGTATCACCAGTAGTTTCATGATATTCTTGTAACCTTTGTCTTGGGGTTCCCAAGTGATAAAGGTAGCTGAGTATCACAGATTTTTGTGTCTTCAGGTAGATGAGTAATTTCTATGAAGTTTTCTATTTTATTGGAGAGTTTTCTTAAAGTTAGAAGGAAATTGTCCTAAAGAAAGAGCTGAAGAGAAATGAACTGGATTTATTGATGAGGTGGAAACTTTACTCATGATTATCTAGGTCTTTTCTTGTTCACTTTTATCAACAATAAATGTAAGCTAGTCAAGACACAAGCTCTTCATCTCTCAACAAGCATCAACTTTTAAGGCTTGTCTCTGAGGGATCTAAGCTGATCAATCGTCTCCGTATAACTTAAAAACTCAAACAGGATCATAGGTTTGATACTTTCTAAGGTACAAGATCTTTATACAAAGGTAAATGCAAAGCATACTCTTATCTTTGTGTGACAAAAGTAAACATATTAAAGACTCAATCTTTCAGGGGAGCGAGTTTTAGAGAGAAGTCATAAGAAAACATACAACATTTATTGAATGTAAATGTTTGCTTACTCTTGCTTGAATACAATAGAAGAAGTATTTTGCTTATATAGGCAAAGGAAATTACAAAAGACAAACATATATGGATAAGAACAAGGTCACATCATATTTTTAATGGATAAGATCAACCTCACATCACATACTAAATGGATAAGAACAATATTCCATCACATAGTAAAAAAATAAGAACAATTTTACATAATAAAAGACATCTAAACATAAAGACAAACAACTTTAAATAGAAAAATCCATAATAATAATGAGAGAATCCATAATCATCATCCTTGTCGAATAGGTTCTTGCCATGATTGCAAATTTGGCAAGGAAGCTCCTTCACTCATGTTGTCATTATCATCACTCGTTCTTCTCTGTCTTTTACTAGGGCTCACTTCCTCTGTGTTTAATTTTTCAAAAACTTATCTAGTCCCTCTTCATTAATGATGGAAATATCATCATCTAGGTCTTGGGCATCCTAGAAGGAAGAGGTTTGGACATTAGATGGTTTAGCAGTGTCTATGCCCAAGTTCATAGAGCCGTCTAGAATGTCAAAGTTTGGCATTTGAGGTCCTTCAGGAATGAATTCTCCTGGGTAAAATCCTATAGATGTAGAGACAACCGGCGGTGCATATTTATAAAAAATAATTTAGGTCCTTCAAAAAGTGCCTAAGGCTTTTAAGGATAATTTTCTCGTATCTTGGCCATTGAACTGAGGTATGCTAGAAATACACTTGATTTTCATACTAAACAGATCCATCATATGATGTGCCATAAGGTTGGTTAAGGACAAAGAGATATTAAGTGGTTTGCTTCTCCAATAAGGTCTTCCCTAACCTGAAATTTTCAATCATTTATGAGAGTTAAGTCATCCATCTCATCAGTGGTTGGTACTACTCAAGGAAAGTTCATAAAAGGAAAACTTCATTTTCTCTATCACATAAATGTTCATAGATCTGTAAGAAAGGAAGAGAGATAACACATGCATAAAGGGCAGAAAGTGCCCATTAGTACTACAATGCATTCTATAAGAGCGGGTCATTAACGAAAAACATAGTACGATATGTTGCCTGAATGTTAAACAGAGACGGACGACAATGTAAGCTTGATTGGTTGAGAAAGAAGTGAAGGTAATAGAAGAGGCTTAGTTAGGCAAAAGAAGCTATTTCATCAATAGTAGTGGATGTTCTTTTAAGTAGTTCAGTCATCAAAAGGATGAGAGGAATAATTTTAGGAGTGATAAGGCTGATGCGCTTTTGAGGCCAAGAGAAGAAATCAACTAAGATGTTTTGAGGACCTTTAATGTGTTTACTGTCATAATTTCTTTGTAGATTGCGTGATAGTACCTTTCTAAAGGTTTAAATTGTCCCCTAACATGTCCACAATAAAACATCTTTCCTTCTATTTCTTTGATTAATACTAGGACAAATCCCAGTGCATAAGACTCCTTATTTTGCGATAGTCGAAGGAGGGTCATCAATTGTACACAACTTTCTCTTTGTATTTTACATAGATATTGTTTCCGTAATTTGAACCTGTGATCTTCTGGTCATAAAGTAGTTACTTTAGCAATTGCTCTAAGGCTCATCCTCAATTTTTTTCAATTGATATTGCTCCCCAAAAATCCTTTTTCCTTTGTCAAGAATTTTTAGTCAAGGTAGATATTGACTGATCTATTTTAATTGCTTTACTACCTTTGTCTAGTCAAGGCCTTATGGTGGTGTCTTTTTTTTCAGTAGTTTTGACAACAGACTAACATATTCTGACACATGAAGTATAAAGTCCCTAATATAATTGACAATTCCCAAAAACTATTAGATCTGCTTAACAATAAGGTTTGTATCTAGAAAGATTAGTAGTTCACTAGTTATATGTGAGTTAGGCTGGAATAAACCATTATGAAACTTCATGCCCAAAAATTCTACATAGACTGATCCAATTTGACTTTTGCGGACGGAGAGCATAATCCCATACTTCTTGGTAGCATTTATTTACATTATTTTAATATGAAACATGGATAACCGCTGATGACTATTAACATGGCTAGGCAGATTCAACATTCTGAAATCTTTTAAAGAAAGAAAGAGATAAACTGGATAATCCTGTTTAATGGAAGAAAGAAACACACTACTTTTCTGGTGTAAACAAGGTAATTATGATGAAATTATGAAAGACAGACAGATTGGCGCACGCGAGAGAGTTATTTCTTTGGGACAAAGGAATGGAAACAAAACAATGACATAAGTTATCAAACTACAGAATCAGTGGACGAAAACAATTCACATTTCCAGATCTACCTTGTGGACGAATCTGAGCAGTTGCTATAACTCTTTATTTGTAAACCAACTTTGAGAAAAATGTAGGCAAGGCTAGGGGAATGGATAACTTGATCAGCCACGCTACTGTAATTTTCTTTCATCTCTATTCTTTTGAAACTTATATCTGGATCATTCTTTTCATCATATTTAGCAGGGAAGGAAGAGAAAACAACCTGTAAAGTTGTCATCCGAATCATCATATGCAAGATTACCAAGTTCATCCTTTGGTGGGTAATATACACAGGACTTGGGCTTGCAAGTTCATCCTTTGGTGGGTAATATACACAGGACTTGGGCTTGCAACTGAACCAACAAGAAACAGCGAGTATTCTTATTTAACAACTTCAATTGGTGTCATCACAATTATATTTATTCAATCATTGGACTCTCCATAATTGTGGAGCTCGTACAGCACTTACTACTCAAATTGCAGCAGAAAGAAGATTAAAGTAATGATGCGAATCTTCTGTATTGAATTCCTGACTTCATTCTATGCTTCCTTTACTAAAAGATCCACTTTTGTACTTGAATAAATATTTTCGTCCAAGGAACTGATCTTTTTCCATTAAAGGAATTGCAAAGCTCTGCTGCGATGTCCTAATACTTATTTTGTCAAATACTTTGCAATTTATTTTTAACCATTTTCCAAACCAGTTGAAAGGAACCTATTGAACTCATTTCTAGCATATCCAACAAGCAAGATACTCTAAATTGGCTCTATAGCAGTTGTAAGTGAAGTGGATGTTGTTGCTCTAATACCACCTGTTACATAAAGAAAAGCGTCATAAAATCTAAAACCTCTTCTACATACTCCACGCATATAGAGCATCCTGGAGCCATTTTAGCCCACCAAATACATTTCTACCGTCTCCAACCAGCAAGAACTCTAAATTGGATCTATAGTGATTGTAAGTCATTCATGTTGCTCACGTACTCCATGAATAAGGGCATCCTAGCACCATTTTGTGTAGTAATAGTAACAATCCAAAGAAAATCCAGGATCCTTAGCCCGTCTCAAAACACACTCCTCATCACTGTGACGACAAAACACAAAGTCCAGTACTAATTCATTCTGTCTACTTGAGAGCTGCACTCTGCTACTTCACCATATACAACTACACAAATGGACAATGATAAGTAGGTCATGTTGGTGCTAAAATCGTTGCTCTCCAATCTTAACATGCCAATTTAACTTCTGCTAACTAGTGACAACTGCTCCTCTGATTCCTAACTATGAAACTAGACTAAATGCTCACAAGGCCTACAATCCGACATTATCAGTCAACACCAACTCCTAAGCTGCTTCATCACAAAACAAGAAACTAAAAACTAAGCAGCTAATCAAACCATGTCAAATCAAACCAGAGAAACACCAAACTCAACACAGACTGGCAACCATTCAAAGCACACATATTTAACATGCCAAAACGACTTAACGCAAGTAAAAGCCTGAAACCCATTAACACAAACATCATTAAAAAAACACGTAACTCCAATTCCAACCAAAAGCTAAGAATCCAGATTCTCCAAGAAAGCACCTTTATAAGACAAAAGAGTAGAAGTACACAAATTTAATTAGATGAGCTTAAAAGGAAGAGGCCAAGGAGTGGACCGAGGGACTTCAACTCTATCTTTAATCCGCTCTATCTTCTTTTCTTTCTTAGGTCTCGCGTTACCGTACGATCCGTTGAATCTCTTCCCTTTCTTCGTTCTCTTGTCTCCTCTACCGCAAAGTATCGGCACCGAAGTCGAAGACGGTGGTGAAGAGAGTATAGTCGACCGCGGAGCCACCATCGCTCGTCTCGCCGCCGAGGTGCACCACTGCATGATCGTCGCCGCCATATTCTGTTTTATTGTTTCAGGCTGCGATGTACACAGGAGCAGCGACCTTGGGACGTGGTATTATCGTATTAGTGATAAATGGATCTTGTTTATCAGAGGGCCGGGTCGGGTCGAGTAAAGGTTTCAAACGCTAATACATTTCAGGTAATAGCTGGCCCAGGCCGGAAGGAAACTTCAATTTTGAATTCATTTGTTGTTATTTTCCCTTATATTCGTTCTTCCGAAGTATTATTTTTAACCATAGACATAGTTACACTTGGAGACTGCAATTCAAGATCTAGAACAAAATAACACGCAAATTTCAGTTAAGCTCATTGTCCTTAATCTCTCAGGTTTTTATGGATTCATCTGGACCATTTGATGAACTTAATCTACACTTCAGTGAATTAACATTCTAACGTCGTCTTCGCAGTATAAAAGAAAAACAACTTGCCATTGCAATAGCTAGAGGAATCCAACCACATTTAACACCATAATTCAATGATCTTGTGAGAATTTTCGCATTTTCAAGCACAATCAGGTACGTTATTTTGGCTAGTCATCATTCTATCTCTATAAGAATGAAGTGAAAAGGACCTTCAATGCTTGGGATAAGATGTTAACAGTGTATATTATTCTCTTCCATATCAGAGTCCACTTCTCTGTCTATTGATGATACATAGATCTATCGTTCTTTAGCTAAGTCAGAAAGAACATCATAAACATGGCAATAAAAGTTAATGCACCAATTATCAAATGGTACAATCAACCCCTCAAAGAGTACTTCTTCCCTGTGAAGGCTTGGAATTTTGACTCCTCCTTTTTAGGGGGTTCTGGCTTAATTTCTTTTCCAGCTTCCTGCATCATCAAAGAAACAGTTGATTTGAGTCAAAAACAGACAAACAAAACGGTCGACTACATATTGTCAGTGTCAGCAATTTGGGTCATAATGATGGAAGATAGAAGAAAAGGGCACCTTTTGGGTTTCTTTTGGAGCCCGA
>JANKOD010000193.1:30780887-30815264 GCA_026284645.1 Erythroxylum acuminatum | reverse complement strand
TTGATCAAGTTTTGTTCGGATGACGTTAAATTAAGTTCGCTTTGAGGTTTCTTTCGTGGTGAGGAATCCCTTCCTTATGACGCGCATGTCCAGATGTCACGTAGGACGTCGGTCCGAGACTCACCGGGGAGGGGTTCTAACACAACATGTGAAGTAAGTGAATAAGGTAAGTATTTTTAACTTTAAGGATAAAATTTTAGATTTAACTGCATGCTCTGGTTCATCAAATGGCTACATGTCAATTACAGTCAATGTAAGCATGTGGAATAAACTCAATCTCTATGTAGCCAACAAATATGTGTTCTATGTTACAATAAGAATCAATTTAACAAGCCAATATAATAGGGGGACTTACTAATCAACCTTAATTACAATTCGACCTTATTCAAATCATTATAGTTTTGGATAGATGGGATCTTCTGAATTTTAGCTATGGAAATCAAGGAGGGCAACAAAAACACCAACCTAAAAATTTTAATAGACAACCTTAAGCACCTATACATGCTTAATCCCAACTTTCAAATTTAGGCATGTCTTTGGATAAAATTGTTAAGGTCTTTACTAATAATTCTTAGTAATTTCAATAGAAAAAAGAGTAAGCTTTCAAAATTTAGGAAATCAGATAGACCAATTAGCTACACCCATTAGTAAATTAGAAGTGCATCAAGAAAATGACCTTCATAAATAATGGGGAATCCTAAGGAGAATGTGAGTACAATAACATCAATAAATAGGAAGGAAATTCAATCTTGCTCTTTTTTACTAATGGAGGCAGAAAGGTATGAAGAAGGAGAGAAGAAAGATGAAATTCCAACTTAAGATGTAACAAAGGTAAATTTTTCTTTGCCTATACTATCTAATGCATATGTACCTTCTTTCTTTTATAGGTTTGCTAAACCAAAAGAAGAGGAATAAAAAGAGAGATCTTAGAGACCTTAAAAAAAGTGGAAATTAATATACCACTGTTAGAAGACATCAAAAAAATTCTAAAATATGCAAATTTCTTGAAAGAACTATGAAAAAATAAAAAGGAAGTTAAAGGATAAAAAGAGAATAATTTTGGGTAAGCATGTATCAGTTATGATAAACATGAAATTACCAAAAAATTTAAAGATTCAGGTTTGTTTACGCTTCTTTTTGTCTTTGGTAATAAGGATATTGAGTGTGTCATACTAGAATTAGGTGCATCTATTAATGTCATGCCACACTTAATTTACCAAACATTAAACCTGAATTCTTAGCAAGAAATTTATGTAATTATTTAGATAATTGATCTTTCTTATGTGTGTTATATTTATTTCATAGAGAAGTTTTGGTTCATGTAATTGGTTTGGTACTTTCAATAGATTTTTATATTGAAGATGAATAGAGATAATGTAGAATATTCAAGTTCAATTTTATTGGGAAGGTCATTCATAAGGACAACTAAAACAAAAATTGATGTTGATAAGGGTACTTTTTGTTAAGTTTAATAGAGAGTTAGCAAAATTTAACATTTTTAAAGCAATGAAGTATTGCAATAATTTTCACTTTATTCATAATATGGATATTGTTGATCCAATTATGCAAGAATCAGAGGAACTAAGGTTGGACACATATGAGAATTCGAGAATTTATAAAGAGAAAATCAAAATGTTTCTTGATAATATGATTTTAAAGAAGCAATTTGACATTAGAAAGAAGGTGTTATTATATATTACATTCTCAACGAATTGTTTCTTTTATTGTCATTAATATATTTCCTTATAATGTAATGAAAATAAAGAGTTTGGATACTGAAAAGATCTTAAAAGTAAATGGACACAAATTGAAAATATTTTATGAGGATATGGAGGTTTCTAGTTTGATGATTATTAATTTGGAACTTTCCCAATATTTAGAAGATTGAGAGAAAAAATTCGTCGAGTATAACAATATTAAACAATTGTGCTCTTCAGGAGGCAACACAAATCTGATAATTTTTTTAAATTTGTTTTTAGTTATTTATAGGTATCATTTACTTTCTTTTGTTTAGTTGTTTATTAGTTTAAAAACAAAATTTGTCCATTTGGGCAGACTACTAAAATTTATAAGGCGAGATTAGACCTTATATAACCCAGTTTTATGCTAATTGACTTGAAGTTCCATAATGTTAGAGTTATAAAGTGAGATCATGCCTTATATAACTCAAGTTTAGGCTAACATTCATTTAAACTTTATAATGTTGAAATAAATAACGTGAGACTATGCCTTATACAATTTAAGTTCTAGGTTATCGAAGTGAATAAGGCGAGATCATACCTTATAAATATTAGTAGACCAATTTGTTTCAAGAGACTAATGAGATAAGTTTTTAAATAAAAAAGTATTAAATAAAATATTAGCAATTTTTATTAGGACTTTTCATATTTACTTTTAATTAAAATATCCTTAAATTGTTGTTCTCTTCTTTACACTAACTCTAAGCAGTCACCAGCTCTAATTCTTTAGTTTCCCACGTCTTTTTTCTCACGACTACTTCTCTGTCTATCTACTGTCATTGGTTATCTCCCATCTACTCTTCTCCTTCCTTGATTGGTTCTCTTCTTCGATTGGTTTCTTTTCGCTGTTGATTCTTTACTGACCTTCTCTTCCTCGTTCTTTTGTTTTTTTGTTTTTGTCGTTCATTTTATTATCGATTGTGCTACTCCGATCAACTATTACTGGTGATTTCTTTTCACCTCTTTATCAATTTTTTCTTTTCATTCTTTGTTTTTCATTTTCTCTTGTGGAATTAGGTTTTATTCTTTATCAATTTATATATTACTATTTTAGTTGTTTTCATTTTTTCTTATTTATTTTCTTGGTTAAATTAATTACTTTCATTTTTCTTAGTGATTCATTGCTTGTTGTTATCACTTTTAATGAAAATGATTTAGCTATTAATTTGTTGCTCTAATTATTGATTTCTTTATTCATAGCCATCATATCGATGAGGAGAACAAAGGGTATTAATAGAACTGTGGCAAATACTAAAATTATAGCGAATCCAATTAATAAAAACCTTTCAAAGATTTTACCATCCACTAGCGCAAATTAAAAGCGTGCTTAGATAACTAAAGGAATGTCTGCTTTACCACGATCTAAGTCTAATCTTAGTGGACATCTTATCTTCAATTCTAAAAAGAGAAACAGAGGTATGCTAGTACTAAAACCTGTCAAATTAATTCAGGTATGTATGTGCATTACTTTTCTTTAGAGGAGTGGAATATCAAGAAAAATTTTGATGTTTTGTTTAATGATATAAGTTGGAGAAAATTTGTGCAAGTTAGAAGTCCAATATTTATTGAATTGATTAAAGAGTTTTATTCGACTTTTAAATTAATAAACTTGATAATTTCACTCTAAATAGTCCTAATGTTGTGCAAAGTAGATTAATGGGTAAATAATTTAAACAAAGTATCACTAAGCTCAGCTTAACCTTAAGGTTTATAACTAATGAATATGCCAATTCTGCCCAATATAACAAATCTATTATAGACTATAGTGATTTTAATCCTTTAGAAGTTTGGAAATCAATGTCCTTTGGCAAGCTTGTGTATTATCCAAGTTATTAAAGGATTTTTCTTAAAGAACTTGAATAGGTTTATTTGCGTATTTGCTTGCTTTTGATTATTTAGAGAGGAGGAAGGCTACAACTTGTATATGCACTAAAGCTAAATTATTCTTTAGTTCATGTATGGTATACAAGCTTTATGTTAATTTGGGTGTTTGGTTAGCTATACAATTTAACATTGTTTTATCATCTAACAAATTTTTTTGTCTTGGTTCTTTAATTACTCACTTGGCTATTAATCTGAACTTACTTGATATTGTTGACACTAATATGCATATAACTTGTGAGATGAAACCTTTATACAATGTTTTTTTTAGCAGGATGAAGTTGATCAAGAAATAAAAGAGGCAATTTCATTTTCTGTAGCATGATTCCCCTCAAGGAAGTTCACCATCACTTCAACACGAGGGTTTAAATGCTAAACAAATTCTATTTCTTCCATTAGCACCGAGCTGACACAAGCATCATCTTTGGTTAGAGAGATTAGAGCATAAAATTTCTAAAATAGAGAAGAATATAGACGCTTTGCTTCAATTTATGGGGTTGACACCTTTAGGTCCATTTAAACCATAATACATTTAGTTTCAGATGCTTACAGCCAATGGGAGTATTCTAATTTTCACTTATTTTATATTAATTATTATTTTTTGAATGTGAGCTTTTTATGCATACATTAGGGAAAATGTATGACTTAGGTGTGGGAGAGAGTTAATTTATACACCATTTTAGAATAGGTCTTTATTTTTCTTTGTGAAATCTATGATTTATGTGTAGACTGTTGAATTCTATGATCCATATATATTGATTATTCCTCGTGATAACCTTAAATTTTATAATTGTTGTTTAGGGATAGTCTTTAAGTTAGGATATATTTTTTGTTCGAGTTTTAATACATAAGAGATACGAACATGATTAATGCTTTTCTATAAATTAATTAAAGTATCTCATTGGTTTTATTGAATAAAAATGTGCAAGACTTAATGCATTTTGATACCTATATAAGATCTTGTACCAAAGAGCAATTCATTAAATTTGTGCTCGTACATTTTTCTTTGTTTAGTGTTATCAAACATCACTTGTTTATGCTAGAACTTACTTTTATATATATTTTGAAACCACATTTTTGGTGACTTTATGTATGGAAATGATAGGGGCACTTAAGTATAACTATTTTTTATCTATAAAAGCTTACTTTAAATTTTACCTTTAGAGATCAAATTTGAGCATTAACTTTTCTTTTCTTGCATGTCAAACTTGTTATAAGCCACTTATACCTTTCTTTTCATTGATTTTCTTAATAATTTTGAGCCCTTAAATTAAAGGATTGTATAAAGCTTATTTGCATAAGATTTTAACCATTTTTATGAAAGATAAATGACTTTATTTAAGTTACAGTGTTTTAATTCCTTAGTGTTACTAGAATGGGGGACAAGTATAATGAAAAAAATATCCTCTTTCATGTTTCTTTTTCTATAAAAAGAAATAAAAAGAAAAAATGACGATGTGATTAAAATTATGCGATTTGAATCAAATGAATTTTGGACTGATTTGAACTAAAACTTATATGGATAAGTTTGTATGATTCCTTCAATTTATTAAACTTAAATTTTTCTTTCTTTTTATATCTTGACCTAAGTCATGTTACAACCCTTATCAAGACCCTTTGATTGAAGCATTAAATTCTTATTATTCTTTATTCTTTCTTTTATCTTCTTTCCTTTATTTGTAGTAAGGAAAAGATAGCCATAAGTGGCTAATCTAAATTTTTTGATTTGAGGGAAATTAAAACTCCATTTGTGACTTTGGGAGATTCTATTAGAAACCTAGATTTTATTTTAATTCAATTTATTATTTCTTATTCTTCTATTTCATGAGTAATTAGTATTGACTAATTTAATAAATTAATTTAGTTTTGATTATTCTATTTCTATCTATAAGTTTAGTGATTAGTAATTGTGATGAATGATTGGTACAAGTAGCAAGTAGATTATTTATGTATTTGTATATCTAACTTATGAGAAATAAGAAAACTAAATTGAATAGTTGTTGATATCTCAATTATTTAATTTAAAGTTTAGCCTTTTTCATTAAGTTGATTATTATCATTTAATTAATATAGAATGCTATCATACCCAATATATTAATGGCAAGTTTTTGAAGGCTAGGTTTGATTCAATTAATTTAGGAGAATTGAAACTTATTATGACTATCTTAATATGTTTTAAACTAAATCCTTGAGTTGTGAAAATTTATTCTTTATGTTCAAAGCTACAATTAGATGAGATCCATCCCTTAAATTTGAGTTAAGTGAAATTGAATTTCTCACTTTTATACTTGATTCATTTTGTATTCTTAGTAATTTAATTAATTAGTTAATTAGTCACAACCCCATTTTGTTTTGTCAATTAAAATTAATAAAACAATATTTAGTTCTCTTGGGATTCGATCTAGTTCAATGGCTCTGGAAGGTTTCGACAACTCATCCATGATTATTGCCCTAGTTAAAACTCTATTTTAATATTTATTATGAGCCTGATTTGGGACCCATCATTGATAACAAAGCTTAACATCATGTCTATCAATAAAGAAAGAATTAAAAATTTTAAAGCATGGTTAGGAGGACTTCAAGATAATATGAGCCAAATGAAGCTTGGAATAGATAATAAGTTTTATCAAATGAAGATACCCCTAATAAACTATTAGAAGTCATGCTTTCAAATAGAGAAGTGTCCAATAGTAACAATAATGATTAAATGTACCATAATAAAGAAGAGCTAAGGGAGAATACAGAAGTTAGACAATCTCTATTTTCCTCTAAATTAGCAAACAAATTTTCTAGATATTTTGATGACGATCCCACCAAATGGTTCACCCGAGTTGACCAATTTTGTAAATATCAATAAACCTAAGAATCATAGATGGTGTCCTTGACTTCCTTCCATTTGGAGGATGAAACAAATCAATTGTGGCAATGACTACATCGAAATCATGAGGTAGAGGGAAAACTTGGGAACTATTTATCAAAGAACTATGGGCTTAATTCAACCCTAGAAATTGTGAGGACTTTGGTGAGTCTTTGTTAAAAATAAGGCAGGTAAATTCCTTATAAGATTACTATAAAAATTTGAGAGGTTAGGAAATAATATGCAAGGTTGGATATAAAAGGTGTTGGTTAGGACATTCATTAGAGGACCTAAAGTAGAGATAACATATGGAATTTAGATGCTCAAATTGAAATAATTGAAGAAAGCTATTAGCTTTGCAAATATGAGGGATGATCAAGTAAGCTGACAACGGAAATTCAAGGAAATCATTCGGGCATCAGTTGATTCTCCCTTTTCAACATTAATCAAAACTTCAACTCATAACTTAAGATCAAATGTAAAAAAGAATTGGCACAAAGACTGCTTTAACTGTGACAAAAACTTTACACTTGGCCATAAATGTCGAGATCTTAAACTCCTCCTTTTATACGGTAGTAATGATCATTTGGATGATGAAGCAAACCTAGATGTTGAAATATCTCCATATGATCTCTTAAGTTGGTCAATCTACTAGATCATATAGTTGATGGGAAAAACTAGACACTATAAAATGATATTTCTTATTGACAGTGAATCTATAATTTTGTTAGTGAGAAAGTGGCCTACATGATACAATTACCAATAATTCATAGAGACCATTTCAGTGTAAAGACAACTAATAGAGAGCCATTAAAATATTAATGGTGATTTGATAAAATTTCCATTTTGATCTAACATATTCCTTATGTCTTTACCCTTTATGCTTTATAGCCAAGTAGATTGGATTTGGTGCTAAGTACTCATTAATTCAAATATTTTGATATTGTATCATATAAATGGAAACAATTAGCGTTGGAGTTGGTATAAGGTAATCAAACTCACAAATGAAGAGGCATTGATAACCACGTTATCGGATTTATATATATGAAAGTCATTTATAAAGACATTAGATATAGGAGTGCAATATTCGCCTTGTGTCTTTAAACCATAGTTAAATCACGATCACCATTAATTCATCCTAAAATCTAACAATTATTACAAAACTTTATCATCCCATTAATTTGAAAAAAGGGATTGACCCCAAAATTGTAAGATCATACAGGTATGCCTATTTTTAAAAGTTAAAAATAAAAGTAAGTTAATGACATGTTACAATTAGGGCTGATATGATCTAATACCTACGCTTTTCATCTTTTACTTTATTGTTTTAAAAAATATTTTACATAACAATTTTGTACTAATTATATAACACTTAATGCAGTATCCATCAAAGATCAATTTCATTTTTTTTTTACTATTGATGATATGATTGATGAGCTCCATGGAGCTTCTTATTTCACCAAACTTGAATTTTGGGCTGATTCCCATTAAGTTTGAATTCGTCCCTCATATATTCACAAAAATGCATTTCATACTCATAATGGTCATTACGAATATTTAGTCCTGTCAATTGATCTTTATAATGCCATATTTAGCTTTTAAACAATTATGAATTATATATTTCACCCTTAGCTCCAAAAATTGATACTAGTTTTCTTTGAGATATTTTGCTATATAGGCTTAATTAGATCATGCATCTTGAACATGTTTATAAAGCTTTTGAATTACTAAGAAAACATCATGTTTTTTATTAAAGTAAGGAAGTGTGTATTTGTTCAATAAGAGTTGAAATATCTAAGGCATATTATGACTCCATAAAGGCATTAAATTGATTCAAGGCAATATAAAAGTTATGCTAAATTGGCCTAAACCTACTAATGTTTATAAGTTGGACTTCTAAGACCTATAAGTTACTATAAGAAACTTATCCACAACTACAACAACATAGTTTGTCCTCTCACCAATTTCTTAGAAAAGGGAAATCTAGGTGGAGGATAGATAAGGCAAAATATACTTTTCAAAATCTTAAACAAGTCATCATTACAACTCCTATGCTTGCCATGCAAAATTTCAATGAACCCTTCATCACTAAAGCAGAAGCCTCAGGAGATGACATAGGGGTTGATAGGAATTAAGTACTTGATCCTTTGAGTTTGACATAGGGGTTAACAGGAAGAAAAGGCTTTAAGAAGAATTTAATGGTGTTATGAGAAAAGAGGCTATATATACAAAATTAATACAAATTGAAAGGTGAACATTACTTAGTTTAAATCAAGCTAAGATTGGAGAATTAGATTTGGATATGGTCTCCAATACAACTGTATAGGTTGTAGAACTTTATGAAAAACTCAATTACAAGAAACAATTTCAACTACATGAGTGACCTAGACCATATTTAATTTCACAAAGTTACAAGAGGATACACAGTCTTAGTCACAATCGTATCCTATACCATGTCTAATTTTGCCAAATTATAGGAAATGCACCGTCTCAAACACAGATGTGGCATAGATAATGCCTATTAGCATTAAAAAGTCCATAACTAACATGATTGTGTCCTAGGTTATGCCCACTTGAGACCTAGTTTTTTGTTGGTTAGTATTTAAGGCATGTTTCTTTTCAATTAGAAAAAATTTGAGATATTTTTTATTTGAAAGTTATTGAAGCTTCTTTTACTTGTTCTTTATTAAACTTTGCAGTTATTAAAGAATATCTTCTTTATGGTGTTTAAATAAAATTTGATTCTTGATTCTTTATAATCAATAAGTCAATTATTTTATACATCTATTTTTAACTTTCTTGGATTTGATTCCAGACCTTTTTATGGGTTCTCTAGGGTATATATTCTTAGGTATGTTCACATCAATTGGTACTAGAGATTGATTATAAGTTAAGTATGGTTATCTTTTTTTTATTTTTATTTAGTTCATATTTTATTTTATTTTTTCAAAAGATAAAATCATAATTTTGTGATTTTTTATTCTATTACATCATATTATTGTTACTAAATCTTTTTTTAAGTTTTTAATTGCTAAAGTTTTAATAAAAAAGAATCAATTATGTCATCTTCTTGTTTTAAGTTTTTGTCTATATATTTACTTCTATATTAGAGTTTCTTCTTTTGTCAATTTCTTCATTTCATTATATTTATAATAATTGATTGTGTGATTGTGAAAAAAAAAGAAAAAAAGAAAGAAGAAGTGCAAGAACTTTGACTTTAAGAAATAGTTTCCAAATACAATTTAAAATTCTTATTGGTATTTTATGTTTATTCAAATTTTGTACTTTTTCTTTAATTTATAACTTAATAATCTTTTAACATATAGTTTTTGGAGTTTTGGACTTTACAAAATTGAATTCTTGTTTGGTTCTTTAAAGAACTTGTAAAGGAAGTAAATAGCTGAAAAGGCAAGAGATTGTGATATTATCCTTGGAAAGGGCCAAAATTTAAAGTGAAATATGAGTGAATTGAGTGATATTAATCAAAAGAAACACATAAGAGAGTGTTGTAAGGTTACATGTGAATTATGTATGTTCAAGACAAAGTTTAAGGGAAAAGAAAGGATGATAGTTTCATGTTTTAATATATACAACAATAGTTTGAATGTATGAATATGATATTTGGAAAAATTATAAACAAAATGGAATTGAAAGATACTACCATAGCCAATTTAAAAAAGGCACAATCACCACAAGTTCCTAATACATATTGACAACAACAATAAGTTCTCTAATATGATGTCGATGATGAAGAAAAAGTTATGTCCTGTATGATGCATACTAACAACTACTAAATAATACAAGTAGATTTATTGCACATCAAAATGATTAGCAAGATATAGATTATGGAAGGGAGCCTAAGCAAGATGGAAACCTTAGGTACATTAAAATGAATGTTCCTTCATTTTAAGGGAGGATATGACTTTGAGGCTTAAAAAAGAAGATGGAGCTAATTTTTTAATACCATCATTATACTAAAGAGAAAAAAGGTAAAACATATTACTATTGAGTTCACTGACTCTGCTATTAGTTGGAGGGATTAGCTTGTAATAAATAAATGATGGAACTATGAGAAACCTATTAATAACTAACAAGATATGAAGTCGATTATGATGAGGTATTTTATCTCTAATCACTACTATAGAAATTTGTTTCAGAAATTACAATGTTCACTCAAGGTTCAAAAAGTGCTAGAGAATATCACAAGAAGATTAAGATTACTATAATTTAAGATAGTGCAAAGTAGGATCTAGAAGTTACCATAGTTAGACTTTTAAATGGTTTGAATCACATAATTACAATATTATTTGAAGTTAGATGATATTGTTTGTGTGGTTATAAAGATGTAAGGAAAACTAACAAACAAGGGTAACTTTCCACAAAAAATTGCAGTTCATCCTCATAGAAATTAAGATGGAAAAAAGATGACATAGCTGCTCATAAAACCAAAACTAATCCCTTGAAGAAGAAGGGAGAGTTCACAATAAAATGAAAGGTAAAACTAAAATTAAAACCCATACTCGTGATATTAAATGCTTCTGTTGTTTAGGAACATGACATTTAACTTCATAATATCCTAATAAAAGGTCAAAGATCATGAAAGATGATTGGGATGATTGAGATAAAAAATGAAATAGATGAGGATTCTATATTGCCACTAGAAGAGTGTGATAATGATGGTGTTGAACATTTAATGGAAGAGAAGCTATTTGTGATTAGGCATACTCTAAATGTTCATGTTAAAGACAAAGATGTTAGTGAGCAACGAGATGATGTTTTTCATATGAGATGTCACATCAATAATGAGGTGTGTAATAATGAGCCATTTTCTTACATAGCCAAAAGTCCCTTGTATGGTATAATTATTGATAAGGATAATTGCACGAATGTAGTTAGCATTACCTTGATTAAAAAAATGAGTCTATTGACCATGAAACATCCCAAACCATATGAACTTCAATGGATAAATAAATATAATGAGTAAATACTATGACAAGGTGTTGTGTGGGTGTTTATGCATGTTGGCCATATTCTCTTAAGGAGGCCAGGCCTTAAGAATTCAATAGAAAGGCTATAAAAGATATGTTTATAAATTAGTATTCTTTTATCATGAATAGTGAAATTATCACTCTTATACAACTGATACCTAAACATCAGTTCAAGTTTAAAACGAGAGTAGAGAAGAGAAGAGTGAGCTAGAAATAAGGGTTAGAGATCAAAAGGAAATAAAATAGTTTATTGAAAAATAAAAATAAGGAGAAACAGGTTAGGAAAAAGGAGTGTTAGAGACAAAAGTAAAGAAATAAGTAGGCTTTTATGCTAATGAGAGTGAGTCACGAGGGATTTTTTTTAACTATCATATGATTGTACTTTTTTATAAGAGGCTTGTTTTAATACTGACAATCTTGACATTTTTTGCCTAGTATTTTTGTTTCTTTGTTGTAGGATTTCCAAGGTGTATTCTTCAAGAATGTCCCTATTAATTACTACAAATAAAGAGAATAGGACATCAAATTAATTTTATAACTAATGATGCCTTTCACAATCAACTAGCTTATAAAAATAATGCAAAAGAGACCAAAGAGCTTCAAAGGTAAGTTGAGAAGATTTTTTCGAAGGATTATATTAGAGAAGATTTGTTCCAATCATACATGTTCTTAAGAAGGAGGGGTTATGAAGAATATATGTTAATTGCCAAGTTGTCAAAAAAATAAAGATAAAATATTGATATCCAATTTATAGATTAAAAGACATGCTTGATGAGTTGCATGGTTCTTGTATGTTTTTAAAGATTGATTTGAAAAGTGAACATTATCAAGTTAAGATGAAAGAAGGTGATGAGTGAAAAATAACCTTTAAAATAAAATGTGATTTATACGAGCGGGTAGTAATGCCTTTTAAATTTATTAATGCATTTAGTATTTTCGTAAGATTAATGAATCATATTTTGTGTGCTTTTATTGGAGCATTTATGGTTATTTATTTTGATAATATTCTAATCTATAATAAGACTTTAGATGAGCATGTTGTGTGTGTAAAAATTATTTTAAATGTTTTGAGCTAATAAAATTATATGTGTTAATATAAAGAAGTATCCTTTTGCATGGATAAGTAATTTTTCTTAGATTTATTAGAATGTGAAAGGCATAAAGGTGAAAAAAGAGAGGGTTAAGTATAATAATAGTAGCATGGACCTACATATATAACTACTATGAAAAGTTTTCATGATTTGACTAGTTTTTATAACAGCTTTACGAAGGAATGTAGTACTAGCTGCACCACTCATTGAAGTTGTCAAAAAGTATGTTGTTTTAAGTAGGGTTATAAGCAAGAGTGCACTTTTAATTTGATTAAAGAAAGATTAGCTTTTCCAAAACTTTTGAGATTAAATTTGATGCACTGAGTATAGTATTAGTACTTTTCTAATGCGAGAAAATCAATCAATTACCTTCTTTAGTGAGAAAATCAATGGTGTTGCTCTTAACTACCTAACTTATGATAATGAGTTATATGCAATAGTGAGGTCTTTGAACACTCAACAATATTATTTGTGGTCCAAAGAATTTGGTATTCACATTGATCATGAGTTTTTAAAGCATTTGAAAGGGTAATGGAAGTTGAATTAGCAACATCTGAATGGATGGAATTCATTGAGATTTTTTTATATCATTAAGTATAAGAAAGGTAAGAGAACACAGTGGCAGATGCATTGTCCTAAAGATACAACTGATTTCTACATTGAAGGTGATCTCATAAATTTTTTTCTAACTATGTAATTGGATTTGAAGCAATCCTATGGAAACTAGTAAACAATTAGGATCTCTCTTCAATTGCCTATTAATTTGATGTTTATAGGTCTATTAAGATACTAGCTCTCGCTGTGCAACATAACACAGATGATCCAGTCCAATCCCTTGATTAAAATTGAATATAAAATTATAAACATCACAAACATATTTATTAAATCAAGAATGTAAAGTTCAATAAATAAATCAAGAGTAATTCCTAAAAAGGAATTTAACAATCCATAGATGTAACTATATATCCAATAATCTCATTGATATAATACAAAAACAGAAAAATAAAAAAAGAAGAGAATTGAATCTAGAAGTCTTCTTTTCTTTGCCTTGAGCTGAAAAATCTGCAGATTTATTCTGTAAAATTTTTGCTTTTTTAATCTCCTTTAATTATGTTTATATAGCCATCAAGTGATGTTTTTCTCTTTTATATATACTCTTAAGTCTTTTAGGATTTTGTCTAGGTTTTCACATGTATATATGCCAAAAATAGTCACAAAACATCAAAAGCATAAAAAAACTTGCATCTTGGAAAACACTTTACACGATCGTGCATAGCATTTGTCTAACTCACTAGTGCGATCGTGCATGGCATTTCAAAATTGTGCTAGATACTTCCATCTTACTACTTCCTTATGCTCGATCGTGCTAGAGACTTCCATCTTGTTGCTTCCTAATGCAAGATCGTGCATGGCCAAACTTATTTCTCCAGCTTTTTCTTCAACTTTTTTTCATTTTTGCTTGTCTCCACTGATCACTAGACACATCAAATAATCCTTGAAATATAAAATTAAGATTAAAATCTTGCCTTAAACAATAATTAATCAAATAATACACGTATAAGTGCTAATAAAAACATAAATCTAAGTCCTAAACGTATGATTATCCTCTAAGAAAACACTAAAAATATTCTTTAACACCTAGAAAACATACTATAATTTACACCTATCAGAAGATAACATTGTTAAACTTTGAGCATATTAAGGAATTATATAAGAATGATGATGATTTTGCATTTATCTTTATGTATAAAGAAAATAGTTTATACACGTCTAAGATTTCTTTGAGATAGTTGTTAGTGCATAAAGCATATAGGGGAGGTTGATCAGTCAATTTGGCATTATAAAAGACTTTAGATATTTTGCTTAAACATTTCTTTCGGCCTCATATGTTTCATGAATCTATGCTAATTGCATTACATATAGATAGGTTAAGTCTAAGGTTATATCACATAGTGTGTATACTCTTTTATTAATCCCTAATGAACCTTGGGTTGATATTTATATAGATTTTTTTTATTTTCCTAGGTGAAAATACGGTAAAGTTTATATATATGTTATTGTTGATAAGTTTTTTGAGATGACCATTTTATTATATATGGTAAAACTAATGTTGCAACCAATATGGATTATTTATTCTTTAGGGAGCTAGTAAGACTTCGTAATGTTCCTAAGAGTATTGTGTTTGATAGAGATGTTAAGTTCCTAACTACTTTTGGAAGATTTTATAAGGAAAGTTGGGAACCTAATTGTTGTCTTCAACCAATTATAATCCCTAAATAGGTTGTCAAATTAAAGTAGTAAATAATACTTTAACTATTTTATTACACGTTATTATTTAAAAGAATTAAAAAATAGAAAAAAGTACTTGTAGTTCATTGAATTTGCAAATAATAAAGTTGTTCATAGACTTACTTGTTATTCACCTTTTGAGATTGTTTATGATTTTAACCTATTAACTCTGTTGGTTGGTTCCTTTACTATTCGTGAGAGAAGTTACTTGAATGGTAAAAGGAAAGTTGAAATGGTGTTGAAAGAAAAGATGAAGAATATGCATCTAAAGCTAACAAAGGGAGAAAGAGAATTACATTTGAACCAGGTGATTGAGTGTGGGTATATATGATAAAGAAGATGTTTGTAAATTGAAGAAGATTGAAGTTGTAATTAGGAGGAGATGGTTCATTTTAAGTTGTTGAACAAATTAATGGTAATGCTTATAATTTAGATCTTCTAAGTAAATATAATATGAGACTACTTCTTTTTTTTTATAACTCCTTTTGATATAAATGATTATTCAAGGATGCATCTTTTCAAAGAAGGAGGGAATTATAGGAATTAATTTGTCTTTCACAATTTGAGTTTGTCAAATGGACCAATTATATGAACAAGGAAGAAAGTGCTTCAAGATGTATTTAATGATGCTGTGAAAGAAGTGGCTACACATATGGAATCAAATCAAATTAAAAGACGAACATTGGTTAGCTTCATTCAAACTAAGATAGAAAGAATTAAATGTTAACATAACCTCAAACACAATAACGTACCAACCCATTTAACCCTAGTTTTTTATTATTTAGTATTTAAGACATGTTTCTTCTAAGTTAGAGTAACTTTGAGATATTTGTTATTTGAGAGTCATTAGAGCTTCTTTTACTTATTCTTTATTGAACTTCAAACTTAGTAAGAAATTCTTCTTTATGAGTCAATCACTTAATGGATTTAGTTCCTGGTTCTTTATAACGAATGATTCAATTTTTGTATACATTTGTTTTTAGCTTTCTTGGGTTTGATTCAAACTTTCTAGGGTGTATTCTTAGGTAGATTTACATCAAGGATAGTTCTCACTTAACAAAGGTGACTTATTGCATTTATGAGTAGGAATTAGGCACCACCAAATGCTAAAAAGATGTTAATAATAATTTAACTTGTCCAAACTTAGAGACCTTACTTACTGGGCTGAAATTCTACATCAAAATTGGCTATCGAAGCCTCAAGTACTTATTAAATAATGCATAACAATATTAGGCAAAGAGAATAATACAACTGATACTTTATTATAGGTAGTGGGTAGATACCTTTGATGTTATCCTTATTTCTCGAGCTTACACATACAATACTGTCACGTCCGCAGCTAAAAACTATCCCCTACATGTAGAGAATATGCAAGCAAGCATAAGAAAAATTAGACTTTCCTTACTTATTAAGTAATGACTTGGTTTATTATAAAAATCATGTAGTAGTTCCTCCTCATTCTAATGTCAGTCAACATCTATTTCAGGAGTTACCTATAAAAGATTGGCTCAACAATTTTATTAGACTCCCTTCTTATCAAATATGCCAACAAGTAAAAGCTGACACCTTGTCACCATAAACTTTATCGATGATCTTCCACTTTTAAATGGTCAACATGCTATCCTGGTTGTCATCGATGGACTAAGCAAATCAAAATATTTCTTAGCCTTGTCTCATCCTTATATAATAAAAGTAATAACTGATAAATTTATTGAGGGGGTTTTTAAACTAAGTAGAATGCCTTGGTCTATCATAAGTGATTGAGAGCCATTTTTCATTAAAATAAGCTTGGTATATCATCCTCAAATGGATTGTCAGTTGAATATGATAAATTGTTGTAAGGAATAGTATCTTTGGAGCTATAGTTATTATCTACCTTGAATGACATCCTTTGCTATCTTGAGCTAATTTTTTGTATTTTTGTATAACACCACCTAGCATTCATCCATCTATATGAATCCCTTTCAAGCTCTTTATGGTCAACGATCACTAATAATTTCACATTATTAAGAAAGTACTTGTAAAAGTGGATCAAATATTGGCTACCCAAGATGTTTTACTAAAATAACTCAAAAATAATTTACATGTTGCCAATAATCAAATGAAATAAAGAGTATATTTAAAAATAAGGCATATTAAGTTTTAAGTAGGAGATATGGTCTCTTTAAGTTATTTCTAATTATTAGCAATCAGTGTTTAAACAGACTTACTAGAATATTACAAGTTGATTTATGGACCATATTAAGTTAAGGAAAGAATTGAAAAAGGGGCATATAATCTCAAGTTTTTATTGGTTCTCGTATACATTCACTATTTCATATATCAATGCTTAAGAAATAAGAGGGTGACAATAATGTTTCTAATTTTGAATTTCCACCAACTTCGAAAGATGATGACTTGACCTTAGAGTTAAAAGTTATACTAGACACATATTGGGTAAAAAAGAGTTATAAATTTGTAGAAGAAAGTTTAGTTAAATGAAAGAGACTTTTAAAGGAGGATGCTACTTCAAAAAACTCTCAAGAATGTAAGATAGATGACAAGGTTCCACTAAAAGGAAAGTATAATGATGATCTCAAAAGGGCTTTCAAAGTGCCACATAAAAATTTGAAGGTTCCACTAAAAGGAAAGTATAATGATAATCTCAAAAGGGCTTTTAGAGTGCCACATAAAAATTTGAAGTACTTTGTCATAAATTATACATGTTAAAGTGTATGAACTTTGGAGTATATTTGATATTCAAGAATTGGTCTTAGGCAATTGAAACCACTTTAGAGGTTTACTTAGAAATAGTTCTAGACTTTTTTTATTTAAATTCAATAATATTGCTACTTTGTTATAATTAATTGTTAAAGTCCTAATTCTTAAGCATATAATCTAAGGATTAGGAATAGTTGTTATTTTTCCTTTTTGTCTTTAAACTCCTTCGAATGAAATAATAGGCAAACTTATTCCAACTAAAATTTGTAATTAGTTTTGTACCGAGTAAAACTCTATTTTATTATTTGTGTTAATCCTGGTTAGGACTTATCATAACTAGTCATTTTTTTGGCCATCACCCTTTAGTTCATTTTTAATATAAGCAATAGAGTAATAAATAGTAAAAAGAAACATAAATATAACCTTGTTTGTTTTGCACTGAAAAGTCACATCTTTCTAATTGAAAAGCCAAAGAGTCAGGCAAAGAGAATAATACAATTGATACTTTATTATAGGTAGTGGGTAGATACCTTTGATGTTATCCTTATTTCTTGAGCTTACACATACAATACTATCATGTTCGAAGCTAAAAACTATCCCCTACATGTAGAGAATATGCAAGCAAGCATAAGAAAAATTAGACTTTCCTTACTTATTAAGTAATGACTTGGTTTATTATAAAAATCATGTAGTAGTTCCTCCTCATTCTAATGTCAGTCAACATCTATTTCAGGAGTTACCTATAAAAGATTGGCTCAACAATTTTATTAGACTCCCTTCTTATCAAATATGCCAACAAGTAAAAGCTGACACCTTGTCACCATAAACTTTATCGATGATCTTCCACTTTTAAATGGTCAACATGCTATCCTGGTTGTCATCGATGGACTAAGCAAATCAAAATATTTCTTAGCCTTGTCTCATCCTTATATAATAAAAGTAATAACTGATAAATTTATTGAGGGGGTTTTTAAACTAAGTAGAATGCCTTGGTCTATCATAAGTGATTGAGAGCCATTTTTCATTAAAATAAGCTTGGTATATCATCCTCAAATGGATTGTCAGTTGAATATGATAAATTGTTGTAAGGAATAGTATCTTTGGAGCTATAGTTATTATCTACCTTGAATGACATCCTTTGCTATCTTGAGCTAATTTTTTGTATTTTTGTATAACACCACCTAGCATTCATCCATCTATATGAATCCCTTTCAAGCTCTTTATGGTCAACGATCACTAATAATTTCACATTATTAAGAAAGTACTTGTAAAAGTGGATCAAATATTGGCTACCCAAGATGTTTTACTAAAATAACTCAAAAATAATTTACATGTTGCCAATAATCAAATGAAATAAAGAGTATATTTAAAAATAAGGCATATTAAGTTTTAAGTAGGAGATATGGTCTCTTTAAGTTATTTCTAATTATTAGCAATCAGTGTTTAAACAGACTTACTAGAATATTACAAGTTGATTTATGGACCATATTAAGTTAAGGAAAGAATTGAAAAAGGGGCATATAATCTCAAGTTTTTATTGGTTCTCGTATACATCCACTATTTCATATGTCAATGCTTAAGAAATAAGAGGGTGACAATAATGTTTCTAATTTTGAATTTCCACCAACTTCTAAAGATGGTGACTTGACCTTAGAGTTAAAAGTTATACTAGACACACATTGGGTATTATAAATTTATAGAAGAAACTTTGGTTAAATGAAAGAGACTTTTAAAGGAGGATGCTACTTCAAAAAATTCTTAAGAATGTAAGATAGATGACAAGGTTCCACTAAAGGGAAAGTATAATGATAATCTCAAAAGGGCTTTCAAAGTGCCACAAAAAAATTTGAAGGTTCCACTAAAAGAAAAGTATAATGATAATCTCAAAAGGTCTTTTAGAGTGTCACATAAAAATTTGAAGTACTTTGTCATAAATTATACATGTTAAAGTGTATGAACTTTGGAGAATATTTGATATTCAAGAATTGGTCTTAGGCAATTGAAACCACTTTAGAGGTTTACTTATAAATAGTTCTAGAATTTTTTATTTAAATTCAATAATATTGCTACTTTGTTAATTGTTAAAGTCCTAATTCTTAAGCATATAATCTAAGAATTAGGAAGAGTTGTTATTTTTCTTTTTTGTGTTTAAACTCCTTCCAATGAAATAATAAGCAAACTTATTCCAACTAAAATTTGTAATTAGTTTTGTACCGAGTAAGACTATTTTATTATTTGTGCTAATCCTGATCTAGGACTTGTCATAACTAGTCATTGTTTTGGCAATCACCTTTTAGTTCATTTTTTATATAAGCAATAGAGTAATAAATAATAAAAAGAAACATAAATATAACCTTGTTTGTTTTGCACTGAAAAGTCAAATCTTTCTAATTGAAAAGTCAAAGAGTGAATTAAGAATTTAAAAGAAAATAAGAATTAATACGGTAAGATCAGCAATTAAAAGAAAATAACTAAAGAGGAAGGAGATTTGGTCGATCCATTTTGAACGAGGGGGTGACTATTCAGGGTCTGCTGAGTCAATTTTGGGAGGTGAAGATTCTGCATGTCTACCACGAGGGTAACCAGAGTGCAGATTGTCTCGCCATTCTTACAGCGTCGGCCTACGCTGGCCTCCTTTTTCTTCAGGAGCCTCCGACACTAGTTAGAGCTCCCCTGTCCCGTGATCAACACGGCTGTTTGTACCACAGACATTGCCTTAATTAGTGTTTTTGTGTCGTTTTTTTTCCCTTATAAAAAAAAAGCAAACATCAACCGAGTGATGTGGAGCAAAACGTCACCGAGTTACTATGAGGACGATTTATAAAACGACGCGTTTGGCGAGTACGGCATCGTATCGTATATCATTTGAAAACCCACTTATCATTATCTTCTCTTCACTCCTTTTGCTCTTTCCAAATGTTGTAGCAAGAAAACTGATTCTACGTTTTTGTTCATCTCGCTTCGGTTATAAAACCACCCAGTGAGTTCTATCTCCTCGATCCCGTGGTTTCCGTATGTGGGTATTTTCTATTTAAAGCCATTTTAGGTTTTACATGCTCAGTGTTTCCTTATCTTGACTTCGATTTTTGTTGAGCCTACTTCATTATGCAATTCTAAATTGTTTCTTTTGTAGCTTCTAAGTTCAAGAGTGAGTTAATTCGCTTCTAAAACTTTTTCTTTGGTCTATTCATCCTTTTTTTCTCTTTATTATCACATTTCTTTGTTATTCAGTAAAATCAGGTCTAATAGGTCCCTGTGCTCACTTTATGATTTGGTATTAAATAAAGGGTGTAATTGGGATTTGGGAAACATGTTAAGTTAGCTAAGAGTAATCTGGTTAGGTGTCTTTAGTGTTTATGAGATACATGATGTTGCAAAACGATTAGATGAACTATGCACTTCAATGGTTTCGTAAAGAGTTACTGATATTAGTGTCCTATTAGAGTAGGGGAATTGAGGTGATGTATTTGTCAGTGCAATTTATAAAAAACAATTTGCTTTTAAATTAGATATTCGATGTTGATTTCAATTGCCAAGATGTTGGTTTTGATGGTGGCCTGATATCTGTTATTTGGTTCTTGGTTACTTTATTTGTTAATCATTGCCAATTAGCAGCATTCACTAGATGGAAATTTGTCTGTCCAGTGACTATTATCAAGTTAATGATATAAAGCTCACAGTTGGCATAAGTGGTGGAGTCACTTAAGTGAATATGATTGCCTGGTTTGTGATTGCAATTGTATGTGTAACCATTTTGTTATGTAGTTGTTACTCCTGACAGCAGAGGCCTGCCTTAAAGGAGCACGCAACTTCTATACCAAACCTTTGTATTTTGGTTTTTTAACATGGTTGAAAAGCTTAGGCAGAACTGAAATGTTAATACTGGCAATAATTTTATTTTTATATGGATCCAACTTTTCCTCGGCTGTGCACAAACATATATTGAATGTGCCTATGACTTTACAGCCTAAACTTTTAGGATCATCCTGCGCACCTTTTGGTGTCCTTCTCTTCATGTTCTTGTAGTTTCTCTTAGACCTTCAGTTGAAGCTTGCTTCTCATTTATTGTTGAAATTTTAGTGTCTTATTGTATTTTTGTTATCTTAATTCTGTTTGGTTGATGGGTCTTTTATTTCATAAATATTAGCTTTTAACTTTAGATTTTATGGTAATTCGTTCCTGGATTTCTTTTATAGGGCCATTTTATTACGTCTCTAGATTGCTGGAGACCTTTTGAATTTTGCAGAAGAATTAAAATGTGACTGATTCTTTTCTCTTTTCTGTTTTTCTAAATGAGAAGATATATTATTTTTGGGAAAATTTACTTACTGTCTTAAGATTTGAAACATCAATTTAAGTAGTGGCATGAACCAGGTTCTTGGTTCTGTGGTTATAGCAAGTACAAGATGGATGATAGCGGGCAACATCAGAATGGTAGATATAAGATGGACTATTACAAGGCGGCACACTCTTTGGTAAGAAGTGCTCTCTAGACCCTTATAGATTTTTCTATGGTGCATAATGCAATAGTAGGATCTAAGCTAGATACACATGATTCTCAGTGGAATATGGTGCCCCAGCATCAAATGAAGGAACAAACTAATGCGTTAGTGATGAATAAGAAGATAATGTCCATCCTTGCTGAGAGGGATGCTGCCTTTGAAGAACGGAATTTAGCCCTATCTGAGAAAAGGGAGGCCTTGGCTGCTCGAGATGAGGCACTCCAGCAACGAGAAAAAGCCCTTGAAGAGCGAGACAAAGCCTTGATGGAGCGGGACAATGCTCTAGCCGCAATTCAATACCGAGAACATGCAATGAACTTTCCTTTGGCTGGTGGAAATCGACGTGGATCTAAACGGACTCCTGACATTGCATACTCTTCAAACATCAAGGTAGAAGCTATGAACACAGGAGAAATGCACGTCATTGATGCTTATCCTTTAACTACAGTTAATTGTGAAACTGGCAAGTCACGCCAAACAAAGCGATCAAAGGAGAGTAAAGCAGCTTCCTCCAAGGCAACCAAATCACCAAGTAGAGGGAGTAAAGTGGGCGAGGGCTTGAATAGGCAAGGATCTGCTGATGGGAGAAAGATTAAGGTAGAATGGGATAGTCAGGAAGTGGGCTTGAACTTGGTTCATTTTGATGAGTCCACCATGCCAGTGCCTGTTTGCTCATGCACTGGAACTGCCCGACATTGCTACAAGTGGGGAAATGGTGGTTGGCAGTCTTCTTGTTGCACTACCACCTTGTCATCATACCCACTCCCACAGATGCCAAATAAACGGCATGCCCGAGTAGGGGGCAGGAAGATGAGTGGCAGTGTTTTTTCAAAATTGCTTAATCGGCTGGCAGCAGAAGGCCATGATCTATCACTCCCTGTTGATCTGAAGGACTACTGGGCTAGACACGGGACTAATCGCTATATCACCATCAAGTAGTTGTGTCCCTTGTTGAGCTCAAACTTTCTCATATTTAGTTACTGTGTCGAAACCGCAGTGCAGGAAATCATGGAGCTTTTTGACGTTGGTTCCTTTAGTTAGAGTCAAAGCTGTTGAATCTGTTTTCGTACGTGGTCCCATTTTTCGGGGGTTTTGTAATCTATTGAAATATACCTATATCTGCAATCCAGGGGATTTGATTTAGCTACCATGCAATGTCAATCTTCGGTCCTACGACTACCATATCTGCACCGGTGCACATTGTTTTCTGTCAATTGGTAGCTTTTTAATGTTCTTTTGGTTGACTAGCTCGCTTCGCCCGAAGAAAATGAATGGTAAAGTTTATGTATGACCCGCTTTGGTCACTTTGTTTTCATTTAATAAAAGTGGGCTTTAGATCAGCAGTTTACCATTTTAAGGAGCGGCCTCTCAGCTGTAGATTAATATAGGATCTGCATATTCACTTCATCCTAAGTCTTCCATCAAATCTATCTCCATGTCTTTTTCAAATTTCAAATGCCTTACCTAAATCTCATTTTCTTCATCTTATCCCTTCATTGTTCCTACTTTCTCTAAGAGAATACTATAATCAAGATGAACCAAGTAACAACTCCGTCTCTCTTGGCTGACAATATCAGAGCTTTCTTTCATCTACCCAACCCAAGAATCTTTATTCTGTTCATCATCAGCAGCACCGCCACCTTCTTCTTAGGCACTGCCTTGATCACGGAATGGTTTCTATACAGTCGATATCACCCCGGATACCAATGGATTGCCTTTTATGCTCCAACTGTAATTGCCTTCCCAATTATCGCCTGGATTGTGTGTCTCATCTTTGCGACTTTCCTGAGCAAGAAGAAAGATAATGTTCAGGCACCATCGTGGCCGTCGTCTTCATCGTCATTTTCATTTAATCTGGAGATTCATGCGCTGCAAGCACTTGAAGGCATTTACCAAGCTCGTGATAGCCTGTCTGACTCCAGTCCATGCACAACCGCAGCAGGTTCAGAAAGAGATGTTACCCACAAAAAACCATCATTCATACGATCACTTTCTACGAGGTTGCCATGCGATTCTAATGATTATACCAACCTTAAACGTACATTCAGTGTTTGATTATGAGTGTTTAAGGTTTTGCTTAGTTATATATAAAGTTTCATCACATTTGGTTTTCTATTTACCCTGAGAACTGGATTTATATGGCTGTAATGGAAACATTGAAACCTTTGTTTTGCATTTTGTAGTTGTCATTTCTTTTGGCATTGTGTATCAAATCAAACGAAGGCTTTCAAGAGAGTAATACCAGAGTCCTCGATCTATACTTGAAAAGCCTTGTCCTCAAATCGTCAAGTGTTTCCTTTCTTGTACTAGTATGACTGTATTAGCAACCTAAATCCAAAAATGAAGTTGGTAAATGTAACACTTGCACCTAGAAAATCTGTGGGATTATTGCTTTGCTCCCGATCAGATTAAGTCTAATGTTGTATGATTCATATACACAGGTTATAATTTTAGAATGTTTTGGAAAAAGATGCCGAGTACGCAGCCGTGTAAGAGGAACTCTTATTATTAATTAGGTTATATAAAAGAAATAGGGTTAATTACAAAAAAAAAAATCTCAATTAATTTTGTAATTATAACTCGAACTTTTTAAAGTAGCAATTAAATCTCATTTTTTAAATTCTAGCTCGTTATTAGTGTCTCATTTAACTTTGTTGTCGTAACTTGTCACATGTTTTAGAAATTCTTATTATTAATACAGATTAGTTAAAATTAACTCGTATAATGAAGACTAATGAAATGACGTGGTTTAATCACAAAAACTAAAGCGACGCCGTTTCAAAAAAATGAAGAGCTTATTGGCGCGCTGCAATGCGAGAGTAACTTAGGGCATTAGGAAAACAAATTAAAAATAAAAGGACGAAGGCATCGAGAGAATAAACTGAAAATAAAGGACTGAGGGATTAAACAAAAGACTTGTTGATGTGAGAGCAGCTTGGGACGTCGGGAGAATAAATTGAAAATGATGCAAAAAGTGGCTTGAAACGTCAGGCTGATGGATTAAACAACGTAGAGTGATTTAAGAATTTTATTTTTTTAAAACGATGTCATTTTAGTTTTGAAATTAAACAATGTCGTTTTATTAATTTTCATTAAGTGGGTTAATTTTAGTTGACGTATATTAATAATTAGAGTTTTTGAAACACGTGACAAATTGCACCAACAAAGTAACGGAGATAAACAGTGGACTAGAATTAAAAAAATTAAAAGTTTAAGTATTTAGTCGTCATTTTTTAAAGTACAAACTATAATTACAAAATTGATCAAAATTTAAGATTTTTTTTGTAATTAACCCCAAGAAATATGTAATTTTTTTTGCATTCTTATTGATCTTTGTTTATATATTATGTTTTTGTTTCACATCAACATAAATCTAATTTCTCATGAACTAGTAGAACAGTGGTATGCCTGGAAGTGGATAATCAATGGATGGCCCCAAAGTGCAGACATTGATGACACAGAACAAGTGATATGTTTTCACCCCAGTAAGCTAGAAGGCCTAATCAGGTCAGGCAATGTTCCATCGATCTTGGCCCATGCGCCAATTTGGTTCTCTAATCAGCCAATGTTATGCAGACAATGCTAATCCATTGCCCTGCAAATTGTACACCAACTAACTTACAGGAGGCAACGCATGTTTTAGGTCCTTCATCAATTACAATACAAGGCAACGGTACTTTGATTAAAACCCTCATGTTTCTCAGTTATTACGTTAAAGTCTCAACACCTCCAATTCTTACATCCACAAGCCCAATGGTACTCGCAATTTCTTAATGGACACGTAAAGTGAAAGCCAAACGAAGCCGTTTTCAGTGTAGTTATAAATGTCGCTCCTAAGTCCTAACTTTGCGGGGTCCATGAAAATTAAGAAGTGAGACCATATAAGATTCTACGTGTTAACGGAAAAGCGTATCGTCAGTTTTCTGACATGTGTCGGTCGTGTGATCCATATCCACTACGTTAGTCAGCAGTTCGGTGTGTGTGTGTCGGCCCTCTGCCCCCAGGCCTATCCTCTTTCAGAATATTTATTACTCTAACTTCAAAAAATACTGAAAAAGGGATTTATTGTAGAAACTAATATTTCACTTACCAATTATTTCTGCAGCCTCTTCATTCGACTAATTAAAAGTTTTAGATCACCTTCGTAATATCTTCTAAGTGATTATTTTATTAAAAAAGACAAATTTTAATAACTTTTGAAAGGTTAATAAGTATTTTTTCTCTGTTACAAAAACCTTTAAAAAAAAAAGACTGTTTTGCTGTAAAATAAAAAAAATATTTCTTTAATAGATATAACTTTTTTAGCAGACAAAATAAAACTTTTTAAGAAGCTCAAATTTAGAGCTTATCAAAAAAGCACTTTTTAGATTGATTTTTTAGATCAATTAATGAGTCTATTTTTTAGTCTCTTTTAACCTTATGTTTTACACATAATTCCCACAATACCCACAAACTCATCTTCCTGTTTATTATATATTTAATTATTTACTTAACTTAGATATTTATTTTGAGATTTATATAATATTATTTGACTTTTTTTATATGTTTTAATATTTATTTTTGATATTACTTTACTTATGTTATAATCTATATAAAAGATTTGGTTAGATACATTTTCATCTATATTTCATATGATTTAAAATTATATAATAATTAATATATTGTACTTTGCATATTGTTTATACTTTAAATAATATTTATATGTGTAAATAATTTTTATTGCAAGATAAAATATAGTTAAAACTAAAAGTGTTTTTTTATTTTTATGTTGCCAAAAAGTCTACTGTATGAAGTTCTTTCATAAAGTTCTTTTTTAAATGACAGTCAAATAGTTAATTGGCTTCTTAGAAAAGATCTTCTCATAAAAGATCTATAGAAAAAATCTACTAATAAAAACTCTACTAATATAAGCCCAATCAAACATAGGCTTCGGTTATAAACCTCCTCACTTTGTAAAGATGGAAAGAAAGTTATCAGTTGTAAGTAATTTTTTTTATATTTTATATCTGTAACTCAAATCTGAAACTTTTTAGTCACAATATAATTTTATTTTACGGTAAAAAACAGAGAATTCAAATCACATATTTACAAATATAGGCTTTGCGTTTTAGAAAGTTTATCATGAATTCCTCGCTGACAAGAATTAGGACTGCGGTAAAAAGTTAAAGATAAAAATTATATATTTTTATTATTTTTAAGGATAGCTTGTATCATTACAATTGATCCATTAGGTATACCAAACCAAACCAAACCAAACCAAAATGTATAATTCGTGCCAAGTTTGTTTTGTTGGAAAAATCTTCAAACTTAGGTGTGGGACCGCAAACGGTAATTTCCTTTACTCTAATTGAAGGTAATTGAATTGTCGTAAAGTTTGGTGAAATATTCGGTTTTTAGTTGGGGGATGACATTCATAAAGCCATCAAGTTTTGAAATGCATGAACCCATGCTGCTACACTCAATTTTTTCTTCATGTTTGTTCCTTTTCTCCCGGCAGCCCACATATGGGGGCATGACATGACATGTTGAATACAAGCATCTTCTCCTTGGCTGCCTGAAGACACAGTCACATTCAAGGAACATACTAATTTCTTATCCAATTGCTGTCGAACTCAACCTTTTTAAACTCAGTAATGAGGTTGGTGGAACATCATACAGCTCTCTAATTATACTCAACTTTGATTAGTTTTAATAGATGAACAAATGTTTGATTACACCCTTTATCCACATGTAATGAATGTTTATGTGACCTAAGGGGATGTCACTAGAGTAGAGCGCATGCATACAACTTGGGACCAACTTTAACCATGCAAAGTAATGGGACCACAAAACTGAGGGAAACCTCGCCCACTGGACTCATTCACTGAAAAGGGTACATTTCTGAAACAGGTGCGGGTGCCAATTTTTAAAGCTCCAGGCCACACAACAACATGATCAACAGACCTTGTTTTGTTCAATCCCTGTTATGGAAACATGTTCTTTGCAAGCAATGCATTACCATGTGGAGTATTATTAGTAGGTAGATGGCAACAACTAGGGACAAAGTGTTGCAATTCATATTCCAAGCCTCTGGTGCATGCAAATGATGCTAAATCGACCAATTTGACTATCTGATAGTGCTACCGCACCTGTTTTTGTCCATTTTTCACAGAGCTTGGAGCCATTTTTGACGATAGAAATGAACATGGCTGATTTTGTTTTCATCGTCCACACATGGCTTGTTGCTTTTTCACAAATTAACCAGGCGACTAAACATTATTGAATCTGTACGGCCAACCGAAACATACCATGCACTCATGACTCATCAAAATCTTAAATTTTTATGGTCCAAGGCAACCGCCTGTTACGTACTTGAAACATGGAGACACCGTGAGCTCAAATACTAGTGGCTTCTTGTGTAGTGGATGCGATGGCTACGACAATTTAGTTACATATTAGGAGTTAAGAGACAATAACAATGCAATGGTCAACACTAAATTTGCATTGTACATAAGCAGGCCAAATGTAGTTTTGGCTTTGTACTAATTTAGGAGTTGCTTGGTTGATGGGTTTGGGAAGGAGTTAACGGGTATGGAATAAAAAGTGAGTGACTGGTTGGTTGTTGATTATCATTATAGGGGTAATAATTTAATATATCACTTTTGAGAAATTCTTCGTACCTTTTACTTAGTATAGGAATGAAACTCATTCCTAAGTAGTGACGTTTTTTTTAAAATATTTTTAATACTAATTAATTAAAATATAGTTAATTTAAAAATATAATATAATATATTAATTATATTATAATTAATTAATTACACTATAATTAATTAAAATATAACTAATTCATTAATTAAAATATTGTAATTAATTAATTAATATTAATTAATTAACATTATAATTAATTAAAATATTATTGTTAATAACTAATTAAAATATAATTAATTATTAATTAAAATATTGTAATTAATTAATTACAATATTTTTTACAAACCAACCGCTATCAATAGTAATGGTAATCATTCTTTCCTCTTAACCAACTATTATAATTATAATGATAATATCTATTTTCATTTTTCACTATATTCATTCTCATTCTTATTATCCTTCTCCTGTTTTAACCAACCGCCCCCTTTAGTCTAGAGGTGTTTTTCTTAAGTTTCAAATATGGATGCAACATTTGGGATGAGCATAATGATCAGGCATAAGTTAGTCCATATACATAATTCATATATGTAACATAATATGCTAATCCAATCTTTAACCAACACATTTGAAAGAAAAATGTAGTCCTTCTCATTTAAAGTCAGTAAAGTTAAAAAAGAGAAAGAAAGAAAGAAGGTTGGCGTACATGGCAAGATCAAGGATCGAAGTCAAAAAGGGTGAAAAACAAAGCAAGTAAGAAGATTGACAGTCACGCAAAAAGATAGCGCGTGGGCGAAAAGGGGGTAAGGGAATAAAAGCCGTCAATTATGTAACATTTTATCCTCATAAATAATTTTTTCTAAGAGTTAAGAGAAATTAAAAAACGAGACCCAACAATTTTGGAAGCAGACTTTGGAGCTAAACAAGTTGACGTCTAATGAAAATGCGGTCGGAATGAAATGCAAATTCAGTCCGAATTCAAATGACATTTCTTATTCAATTGACGCGTCCTCCAACTCCCTCATGATGTCCGTGTCTTAGCCCTCGTCCTCGTTGAAATAGAAACATATGGAGAAAATATAGGAAAAGAAAAACACAACATAGACTAAGAGCAACACGTAGTTGTAGATAGTTCAAGATGTTACGGTAAGACTTAGGTTCAGTTCTTGTTTAGTGAGAGGAAAGTATGAGGGTGTTTTGCTCTTGATGGTTGGTCCTGTTCACCTTGTCATTTCCGTCGCCGATAAAGTTAAATTGTTGCGTGGAGGAATTGAAGCATCTTAGTGTCTTGGACGCCCATTTGTTTGATACTAGGGTCTAGTTAAACAAGGTAGTGGATACAAGTATAAAATGTAATTTTTAGTTTTCTTTGCTTTTTTCAATGGCGAAAGATGCTTCCTTTAATTCATTATCTGATCTTTTGAAAAGTTTTGTTTTTTATGCTCCTCTTGATTGTTTTGAGTTTTGGTTTGTTTGCTAGTTGAAGAGTCTTGGTGTGTTTTATGTGATTTGTTGATTGGATTCTGGCGAAAGACGGGCTGGGTTAAGTTGAATTGGGGCTTTGTAGTGTGAGAGTTTGCAGAATGGGTGATACTAAAGAAGCTAGTGGCGAAGTTATGCAAAGGCTTCAATCTTCATTTGGTACAACGCAGTCATCATCTGGCATTCCAAAGCAGCCATTTTTATTGATGAGCCAACTTGATATTCCACAGTTGAATCAAAACCAAATGGGAGCTAGACATTTTGCTCAGAATTTTGGTGCTGACAACGGAAAGAGAGCAGGGATACCACCATCACACCCCAATCAGATCCCACCCATTTCTCCGTATTCTCAGATCCCGGTGTCTAGGCCAGTAAATCAGCAAATGGGTTCGCAGAATTTTGGCCCGGGACCGACTCACTCGCGATCTTTGTCACAACCATCATCGTTTTTCTCTCTTGACTCGTTGCCACCTTTAAGTCCCGCAACTTTCAGGGACGCTTCATCAACTACTGCTTCAGAGTCCATGTCAATGGATGTGTCTATGGAGGATAGAGACGCAAGTTCTCATTCGGTGTTGCCACCTTCACCTTTTGGTAGAGGCAACAATATGAAGGTCGGTGAGGGTTTACCTCCTCGCAAAGCACATAGAAGATCTAATAGTGATATTCCTTTTGGGTTTACTTATGTGATGCAGTCTTCGCCACCACTTATTCCTTTGAGGAGTCCTGGTAGTAGCTTGGAGCGGTCGGCATCTGTTAGAGAGACTTCTGGGGTGCCTAAACCGTCTCAACTGGTGAAGAAGGAATTGGATAAAGGTGTTGATAGTGGTGCTGAGGGGATGGGTGAGAGGAAATCTGAAGGAGAAGTTGTGGATGACTTTATTTCCTCATTTATGAATTTGGATAATATTGATATGTTGAATTCATCCGGAACAGATGACAAGAATGGTAACGAGAATCGTGAGGATTTGGATAGTCGAGCTAGTGGAACAAAGACAAATGGAGGTGGTAGCAGTGATAATGAAGCAGAAAGCAGTGTCAATGAAAGTGGAAGTAGCCTGCCAAGAGGTGGATTGTATTCTTCAATGGAGAAGAGGGAAGGGATCAAAAGGACTGCTGGTGGAGATATAGCTCCAACCACTAGACACTATAGAAGTGTTTCCATGGATAGTTTCATGGACAAACTCAATTTTGGTGATGAGTCTCCAAGGCTTCCACCTTCTCCAAGTACTCGTCCTGGTCAACTGTCACCCAGCAATTCCATTGATGGGAATACCTTTAGCTTAGATTTTGGAAATGGAGACTTTACTGGCCCTGAACTGAAGAAAATTATGGCAAATGAGAAACTTGCCGAGATTGCTTCAACTGACCCAAAACGTGCTAAAAGGTATAGTTCCCTTTCCCTAGTGATTAGGACAGTTAGTCCAATGATTCTTATAGGGCCATTCATCTACATTCTGCTTTCCTCATCGGTTGCTTGTTTTAGAATTTTGGCAAATCGTCAATCAGCTGCACGATCCAAAGAAAGGAAAATGAGATACATTTCAGAATTGGAGCACAAAGTTCAGACCCTGCAGACAGAAGCCACGACATTATCTGCACAACTTACTCTTTTACAGGTGCCAACTTGGGTTGCTGAAGTTCTTTTTGATAAATGTTGCCTTCTCTGCATTTCTAACTTATATTGGTGCTTTCCATTATGTTATGCATAGAGGGATTCTGTTGGTCTTACAAATCAGAATAATGAATTGAAATTTCGACTCCAGGCCTTGGAGCAGCAGGCTCAGCTCCGAGATGGTATGTGTCCGATCCCTTCCACTTAGATAATTCACACCTCTTTTTTATGTCATCTTCCTTTTTTGTGTCAAGACTAAGTCCTGGATTCATTTGGACTTGTCTTCCCTTCAAAATATTTTTGTCTCTGTTTACCATATGTGTGAGTCATTATTTTGTTTGTCATTGTCTGCTCCATAGGACAATTAATTGTGCTAAAACGATCTAGAAAGTTGAATATTCAGACTAATCGCGAGTGTCATTCACTTCCCCTGCGTGACTTACTTGATTTGAAGCCGTTTTCCGTAACTACGGCCATGATTCTTGCAATATGTTGCTTTAGGAGTTTATAGGCTCAGATTTTATACTTCTTGTAATCTGTTAATTCATTTTGATTGCTTCTTACTCAATTATCTTAATATAGGGTGGATTCTTGTATGCTTTTTATTTTCATATTAACTGTTTGTACATCTCTTGACATCCTCGTCTCTCTTTCTCTCTCTCATAGACTGACACAACCTTGACAATTTACTCGGTACTTATCATTAATGATGTACTGTGCCTTAGTCATGCACCTGTAGGTTTTGTTTCCTAGAGTTTCTACATAACAATGCAATGGCATGATGATAATGATATGACATTGAAACTGTCCATGCTGGAAAATGGCATAATCAGGTTCACTAGATTTCCTTTGTAGTTCACATTTTTTATCTGTTTGCGGAGAATTGATTGGAGGAAATGATGAAATGGGGAATTAAACTTGTTTGTTTGTCCTGCCAATTCTTTTTTTCGATCTTTCAACATGTAGCCTACTTGGCCACTTCATGTGTGATTGTTGTTGAATTTTGACAGCCCTAAATGAGGCGTTAACGGCAGAGGTTAGGCGATTGAAGCTTGCTACTGCAGAGCTCGGTGGGGATTCTGACCCAACTAAGGGTATGGTTCAGCAGGCTTCAGTTAACCCCCAGATGTTCCAGCTGCAGCAACCGCCATCTTCTCAACTCAATATGCATCAACTGCAGCAGCAACAGAGCATGCATCAATTGCAACAACAGCAGCAGTCACAGCCTCAACAGCACCATGGCAGCACAAACCCGAAATCAGAGTCAAATAAATAGCCTGTAAGAGATGATATAGCTATCGTTGAGGTCAAATTATATTGATCGTTTTCTCAAGATTCATTCATTAATTTTCAAGCGTCCAACAACGTTAGAAGTCCTTTGAGATGTGGTGCAAGTCGTTCCTGGCTTGGAACTTCCTTTAAGGTGATATAATGTAGGCATAAACATATATATATATAGCTAAATCATATTTATAATGGTAGATAATCTAATACATGATCCGAACAGTTTGTTAGACCTCGTGTTTAAGAAGACCTTTAGGAGTTTGAATTGATAATGTTCTTCTGTTTATTCCGGTAAGAAGCATGGTTACAATGTCTGCTGCTTCCCATTTGAATTTCAAGCAATGATATCAAGCCTCTGGGGCTTTTGGTCGGTTGACCATTGTTATGGAAAGAGAAAAATGTTTGGGTTAAGATTAAAAAAAAATTAAATAGTTTGAATTTAAAAAATATGGAATTTGAATTTAAAATTTACATCTAAAAAATTTATTGTCGATTCTGAATTATAAAATAAAAAAATTAATCCTATATGTGTAAATAACCCAACAGTTTCTCAATCATGTAACTATTACAAAAAGAGATTAAATGATACAAAAACTATTTAAGTAAATATATATTTATATTTTAATTATTTATTCTGTGATAAAAGATTCTTTAAAGACGAAGAAGAACTGTAACTTAGTTAATATTCTTCTTTTAAAGATGATCTCATTGAAGAACTCTTAATTAATTTTTAAATAAATGTTTACTATGCCAATGTTATCTATTTTTATAGTTATTTTTATTTAAAAATAATTTAGCATTTTATTTAAATTTGATGTGATTTTATATATTAAGATATAAAATTAGTACTAATATATATATATATATAACACAATTATATTTCATTTAATTACAACAATTTTTATATTTTTGTGGTGAGTTTAATATTTAAAATTATTGTAATTAATTGGTTGAATTAGATTAATTTTAGGGATGATAATGGATCGGTGTGATGGTTGCCTATCGATGGCCCAGCCCGTATCTTGACAAGTTACGCCCAATCCGTCTACGCTTTTTTAAAGAGAATTTAACAAAATAACTTTGTTTTATACCTTGCTTTTTAAGGCATACATGTTGTGCGGAAACGTTAATAAATTTTGAAGTGAAAAATAAAATAACAAGAAAAATACCAAGATTTTTATATCGGTTCGGCAATGCCTACGTTCAATTTGGAGACGACTGAATATTTTATTATAATCAATAAGAGCATACAATGGTATTTATCACTCATTTAATTTCCTATACGACCCAAATTAATCCAAACTCACTCACTCCTACTAAAAAAG
>JANKOD010000193.1:30744035-30758767 GCA_026284645.1 Erythroxylum acuminatum | reverse complement strand
TATATGCTATAGTAATCGTATCGTCTAAATTGGGTGATCTAAGTGGAATACCTAATTTTATTCGTGTATTAAACATTTTTTTCCCTTATGCTAAATTTCCGTTCATGGTACCTATAACTTGATCTTTAAGATTTTTCATTCTTTCATCAATAATTGCCATTCGTATTGGTGAATCTATTCCTTCTTGAAAAGTTGATTTTAATAATATTTGGATAGTTGATAGTTGAATATATCATATTTTTGATCGCTTATCCTCGGGTATTTTTAATAGCTATTGATTTATTTGCTCTTGATTAATCAGACTAATGCGAAGATTTCCAATACATTGATCTATTCTTACTGGTGTTTCACGAACCATCTTTCCAAAATAGATAATATTTTTACGATCAAAAACTTGTTTAAATAATGTTTTATGATGTATATCTTGTCCAGTTTTAAGATTCAATTGAGTTTTAGCTATTTGTTTTTATTTTTCCTGTGATAATAAGGTATTTATATGAAATGTACCTTTTGCTTCGGTTAATTCTAATGTATCAACTTCTAATATTTGATTATCTTTCTGCTTACTTATAATATGAGGATGAAGAATAGTATTTTATTAATTAAATTTTATTTTAAGTAATTATACTTTTTATTATTATTTAGAATTTTTAAGTTAATTCAATAAAGTATTTTATTTCTATCTTATACTTTTATAAAGTATTTTAATTTTAAAAAATAAATTATTTATTTATTATATTTTATGAATATAATAATTATACTGATTTTATATTGATTGATTTCATATCAATTTAACAATTAAAATACTCGTATCCAATTTTAAAAACAATAATTAAATTAAAAATTCTTTGTATGAAAAATACTATTCAACAAAACACGAATATTCTAAAGTAAACCAAAAACGGAAGAAAAAAAAATGATGGCCGATTTGGTTCAAATACATTACAGTTTGTACAACTATGAGAATCAAAAAATCTGTTCCTACTTCACCCATGAAAAGAATCTGCGTGGCGAGTCACGTTTCTCGTGGTTGCATGTATTAACAATTTAACATATGCCTCCGGCCTACATAAGTGAGGACCTGCTGTGAGACCAAGCCAGGGACTTGCGCCTCGAGCTTGGGGGAGTGAAGCTAAGCCCAAACATCTCCTTGAAAGCTTGTCCCTGTTCTACAAATCTCACCAGCTTTGCAACTACACTAGCACTCTCTCTGATGTGATCAATGTCCTTGGGATTGCTCCATAAACGACTAGTTAACTGTTGCCTCCTTCGCTTTGAGTTGACCTCAATTCCCCACCTTTGGTACAGCTTCTTCCTTTCTTCTTCTGACAGCCTTTTCCTCATCAGCTTGCTCAGCATGCGTCTCTCACTGTGAAGGGCCTTGATGCTGTTTTCCAGGTAAATAGATAACGTAAGTCTCAGGTCTTTTGTGAGTCGCAAAAAATGATGCAGGGCATTCATTATTCAAAGCTGAGTTTCAAGACAGGAATTGGCATGCAACATGTTGTATTGAAGTATTAAGCATGTGAAAATCTCTTAAGAGTCTAGGTGAAGCAAACAACTGGAATCCCTCGCCGGAAATGAAAACTTTGTGTCATTTCTGCAGATTTCAGATGAACAAAATATTTTCTTTCTTAGCTTCTTATATTACCCCATTAGGCTGATCACGGATAGCTGCATGTGGGTTCATTTCAAGGTCATGAGTATGATTGTCTAAAAGATACAAGAAAAAACCTGGGTACATTGTATTCATAAATTGGGAGAGAGAGCAAACCTTGAAGACAGAGTGAGTGGCCGGTTGCTTCTCACAGCTTGACTTCCTTGAGAAAATGTTTCCTTGAGGAAAGATAAGCGCCTGAGCTCTACTTCCATGTAAATGGAATCTGTCGGGTCACCTCGAAAGAGCAGGAAAAAATAAGTTCTGTGGACTACTGAAACATTGCATGTATGCCAGAGCTCGACTATTGCTTTTTGCTGCTTTTCGAATTCCAAGGGCCAATCATGAGAGTTCTCCACTCCGTGCATGGGATCCAATCCTATATCTTTCACACTCTTTTCTAATTTATCAGCCATGGACTCTGTCTCTTGAGCCTAACATGCAGAAAATAAATCATGTAAAAGGTGCAGTTGAGAGCCGTTACGAGACCAAAAGTAACCCAATTCATAGAAAGGACGTCGAGGGGAGGAAAGTAGAAGAGAGCATTCTCACCTCAGCGTCCACAAGATGCCTTCCATATGCTTTCTGGGCCATCTCCTTCAAACCTGCAACGAAAGTATTAATGCTGGGGATATCTTCATCTACAGATGCTTGGATACTCTGTGATCTTATGTCATCCGATCCAGATTCAAAAGATGATCTAGAACCATTTCTTGACAATTTTCCAATATCAACATCATAATTTAGTGCAGGAAACTTTCTGTGGAAACCTTCTGGTCTTCCACCAAATTGTTTCTCTAATCCGTTAGGTGGGGTGCTCTCACTTTGGTCTAGCTTCTCAAACCATGAAGAAGAACCATTCATGGCATTCTCTCTGCGACTCCAGGTCTTTCGTAAATTCGTTCTTGCGGAATTTGATATCTCGGCTGTAGAAGATAATGGATATTGTTCATTAGGATTACTGACAAGATCATCAATTGTTCTCTGTACATGATTAAGTCTCTGTTCCAATGTGTCGTATGTAAAACCATTTTGCATGTGACTTGCTGCTTCTCCATCTCCATTTGCTACCATTGATACCCCCCGCCCTGCTACAGGCCCATCTCCAGATACACTCAAAGACAGTGTTCCATCGTAATCATCTGTAGAATTGTGTTCATACAAGTTCCCACGCCTTGCCTCTTCTGTTTCAATACATTGAACTTCCTTGCAGTACTCATCCCCATCTCCCGCAGCTCCTACGGCATTATCCTCCAGGCTCGCATATGAATTGGAACTAACAAGTTTCTTTCCAATTGACAGCACTGAGGAAGCATCAGACAAAGAATGCTCATCGGTGTTGTCCTGAAGTTGGTATGGTTCCCCAATGTTGGTCCCGCTGTCTTTATCATGATCCATTGCGTTGAACCTTCTGATACCTCCATTTGGAAAATGAGAGTCAATCATACTTGATGATTCTGATACTGAGCATTCATCTTCCCATATACCCGCTGCTTGCTGACTAGGATGACCACTGATCCCAGACTGTCATTAGAGAGCATGAACTATTAGTATTCGGAGAGAAATAGTATCAAAGGTCTAGATCACTGGGCAGTTACTTAGAGGAATTACCCCTTTTTCCAGATTTTGTTCATGTCCAATCATACTTAACAAATCCTTAATCCGTGATTCAGCAAGATCTCGTTGCTTGGTCAACTCCTTAATTTCTTTCTCCATCTACATAATCAAAAAACAAGTTACATGAATGCCAAAGAAAATACATCATAAAACAGAAAGCCAATAAGAAACGATCAGTTTGTACCCCCATAGATGTTCTCAACAGAGGCAAAGGAATTTAAACCTTAGGTGTAGAAAGGAAAACATTACCTTCTGTATTTGAAGATCCTTCTTCCTGAGCAATGCTGCATAATCACCGGTTGAAGATGCAGGAACAGGAATTCTCAATTCACTTTCCAATCTAGCCAACTCTTTTTGCAAATGCTTAACCAGTGCCTTATCAGACATTACTACATTAACCTGTGCTTTTGTTGTCACTTCTTTTGCACAACAAGCAAACAAGAGAGTATTTCTTGTTTGCTCCACATGGCTACGTGCAGGGCTCAATGTGCATATGATAGCAGTTCTAGCATTACCACCCAGAGCCGGCTGCAAAAGCCGGGTCAGCTTCGAATCTCTGTAATTGATGTGTCCATTTCTCCCCTTACTGCATCCATCACAGTAGGAAATGGAAAATAGTGTAATTTTACAATTTAAAAACGTCTAGTACGGTTCACCAAGTTAAATAGAAATTAAGTAGGCAAAAAAGAAAAAAATGTAGCAGCAGAAAATCATGTGGAAACACAAGGACAGATTGAGCTCTCTTTCCGTTCATCACTTATAGTAACAATATCAGTAATATCAATACGTCTTCAACATTTATATTCCTGTAGCAAGTTAAACCGCTGCAGAAGTAACTAGCATGTATGATTATGGCACATTTGCTACCTTGATAACGCTGGATAATATTTTTTATTTTTATCACATATTATAGGAAAAGCAACTCAAAGGTAATAATTTTGGAGAAGCAACAAGCTAACTTGTAATAAGTGATGAATGTCCTAGTCGACGTCAGGGATTTCAAGAACTGTAAGATGGCATTCTGAGGATATGTTCAAAGGATTTTAAAACATGGTTTTCCAAACGCAGTTTTAAAAGTTTAACAGCTAGGTTTAAATTAACTGATTCACAGCTTACTCGAACAAGTTTCATGTGATACATTATTGCAGTTCAGATGTCAAGTGAAATTCAAAGTTGTCATAGTAAAGAAAGGAAGCCAACCTTAGCTTACGAATGACAGTTCCCAAAGTCAGTAAACTACGATTTATGTGACATCCTTCTTTTAATCTTGCCCCAGAGGACATTGATTGAGATGCACGTTCACTTCCAGCCAAATCAACAAAATTCTGCGGATAAAAAGGTCATTGTTATTTCTATGAACTTCAATCCAGAATTGAAAAGATAGACAGGTCTTCACTTCCTTTACAACTGATAACAAACCAAATGTTGACACATACCACAGTGGCTGAAAGAGTGGTGGAATTCTCTTTGCCTAAGAATTCACGAGCTGAGCTTTCAATCGTCTGCAGAAAATTTTCATTCAGGAAAGTAAATAAGCACCCGACGACCCGGATATTGCACAAATTCTCCATAAAGGCTCCAATGGACAGGAAAGAGAAGAAGAAGAAGGAAAAAGGGTAAGGAGCTCACCAATCTCAGAATTTGATGAGATCTGGAGCTTTTCTCATTCAGGAAGGTCTCCCCTACACGTCTTTGAGCTGCAACGGCATAACGATATAAGTAGGAAAACAACATTTTCCAGCAACAGCAGAGTCTTAAACGGCTTACCTTCGCATAAAGAGAGGAGTTCTTGGAGATGGCCCCAATCCTTTAGTGTTTCCTCAGTGACTTTCTCTACTATAGTCCCTTTCTGATGGAAAATCTCTACTGATTAGAGTGTTTTCTCGAATGGTTTTGAGAGCTAAAATGGTAAGAATTACCTCCACATCATCCAGCAGTCTCAGTGGAGTATTATCTGTGCTGAGAAGATCCCTGATGGCTTCATTATATATCTCAATAGCTGAGAACTTTAAAACAAATGCTCTTTCTTCATGCTGAGAAAGTAATATTTTTGCAAGGAATTCCATCAGCAACAACTTTATTTTAAGGAATAAAAAAAATAAAGCAGAAGCAAATTGCAGCAGAATTTATCATTACCCTGTTTATATAGTCGAATATATCTGCTACTGTATACTCGGTTATCCCGATCATGGTGTATGTCTTTCCACTGCTTGTTTGTCCATATGCAAAAATGCTTGCTGAAAACAATTGCAGATGAGAACTTTTTAATTTCTTTATAAGCCAAACACAAAGGCATCAGCATCATACTTACAGTTAATGCCACTGACAACTGATAGAGCAACCTCCTTGGCTCCTTCATCGTATACTCGCCTTGTAGCACAGTCACCACGAAATACACGATCTGGAAGTAAGGAAAATGACACGAGATATCTAAGCATGAAACTTGAAGTGAATAAGCACCATCACCTCACAATAAACAAGATATAACGACCATATTTCTTACCGAAAGTATAGGCAGAAGGAAATGTGGACCCTTCACGAAGGGTATTCCGATACAAGACGGTGGTCTCATTGATGCACTCCCAATCTGCAACTTCACCAGCTGCAAGCTCTTTCTCATTCAAAGGCCTCAACCTGACCAAAACAAGAATCTTCTCCTCACGAGCGCGTGTCATTTGCATCTTCTCAACCTTGGGTAGCTGTTCCTCTCCAATTGACCCCATTCTTTTACAGCGTTGCTTCTTCTCAGATCAACCAAAAAGAAATCAAAATAAACCCATAATCTCTAAATCCTAAGAGTTGAATAATCAAAGTAAAGGAGTAACTACTCACAACTGCTTCTCCTTTCCCAGAATGCTAGACGGTCTAGCTGTTAAAAGCAAGGTTGTTGCATTAGCCTAAAAGATAGTAGGTTCATTGCTTTTACTAAGAGCGTGTCTGCAACAAGAAGCTTTCTATGAGTAGCATCCAATTAACTCAAAAGACAAGTAACAATAAACATCACTAACTACAACTTGTTATATATACATATATATATATGTATATATATATCAAGGAAAGAATTCCTACATCATCAGTTTCAATCAACCATAAAAGATCGATTTAAGAAAACTTAAAAAGCAACCTCAAAAATAATGACAAACAGAAGTTAATTGCTCAAACTGCAGAAGAAGCCAATTGACGGCAGCATCACAAACCACCCAAAAAATGGACAGCTGCTGATAACTGACAAACTATGCTTAGAATGTGGAAAACTCTCAATTTGCTTAATCTTCAGTCCCAAGTAAAACAATTCAAAAGGAAAAGAAACAAAAACAAAATCTTAAATTGCCCTTTAAAAATTTCTGTGTCTTCCCATCAACAACTGACCCATTTCAACCGTATAACAGAGAAAAAAGCTGTTACCAACTATGCTTGGAAACTAAGTTAACAGAATTCCCTCCAAAAGGTTGACAGGACAATCAAAGTTAGCAACTTTTACTCGGGTATGGTCCCCATTCTAACCGCCCATCTCACTTTATAGCTACATACATGAAGAAGCATTTATATGCTAAACAGGTCGATACCTGAAAGTGGAGTTTTTGTAAGCATTTATATACGAAACAGATTAATACCTGAAAGTGGAGTATTTGAAGCCTCTCTCTTTCTCTCTCTCTCTGCTCTGCTCTGCTCTGCTCTGTCCTCCAAGTCTCGAGCTCTGCAACCTAGAAACCAAAAAAGCACAAATTACAAAATCACCCCACCGTCTTTAATATCAAATTTAACACCTCGTTTCAGTTACATCCTCCGACTTGCACGCATTCTAACCGTTGCTACTAAATCGCAAAAACCAATTTTGATAGAAGAAACGGTAACCAAACTAGCAATAGAAACAAATATAATCTGAAAACACTAACTAATTACATCAAATGCCACTCATCACTTAGAGAGTTAGCACAGAAGATAATGTGAACTGAAAAAGGAAAGAGTACAAGAAAAGTAGACTACGAAACAAAAAAAAAAGAGGCTATGGAATAGTGAAAATAAGCAAGACTCTTCATTTCAGTGCCGGAAAGCTTGAAAAACACGCAGTAGCTTAGAAGTTGAAAGCAGAAAAGGAAAGAAAACAACGAAACTGCGTCGTTCGGACGTTTAACACACCCTCTCTCTTTGAGGAGGAGGAGCTAAAAAGCTGGTACAGCGTCAACGTCGTCGACCATGGTCTCTCTCCCTCTCTGGTTCTCTTTTTCTTCTGATACAAAAACTCTTTCTTGGTCTAATGATGTGTAATTATAATTCTGCCCCTTGCTGTTTTCATTTTTGAGATGCGGGGATATCACGTGGAGCGTGGGGATAGGTTGTCCGATCCCTGCCACGTGAGACTTGGCAATTCCGTAATTAATGGACGGTGGACCACCGGTTTGATGAGCGGTTGGGCAAACGGAGTTATTAATATTAATATAGGTTCTGTTCAATTTTATTTTATTGGTTTTATCATTTATGTGAATGTAAAAGTTGGATGTATAATTTATTGATAATTGAAATTTTATAACCAAAATTTTTAATTAATATAAGTAATAATTTACAAATCACACATATAAAATAAAATATTTGATAAGTAATACAATAAATTATACTAATTTTTTGTCAAATTTATTTAATGTCAAATGATATATTAGACAAAAACAATTTGAAAATTTTGTTCACAAGGCTCTTTGTTTTGCGGGTATAGGGAAAGTCATAATATATGTAATCTTTCCTTTATATTTTTACAAAATGACTGTTTTCATTGCTTAAACTTGAAACCTTATGATCATAAAAGAACAACTTTATCAATTACTCCAAAACTCACCTTCTTAAAAAATAAAGAATGTTAGATATTATTATTTGAAGGTCTGATTTGTGATGAACATGGACGTTGGATTTTTGGCTTATCGGGATATATTGGTCATGCTTCTAATACTATAGTCGAGTTGCAAGCACTTTGGCATGGTTTAATTTTAGCTTGGGATCGTGGCTATCGAAAAGGTATTGTTGAGTTTGATTCTCAAGTGTAGTTAATCTTGTGATGACTTCTTGCTCCAGTTTGTATCCTATGTTTATTCTTATTGGGAACATCAAGACGTTGATTGCAAGAGATTGGTGTTGCTCTCTCCAACATATTTTTCATGAAGCTAATCAATGTGCGGATTTCCTAACTTAGCAGGGTTCCTCAGCTATGACTCGATAGTTTCTTTAGGAGACTCCAACTCCGGAACTTCAATTGTTGCTTCAGACTGATCAGAGATCAATGCCCTTCTCGAGGTGTTAGTCCTCGCTTGTTTCTTGTATCCATTTAATAAAAAAAATTATTAGGTACTAATAGGATTTTGATAAAAAGTTCAATAGCAAATAAGTTTGTGGTATATTGATTTTGAACTTTATGTATGACCAAAATGATTTTAATGTAGGATGAAGTAATGGATAAAAAATGGTAATTATAATGTGAATTTTACTTACTTAACTAAGGTATATCATAAACATACCTATTTTTAAAAGAGAAGTCAAACTTTGGTTTACATTAACCCAATCAAAATTAAGGACGTGCTTTGGAACAATTTGTAAGGTTATTCCTTTGTGATCAGAAGGTTCACTAATTTATAATTTCACAATCCAAGATTTAATATTTTAATAATTTTCGGTTTAGTTATTTATTCAATGATTCATCCATTTCAACCCCTCATAGTTTTTGAAAATTTAAGCACTTTAGTCTTAAAATCAATTGATTGCCAATAAGATAAGTGTTGGTTGTGAATATAGGTACGGTATACTATTGAGTTGTAGTTAACGGGCTTATGTTGGAGTAAATATTATACCCGAAATGAGTAAACTCGTAGGCATAACAAGGGACAAAAGAGTGCCTACAAACCAGCGAAAGGAATAGTCACTAGATCCACCGGTAGATACCCTGATCTTAAAAAAAAAAAAAAGAGGACAAAAGGACAGAGGTGGGCACCCGTGGATTACGGACAGCAAAATTACAAAGAAGAGATGATGAGAGCCTCCTTTTCACCGTTCTGTTGGTTGACTACTTATCGCCTACCTTAACTAATTTAACAGGTTTGGGAGCCCTTTAAATAAATTAGTAATGGACAAAAATTTTAACCATTTCTCATTATAATTAATAATTTTCACAAGTACTGTACTTCCGTGATTGGTCCTACATAAAGTTTCCTTTGAACCTGAAATGTTCATACCCATCCACTTCCTGCTGTCCATATCTAATGAAGCTGTCAGCTCTCAGATTATTCCTTTCCTTATCATTGATTAGTTGTGCTGCTCGTGCCCAACAACAAAAGTTGATCTAAGAAAACGTAAGCAAAATAAGAAGAAAATGAACTGATGGAAACAAGTAATGGGTTTCTACATACATGTATAGAGATGATTCACTAGTTCACCGAATTTAGGAAACCATCTTATCACTTATGGGAAGTGTAGTACCAAGTTATGATGAAGAATCCCACCTGATTCCAGGACTGAACAGCATGTGAAAAAAAGAAAGAAATCACGAAAATGAAAAGGTCAAAAAGGAAACGAAGAGATGATAAAAGTAAAACGAGGGCCTTGTACCCGTAAAAGAAGCAACAGGGAACCTGCAAAAGAGAAAATGGTTAGGAGGCCAACTCAAAAGATACATGTGAATAAAGTAAAACCATATGTACTTTCCAACATGTTATTATTATGATAATCCTTTCTAGGACTGCATTAAGCTATTGTAAATAATCATGGTTATTTTGTTATATACTGAAATATTATTAATGACTATTTGAATACAGTTGGTCAACGATGACTTTTCCATGGTAGAGTTGGGGAGAGATCGTGGAGATAGTGGGGGTCACATCTCTTTCTTACTCTTCACTCTTTATCAGTCAGTTTGCTTTACAAAAATTACCATCTAATAGAAAACTCGGTAGTTGCAGAGTCTTTTCCACAAGTCACTGCGGCAAGTGCCAAGAATGATGGTAAGTTATGATACCTATTACCTGAAATTATGCCACTGATATTGCTTTCTTCGCTCATGTGTTGATTACAGTAATTAAGAACCGCTTGACGTTTGCCACTTACTACTTCATTTGTCCTCTCTTAGACAGTTGTTCAAACGCAGACATCGATGATCATGTAGAAAAAGCCATCTCTTCTACTTATATTTTGTTTCTTCTCCATTTCAACTTGTTAACAATGTTCTTGCACTCCATATTTGACTTTCTAACTTATCTGTGTAATACAAACTCATGGCTTCCCCTGTTGTGCAATGTGGCTCTTGTGAATGTGTGTGTTGAATTTGTATAGACTTAAACGTGTACTTTATCACATCTGGTTGCGTGCCTAATTGTATGTTGACATAGAAATACAAATAAGAAACATTTGTATCATATTATGATTGAATTGTCATATCAATGGATTGCCAAAAAGCTTGTACGAATATATAAATATGAGGCCCGTTATGGCACGCAAGACTGATGGCTAAATTGGACCAACCTCGCCTAATCTCTCGCCTAATATCTCACCTGTTTGAGCATCTCTAAATGGGTTCGATTCGCACTTGATATAATAAAACAACTACTATTATCTTTAGTATTATACTTCTTTTGCATGCTCTGACTTTCTAATACAAGCATACTATCTCTAGTTGTAATATATCTTTTTTCTTTGGTGAATTTGAAATTCATTCAATTCAATTCATTAGAACTTTTGTTACCATAAAAGATGATGTGTCATGTGTAAACTTGATTTTTGTGTTGTAACTTATTGAAATAAGAGATTAAAAGCTATTATATTTTTATTCTCCTAATTTATGAGAAAATGTTAAATTGCTATTCAAATCCTGCAAAAAAAAAAAGTTTGTTACGCTATTTTCCATAAGTCAATGTTTAAAATATTTACTTGAATACGATAAAAGAAAACTCTCAAGGGTGGATAGGGATGACAAGGGCTAGTCTCGCTAATTCTTTAAAAAATAAAAGTATAAAACGACGTCTTTTTTTAATTAAGTCTGGGCTTATGTTACCAAAGTCCAGGTCTACTTGAGTCATAACTATTTTAAACAAAATGATAATGTTTTGCCTAGAAAAATTAGACCTCGAACTGATCTGGGCTTGATTTGGCTCATAGGTCAGCCTATTGAAAACACCTATATTTAGGCTCACGGGTTAGCCCATTATCATCCCTAGGGGTGGAAAGATGTGAATGGATCATAACAGAAAATAAACAGTCTAAACAAAGAGGATGATATGAGATTATTAATTTACACGACTATCTTTGAAGCTTTGTGGCCTTGGCTTAAATTAAGCCTCTTGCTAAAAATCCTTATTGGTCTACCTGTCTATGTAACCTTTCTCTTTTTTGTGCTTTAGCTACGGGGCTAACTCTTTTAGGTACTTCTGCCTTACTCAAATCTCTCAAACACCCATTTCCTTATGATTATTATTTAGAATATTACCTATTTTCTCCTTAATTATGAATTTATATCAACATCATAGTCAAATGGCTTTAAATTGAATCGGATTAAGATTGAATACTTAAAGTGTAATTTTTTGAGTCACATGATTACATCTGATGTGGAGATCAAGATTGTAACAAAAGTTATACTACAAAAAATTGTTTTAAGTACCTTGGATCTATCATTCAAACAGTGGCAAAATAGATGACGATATAATTCACCATATCAAATCACAATGAATTAAATAGATAGGCATCTCATGAGTTTTAAGTGACAAGAAAATATCACTCAAACTAAAAAAGTAAATTCTATAATTTAGCAATGAGGTTAGTCATGCTCTATGAGACAAAGTGTTAACCTATTAAACATGTGCATAGTCATAAGTCAACAATGGTGGAGATGAGGACAATTCGTTAGATGTGCAACCTTACAAGAAGAAATAATATTAGGAATGTAATGATAAGAGACAAGTTGGGGATGACTAGCATCAATAGTAAATTAAGGAAGACAAGGCTTAAGTTGTTTAGACATGTTAAAAAGAGACTTCCTAATACCCTAGTGAGAAGATGCGAGAAGATTATACTTAGGACTATAAGAAAAGAAGAGGAAAACCTAAGAAGAATTAATGGAATGTGAATAAGAACAATATGACCTTACTATAACTTACCGAAGACTTGACCTTTAATAGAAAACTTTGACAAACTAGAATATGTTAGAGTAGTGCTCTAAAGGCAATCACCTTTAGCAATTTTGCACAAATTTTATTTTGATTAATAAAGAGAAAGGCAATTTTCATTAATTTGATGCTCGTTTATATATGAATTGATGTCGATCTTAAATCGAATTAATGAAGTCCATGATACAAAACATAGCTTAAAGGAATTCATGATGAGATCATGATAATAAGATTCCTTTTATGTGCAATTATGTTAGTATCTAAATTATTCCTAGTCATAGGATTAATAAGACAGGACATTATTAATCCGGATAGACTATCACATATTATACTCCTTGATTTGATCAAACAGTGAATCTTACAAACTGTAAGCATAAGATGTTTAAGATAACATGTGGATGCTTACTAAGAGTAGTAAGTACATCGGATGACCAATTATGAGATTATCATATGGATGATCTATCAAATGTCAATGATTAATAACAATGATGCAAATATCCTTAGACTTGAGGTACTCAAAGATATCTTGGATACTAATCCTATGATTTGACATCATTTCTTATTGCCTCAAGACGAGGTCGCTCATAGGGTAGTGATTGAGTACATCTATTAGTATTTGAAGATACTTAGGTAGCTGAAAAAGGATTCACCACTCCTGACAGAAGAAGATGATACCTACGACCTCTTTTTGGGTTCATTACTCAGGAGTCTCTGTCCAGAGCAGTTATGTGACATGAAGAGAGTCTTCAATAACACATAGAGTAATGAGATCTTAGGACAAGAGCTAACATTACTTAGACTAGATGTGACATAGTCAGTCTAGTGGGAGTTGACACATAACCCATACTCCGAACTAAGTAGGGTATAGAATAGTAAAGGGACGAATTGCATAGTAATTGTCGATAAAAAGGTTCGTAAGTTGGATAATTAACCATCGAAGAGTTGTTTGTTAATCCACTTATATTATGGTAAATTGGCATCATAAAACTCTTCATGATTTTCTTGAATTAATAGTTAATTCAAGTAGTATGAAATCATCCATGATTTGCTCAGATTAAGAGTTAATTTAAGTGCTCAAAATAAACGAAAACCTAAGGGTCACATGCATAAAAGATCAGATGAAAAATAAAGTGTGCATGGCTATCATTGAAGTAGGCCACGATCGTGACCGTAGGCATGACAAATGATGCATAAGTGAGTTCTTCACTTATGTACACCCGAACTAACAAGTTAAAATACACTCAAGTGAGAGGATAAGGGGTCCAGAAGTGTTCTGGAGATAGAGAGAAGTGGTCTTGAGTCTTATTTATGCAATTTATGCAACTTTTGTATGAATCTAATTGCATGCAACATAATCTTGATCTATCTCTCTATTTAAGCATCTACTTGAACTCATCTTATTTGGTGCTTTAACCACCCTTACACACTGCCTTTTCTTCATCTTTGCATGTTCTTGAGTGATCAAGGAAGGTGATTGGTGTTTGCTACAACCCAAACAAGGAGAAGATTAAAGAAAGGAGTAGCATTATCAAGGTACATGTGCTGAAATCTCATGTTCTTATAATCTGTGTATGCATACATCTAAGATTTTGGATTTTTGGAATGTCGTGGCCTTAGAATTTAGATTCTGACACTTTCGCAACCTTGTTGTGCATGTGATGCATAAATCCATAGCTCCCTAACAGTGATATCAAAGCCATCTACGCATGTATTTGATGTTGTATTGAGAATGTTCAAATTGTTTGCTGGGTTGTGACTAACATACATGTTGCTTTCGAAAATTTTGTATAAATTGTATGATTTTTTCTGATTTTCTTTCACAAAAATGTTTATAAGGTGATATATTATGTTTCTGTCAAAGAAAATTGCAATTTAATGTCATTTACTATTTTATTTTGAATTAATATCTAGTTTGTTCACATGTTGGTTTCTGGAAATTTCTGAAAAACTGAATGCATGTGCTATTTTGAAAATTTTGTAATAATTCTAGAATTTTTTTTTGATTTTCTCTCATAGAAATGTTTATAAGGAGTTATATTATGTTTATATCAAAAGAAATTGCAATTAAATGTCATTTTCTATTTGATTATGAATTTAGTTTCAGCCTGATGCATGTATAAAGTTCTGGGAAATTCTGAAAATCTGATGAACATGTATGCTTGTAAATTCCATATTAATTTTTATAAAAATTGTTTTTATGAGTTTTCTGCATAGACATGCAAGATAAGATGTTGCCACGTGTATAAGATGCATGAAACTTGTTGTTAAAGTGATTATCTTATGCATGCATGATGTAGAGTATGACTAGTGTTAGAAGTAATATG
>JANKOD010000193.1:30706979-30720950 GCA_026284645.1 Erythroxylum acuminatum | reverse complement strand
GGAATGTTAGGATGTAAACCAAGCACCACTCCCATTGATAGTATAAAGTTTGAGGATGAAGAGGATAAACTTGTTGACTGTGAAGAATACCAAGCACTAGTGGAAAGACTGATTTATTTGTCTCACACTAGATTAGATATTGCTTTTGCCGTGGCTGTTGTAAGTCGCTACATGCATGCACCAAAGAGGTAGCATTTTGAGGCAGTTTATAAGCTCCTATGGTATTTAAAGGGTACTACTAGGAAAGAATTATTATTCAAAAAGGGAGATCAAAGAACAATCGAAATATATACTGATTCAAATTGGGCAAGTTCAGAAGAGGATAGACGATCAACCATTAGGTATTATACTTTCATGTGCGGAAATATAGTCAAGTGGCAAAGTAAGAAGCAAAAGTTGGTAGCCAAGAGTAGTGCAGAAGTTGAACTAAGAGCAGTTGCAAAAGGGATTTGTGAAAGTCTTTGGTTAAAGTGAGTGCTGACAGAATTGGGAATCAATTTTGAGTCACCCTCTGTTTTGAAACCCGAACCGGACCGGACGATTCGATCAGTGACCGATTGGCTATCCGGTCCGGGTGACCCTTAAGAACCAGTCTTTAATTGAACCAATGCGAATCGGGACTGGTTGAACTGATTGGCCACTGGTTCAATGAATTTTTAATTTTTTTAATTTTGCTTTTTTACTTTCATGTGTTTTTTAATTCTTTTAAAAGTAAAACTCACATTTTCTCCAGAAATCTAACAGAAGTATAGAAATTTATATTATTTGATATATTTTTCTATTGTTTTAATATTACTAATATTATATATAATTATTGCGTAATTATGATGTCACACTGGTTCGACCACCGATGACTAGTAAAGCCTCCGGTTCGACGTCCGGTCCGGGTTTCAAAACTTTGGATCAGTCACTTATAAAACATTATTGTGATAACAAGCAGTCTTAAGCATGACACACAATCCAATCCACCATGAGAGAACAAAGCATATTGAAGTTGATCGACATTTTATCAAGGAGAAGATAGAAGATGGGACTACATGCCTAACTTATGTCCCAACGAAGAAACAGACAACAGATGTGTTTACCAAAAGTCTTCAAAGACAAGTGTTTGAAGAATGTATCAACAAGTTAGACATGATTGATAACTATGATCCAACTTGAGGGAGAGTATGGTCAAGATACATATTATCTCATAATGTTATAATCTAATTGTAATCAGATTCTATGGATTAGATAGCAGTATCTTAGAAATAAACATTATCCTAGGGTTATCTTCTGTATCTGTATAGATTATCTAGCCTATTCTGTACTCATATTCATGTATATATGTACTACATTCTCTTAGTAATATAATACAGAGCAAATCAGCTCCAATTCACATTTTTGCTTTGCCCAAATTGTCTCATTGTATTTGTCTCTAATCTAATTTGCTAAAAAAAATTAAACATAAGATGGCTTTATCAATAAGATTTTGAGTACATAGATATGAGAAAAAGAAACAGTTGCTTAGTTCATATTATCTGTTTGAATTGAATAGAACACTAATCAGTTGGGGTATGGCAGAAGTTTACAATAGATAAGAATGTCTTATCTGTTAATTCAATGGAAGATCAATCGTTCCACTAACTTAGCTCTTCTTTCAACTCTGACCATGCAAGCTCATATTCCTGCCAACTCCAGGATCCTCAAGATATCCCGGGTTGAATTGAAGGTTTCATTTGCTACATCAAGTGACCCACAATTACTTCTTTCAGGAAGACTAGACATAAAAATCCCTGTTGTCTGCATAGACCTTTTTTTATATAAAATGCTGTCAAACGTATCGTTTACAGGTAAATTATGGAAAACTGAAATGGTCACTAACACCTTATCTAGTTGTTTTAATTTTTAATTAACTCCAACAAACTTGTTCCTATCATAGCTGGGTATGAAATTGTTTTGTTAATGGACTTGAATCCATACACTATTGATAAACCTACAGATGTAGCCCATGTTCTCTATGCTGTAAGATCGTAACAATAATCCATCCATCTTGAAATATGTATTAGATATCCACCTCCAGGAAACATCATCTTGACAGCCCGTCTTAAGAACCACCCCACATTTTGATCATAACACCACAAAGAGACAGATGGTTTCCTGTCCAGTCAGCATCAAACCACCATTATAATTTGCATCAGCAACCTCCATCCTGTCCCTTAACTAGTAGGACATGTCTTGTATGGAAAACTACTCATCTTGAACAAAGGGGGTTAACCATAACGGGTCACATTTTCTTTCAACTGTAGCATCATCACCACTTGTTTGAAAAAACCAGCGGGGTCTTCCGGTCATTATTTATGTGAAACTACCAAAGTTAGCTAATAATGAGAATGGCAGGAGTCAAGCGTAGCATACGGGTCTAAGGTGTGTGGGAGCTCATGAAACAAGTTAAGATGGTAGATAGAGCGCAGGCTGGTTGGTTTCCATCCACAGCTAAACTTAATATGGTGGTTGGTGCCTAAAGTTCATTGTAGTCCAATCCTCCAGTTAGCAGAAAAGTGCTTCTTGTTATCAGAATCTTGTCGTGTAACAATACTAAGCCTATCTCGAGTAGATGGTACTGCTCTTTTTTGGCATGAGTTTCGATCATGTGACCCTTTTTGTCGAACTTTTTGCTCTTTATAGGAGACATGGCATACATCACATAGCAGTGACGCTTTTACTTTGAAGACCTACCAAGAGAAGTTAGTGTGTTTCAATGATTAGATTAGTGCATAATGGAATATAATTTTCTGGAAATGTGTTTCATATGATCCTTGATCCAGATTAATTAAATGTAGTAACGTATTATGTTAGCATTTTGTCTAACTGGAATAACGAATGAATCTATACATCAAGTCCTGTCGTTGCGCAAATGTCAAGTCTATTATTTGACCGAATTTACTTGCAAACTTCACTTTTTCAACTAAATTCAATCTTATGAGGCAGAACATTAACTATGTTGGTCTCTCACGGTCATCATATGTCAGTCCCACCTGACCAATGGCTCAAGTGAATTCAGACTCAACCGGTATAGCTCTGCAATTATTGTTCTTTTAATGTTCAATTATGTCTCTTTCATGGCAGTTTGATCATGACCATATAGAGGGGACCGCAAGAAACAAATAATAATTTTTTTCCCTTTCTTTTGAACTTTTACACGAGTGAGCAGTTTAACTTCTCATCTTCACTTTGTGAAAAGCCACAATGAGTTGTTGTAATCCCATCCCAATCCCAGGCTTTCAAATGCACCACTTAAGAAGCCTCTACCCTCTTTGCTTTCGCCAAGATGAGAGACATATTTGCTACTTTGAAATGCCAATGTGAAAATTTGGCTTTATATACTTAAAAAAGGAACCATGTTGGCCTTCAGCTGAAGTTGGGATTAGCTGCAAAATAAGCCAGCACCCCCACAAATGGTGCATTAATGTAGGTAGTTGGCTCAGACTTCTTAAAGTCTGCACGATCATCGTCATAAGAATCGTCTTCACCAGGGCCACCCACAATGGCCCCAACAAGAACATTAGAATTTGGATCAGTCGAATTAAAGTAGAATGAACCCTCTTTGCAGGCCATAAATTCAGGATGATCCTTAATGGAAGGTAATGATGAGCCGCGATGATGAATTCGTTTAGGATAATTGTTACTATAACCAACCATGTAAGATAATCCCTTAGGATTATCCCCTAAAATGTAATCGACTTGAAGCTTGGCCTGTTTACGAAGCGAATAAGGACTGACGTTAATGTTTCCACAATTGACAGATTGAGAAGTTGATTCAAGGTATTTTGCATAAACAAGTAGGAGAAACGAGATGGTTGTTGCATGCTGGAGGTTGCTGCCTCCTGGCTTGTAAACGAGGCCACCAGGAGTGTACTCAATGTGAGAGGAGGATGATTCAGGGATAAGAGTGCACATGAAGCTTTCCGCTGATGCTTTGTAGGATTGGAGTGAGTACATGTTTCCTTGCAGTACTTCCTGTACCAACACTAGAACCTTAATTAGGACAAGTTATGCATAATTTCACACTACTTATAACGTGTTAAAGGTTGATGGCGATGGTATTAGGGATGTTTTTCGTCAAGAAAAGAAATAAGTTGGCAGAGACCTTGGAGACAAGGACGTTGAGGCCAGCATGCTTGTTGTCCCAACCAAATTCATTAATATTATCATCAGCACCGAGAGTTTTCCCATTGCTTTCGATATAGCTAAGGTAATTATCATCATAAGATGCTCTCCGAAGCCATGCAGCCCCCCATAGCAGCTCATCCTGACAAGAATTATTCGAAACAGATATAAATTGATAACACAACTCAGAAACATCTTAAATAAGTTGTCTACTTACTTGATATCCATCAAAATCACAATAAAATGGGCAGACACCATCTCTGATATTGGAGTTGTCACTGTAAGCTCCTCTGTAATTGTCAGCGAATTGAAAGGCCTTGATGGCATTTTTCAACAATGTGTCAGCATATCCCGGGTCAGATGATCGGAATATCATGGAAGAAGCTGCCAATGCAGCTGCAGTCTCGCCGGCAACATCTGACGCCGGGTTTGGAGCATCAACGGCATAAACAGTCCTAGGAGTATCCATGTCTTCTGGTCTTTCCCAGCAACTATGGTCTGCAATTGGATCCCCCACCTGTTGTGACATAGCATTAACTTGCACAAATTACATTACAAATTGGTAAATGGACATCTACTAGTCGCCCTGCAGACATTGAGTTAGACTTTGCATTAATCAAAAGGAAGTCACATGCAGTCTGAGCTCTCAGGATGCATATATCAACATCAATCCAATTCAAGGATAGAGAGTTGGGCGGATTGGTCAAGCTTTTATTTAAGATCGACCGAACATCAGCTTATGCTAAATTGAAAAAGAAAAAAAACAGGAAGAGAAAAATGTCAGTCAGGAACAATAACCAAGAAGTAAAATTTTTTGTTTTTTATAATCCACTATCAATACTCTACTCTGAAATGCACAGAAGTTTTTCATCAAGGATCACTAACCATTCTAGTCCAGTAGACGGCAAATATAAGTTCAATGAAACTGAGAGTGATGAGGTTAAAAGGCGGTTCTTGATAGAAAGGTAACCAAAAGAAAAGGGCAATGTCACTTCTGATTAAGAATGGATTCATTTTATTCATTATCCATCACTGTCAAATGGTATATTTAAACTTACGGGAGTAGCAGTTAGGAGTTTAGATTAAAGTATTTCAACACCAACTCTGTATCAGTATTCGGATCCATGAATGCTGAATCCCATCTCCAGTAAAGAAAGAGACAAACACACATTTCGAGACAAATAAATTCTCGATTTCGTCAAAACCAACGTCAACCGTTTAGTGATGACCTGCCTGGACCACAAGGGTCAATCCACGAGAGGTATCTATGAAGTATACCGTGAACCACGCAAGTCCACAGAGCCAACCCTCCGTTAGTTAAACCACGATAATCCGAAAACTAGCCAACCACAGTCACCAACTAACTCAGTCCAAGTAAACGAAACATAGCACTCTACTTACCTGGACAAAAATACGGTTCGGTTGTGAAACAGTTTTGAGCAAGTAGTCGGTTGCCCAACGCGTGGCCACAAGGGTGTTTCTCAGCTCATTTGATGGCATCAAATCACCGAACTCAATGACACTCCAAGCCAACATTGTGGTTGTAAATGCCATTGGAAAGCCAAATTTGACATTGTCACCGGCGTCGTAGTACCCACCAGTGAGGTCCGTGTTATAAGTCCACCCATCACTCAGGCCTGAATTGGCTCGCCAAGTTGCACGCTGGTCTTGTGGCAAGTAGCCAGACCTTTGGCCCTCAAAGAAGAGAATGGACTTGGATAATGCGTCGTTGTAGTCATGGTAGCTTGATAGAAACAGGGGCAAATGGGAAACAAGCAGTGAAATGATGAGAACAAGAGAAGAGAGTTGAAAGGGCTTCATGGGTTTGTTAAAAGATTGTATCTTTATGTTATGGTGTCTGTGTTATGGTGTTTTTAAGGTATTGGATTTGGTGGCCTTTAGGTAAGTGTCACGAGAGAGAAGTAGAGAGTGGGATGGAGTGCGTGTAAGTGCCGACACTGGCTTGGCTTGTGTCAGATAGTTTCACATGTTAGTGAGTGTCCAATACTTGGCTTGGCTATAGGTAAAGTGGGGCTTTTTAACCTTTTATTCATTGGTCCCTTCCTTTATTGCGAAGGTGTACGGGTTATTTACTGATCTTAGGAATGGGTAACGAATACACTCTGTCCTTGGTTGCTACTGGTTACGACAGTGGCATAGACAAAGATTGTTATGGAAGTGAAAATTCACATCCAACAAGAGATCCCACCTCCATAACCTGTCGCAATATTACTAACTTGGCACTTATGGTTTGAAATATTGGTTTCATCGTCAAAGTTGACATTTTGAAACTTTTTACAATTGAAGATAGACAAGTGAACAGATTGGTTTCTGCCATGAATTTCAGCTTAAAATGATGTTGTTAGAACAATCAGTAGTTATATAATTGGCAAAAAAACAGAAAAGAAGAGAGATTGGTCTCTAAGTTTTTTGTTCAAGCATAACAGGAAGGTTTTGAGAGCTTGGGGACTATGTATGTAACTCTGTTCATGGGAAGGAAAAGTACTTGAACATGTTCACCGTAATTAGACGGAAGAATTTGATTCCCAGGCGGGACGGAAAAGAAGGCAGAGGACAGAGAGATAGTAGGGATTTGTTTGTCCTGTGCAGATTCTTATCCTCTTTGTCGTAATCAGTATCGGGCGGTGCTCTTAGGCTTTTGTGTATTTGTCCAACAAAGATATAATTGTTTAAGGGAAAAAGGTACATGCTTGGAAACAAGTAAACACAGCATAGAATAGTTTGTTTGATGTAATGATTACTGTGGAAGTGCAATAAATCTCTTTTTTCTTAAATTGATTGCTCATTAAAAAGGTATAGATCACATATGTTGCTCTTGAGACAAGTTTGAAGATGCTTGAAATGAAAGACAGATTCATGAGAAGCCCTGAAGCTATTGCCAAATTGGTATAAAGGAAAATTTCAGTAAAGAGTCACTACTGGAAACAAGAGATGCTGACAGAGGGCTGAGCCAAGTTCTGGGGAATCTTCTGATCGCGAGTCCTATCTTTTTCTGCTGTCTGCACTTGCAAGTTGCAACCGTGCGTACACCTTAAGCGCTGCCCTAGTTTTTATGCTTTCAAATAAGGTATCAGTTCATTTGTTCTCGTTACTTTGTTTGTCCTTGTTTCATTAGCATTCATCGGTTTATTCTGTAAGTTCTATTAGTGATGGGATGGGCAATAAGGAAAATTGCTTTTTTTCATAATCTTTTTCTGCTGGGGATACGACTAGGATGTGCATTTGTTGGATTCTTTGTACAAATATGGGTTCAAGTTTCTTCTGGGCAGGTACTTTGCCCTTGTCAGAAGCAAGAAATCATCACATATTAGAACAAAAGGAGTAAACAAGAGTCAAAGAGAAGAGGCATTCTTTAATATATTGTTTGTTCCTTTCTTCGGTCGGTTGCACCCAGACTCGAACAACTCCACTTTAGGCATAATGCTTAGGCTACAATTGGCTGCCGCATAAACACCTAGCAACCCCACTTTTTGTATTAACACGTGAATGTCAAAATTTTCACCCATCAAAATGAAAGGAAGGAAAGAAAAAAAAGAGAAACTTTACCTTTGTCACAAGAAAGAGATCATAGGGATTGCAATTTTTTAAAAAATTAAAAATATAAAATAATATTTTTTAAAATTAAATTTGGGCCTAAGCTGTCTAAGCCTAGGCTTGCTCGAGACCTAACTATTCTAAATAAAATGACGTCGTTTTATTCAGAATAGTTAAATCACAGGTCTATTTAAACTTAGGCTATCTAATAGGCCAACTCATTGAAAAGACCTGAATCTGACTCATAAATTAACCCATTATCATCGCTATGATCATTTGATTTATTGCTCTTACAATTTAAATAAAAATTATGATTTTTGGAAATAAAAACTTTGTTAGATTTGCATGATTATATATTGAAATAGCTTTCTTTTTTCTTTTTTTAATTCATCATTATCCTGTAATTAAAATTCAAAATTGACAAAATGAAATTAAATTGTAAAGTTCACTAAAAGCTTTGTAGAGAATTTAACTTTTGAAATGAATTAAAAAACATTAATAATTACTTCATTACATAAGGTTTTCTGTTTTATAAAAATTAAAAAAAAGCACATCAATTATATATAACCTTTTTTATATTTAAAAAAGATTATTTTCGTACAAAAAATACAAGTACAATAAGCTAATTTGTTCGACCAATCATAAACAAATTGTATAGAAATTATCTTTCAAAAAAAAAATTGTATAGAAATTGTGGACTTGGGCCTTGAAACGCTTGTTCTAAAGCTGAATATAATCCGATTGGAAGCAAATTCTGGTCCGTCACTCTCCAAAATCATCCCTTTTGCCTAATAAATCTGCAAATCCATAGATTCTCCGTCCGTTCGCTGCACTCGAAGGCCGTATCCGTTGCTGAGCTTATGAACTAGGGTGCGTATCCTTAATCCTTTGAAAGTTTGCTCTTTTTGAGTTTAGGGGCTGAGTATAAGTTCGCTTCGAGAACCAGATGCTATGGTTTGAATCTCATCTTCGCTCGTTGAATTTGTTACTGGCTGTCTTCTCTGGCTCCTGTTTTGCTATTTGACCCTGAGGGGAAGGTGGAGTTTTCTTAAATCTGGAACTTAGTGATGCTTTGTTTTTGTGTTTGTTTATACGGTTCTTGTGATTTTGGGTTTAATTTTGGATAACTTTCATGGACTGGTCAACCATTTGGTGCTTGTATTGCTATTTGGGTGTTTAATTTTGCCTGATTACAATATCAATCGATGGAGTTCGTTAAATACGAATGTTAAAAGCTTTTCATGCCCATGTTCTTGTATGAAAGTGTCCTCCAATTGAAGATGTAGTGGGGGTGTTCTATCTTCTAACGGTGCTTTGCAAACCAATCAAAGCCAGCTTGTGACTTTGTTGAAGATGTTGAACTTTTGGCAATCGATTAGGTATTATTGTGGTTTTCTGTACTCTAATGGTGCTCTGCAAACCAGCCAAACACAGCTCGCGACTTTGTTGAAAATGTTCAACTTTGGGCAATGACTTGGGTGTTCTTCTCTGTATGGTATATGTGTCAAAGTGGAAGACAACTTTGGAGACATCCAATGCTGATTAAGAGACGTGATTTTATGTAACCGTTTTTTGTTCTACAACTAAGTCTATGTTGAACCCATATTGAACCCTGGTTACATACTGTGAGTTTTACTGTAGCTTCAGTCTAGTTTTCCATGTCCCCCCGAATTCCAGAGTAGGTTGTTTCTGTTTGAGAGCTTTATATGATGTTGCTTAGTTTTCTCTCTTTAATCTGACCATAAGCTCTGATAGGTTCCTATTTTCCTCCTCCCTTTTAGTCTCTAGATCTGTAACAAATGTGGTTTGCATGATTAGTTTAGAAGATGGGAGTTTTTGTCAAGTTCTACAACTACCTGAGCTTGATGTTGCATGGGAAAGGACAATGTTGCATAAGATGCTTAAATGATGTGGGCGAAGAAATAGTTCATTATTTTCCTGGTGTTGGGGAAGGGACAATGGTGGCATGTAACTGATCTAATGGATTTTGTATGAAAAAAGCATTTTGTTGTTTCTAGTTGGGATATGGTGTTTTTGTTTTGAAGGGTTGGTGAGGGATTTGAGTTCTAGTAATGGATGATGACGGGTGTGGTTGTAATGTGGACAGGGAGGGGGCAGCAGGTGTTGTTGTTGGTCGTGTGTTTGCAGAACAGTGGTGGTAGGTTTTTTGGGGGAAGTTGGAACATGAGTTCAGATAGCAAGAGCCCAAGCAGAAGCAGGAGCAGGAGCAGGAGTCCAATGGATCGGAAGATCCGTTCCGATCGCTTTTCCTACCGTGGTGCACCATACAGACGAGAGTCTCGTCGGGGTTTCAGGTTTTCTAGTTTTCAATAATTCAGCTTATCTCCCACTTCTTGTGCTCTGGAAGTGGCTTTCTGGAGTAAAATGGGTATTAGATATGCTTCTTTGAAACTTCTTCTGTTTCTAGTGCGCCCTCTGCCCACTTCAAGGAAATATTTTGATATATGGTTGGGAATTTTTGAAGCTCATTTAGTAAAATTAATCCCTGGTGTATTACACGCTGCTGCAAAGTGGAGTAGTTATAGACAAGATCTGTTTAAGATGAACTAAAATTGCTGCACTGATCTTGCGTGAATTTATCTTTTCAGTATGCTTCTATGTTCTGCTTAATGGTCTGTGTTCTATGGTTTTGTTAGCAGCCAAAGCAATCTGTGTAAGAACTGCAAACGGCCAGGTCATTTCGCTAAAGAGTGCCCAAATGTGGCAATATGTCATAACTGTGGCCTTCCTGGGTATGGGATTCTTATTATACATTTAGTGTTTGTGGCATATGGTTCAAGCACGGCTTGTTAATTGATATCTTCTAATCTTTTCTCTATGCAAGATTTGCATATCAAAATTTCAGTATACTTCCTTGGCTTTGAAAACTCTGCCAAATTTTAGTTGCAAGAATCATGCAACGTGTACAATATGAACACTGCTTTGTTGTTTAATTGGTGTTCCTGCTTGTTTGGGAAAACTCATAATCTGCAACTCCAAATTTACTTCAAAATATATCTTAAATGGTCTTCAAGCAGAGATTTTTTATTTAGCTTCCATCTTTAGAATCTCCAATTTTGAGACATGTTATAGGATTATTGTATTGTTTTTGACCTTGGCGGTTTCAAGAAAAAAAGACAGTGGCAATTTTGTCACCTCAAGCAATTCCTAGGCGGTTGTAGTCTTGAGTTCTGTACTTTCGTATTGCAGATATTTGGTTAATTTTAATTGAGGCAACTGCTTTGTATATGAATGGTTTGATTAGTCATTTAATCAATTTTTATAATGTTCATGTTCCCAAATGCTGATGCGTAGTCGGTATTTTCTTGTAAAGTTGGAGGTAATTTTTTTCCTTCAAAACTAATTGATACGTAAAATTATCAAGCGTGTACTAATGCATTCATATTTCAATTCCTTCTTTTGCATTAACAAATGAATGAGTTTTGTTGAATTTTTCATGCCTGAAAAATCCTGTAGGCACATTGCTTCCGAGTGCACTACAAAGTCACTCTGCTGGAACTGTCGGGAGCCTGGCCATATGGCCAGCAACTGTCCAAATGAGGGTATATGCCACACCTGTGGGAAGGCTGGACATCGTGCTAGGGACTGTACAGCTCCACCAATGCAACCTGGTGACCTTAGGCTGTGCAACAACTGTTATAAGCAGGGCCATATAGCAGCTGATTGTACAAATGACAAGGCATGTAATAACTGCAGAAAGACTGGCCATCTAGCACGGGACTGCCCAAATGAACCTATTTGCAACCTTTGCAATATAGCTGGACATTTGGCTAGGCATTGCCCTAAAGGCAACGTTATTGGAGACAGGGGTAGTAGCTTTCGCAGCAGTAGCTACCAAGACATCGTTTGCAGGAATTGCCACCAGTACGGTCACATGAGCAGGGACTGTATGGGACCATTGATGATCTGCCACAACTGCGGGGGTCGAGGACATAGAGCAATTGAATGTCCTTCTGGAAGGATGGTGGACCGCTATCCCAGGAGGTACTACTGATGGATATGGACTGAGCTGTGGCAGTATGTCCTAGTTTATTAAGATTCCTCAGTTAGATTCTCATGTAAGTCGAAATGTTCAAATTTGATTGGCAGTGAGGAGTAAGATGGAAACTATATTTTAATAGAAAGGAAAGCAGATGATGATATGGAGCACTTATTCTCTGATAGAACATGTCATTTAGTTTTGCAGCGTCCGTGGTTGTAATAAGTAGATGAATGTTACCTAAGGACTGTTTTACTACCTGTCATGTAAGAAATGCTGGAAGATGCTTTCATCCCCATGTGTGCTCCTTAACTTTTGAGACATCATAGCTATTAGTTTATGATGTTATGAGAGACGAGTGAACTTCCTCCAGTCACCAAGCAAGCCCCGAAGCATCGTTCGCGTCGCAGCAATAAAAGGAAGTACTTTTAAGATATTTTTAATCTCTAAACGGCAAACAAGGTCGAACGTTCATACAGTAATGCACTGAAAGGGCTGTGGTGCACTGAAAGTGATTAGGGCGTCGAGCCAGAAACATGTGATCTGATTTATGATATAATGATTCGATATAAGAATTGTTCCATGTTTATCCAAATTTATATTATCTAAACAAAGAATATGTTTTAAAAAAAGTAAGAAAAATGTCCTAACTTCCGTTGCAAGCACAATTCTACTCCTAAAACATTTTCGATTGAATTGGGAATTAAGGATGAAATTAGGGATTGAAAGAAGTGACAAAATCTACTATTTATTAGTTGGGATTATCAAGATTTTTAAAATCAGACCGAGGACTATGTGGTCCGACCTGAAAAAAATTTAACAGGTCGGTTTTTATACATAGAAGCTATTAGGTAAAATCGAATCAGACCACTGACCGGTTCAAACTTTTTTTGGTCAGACCGGACAGTCCGATCTGGTTTTTAAAACCTTGGGGATCATACATTATTAATGACAAGCTCTTAATTAATTTTTAAAAGGTTAAATAGATTTTTTTTTCATGAAACTTAGCCACGGAGGTTTAAGTTGGATGATTTTCATAATGTTGGGAGTCTTTTTTAGACGTTGCTAGACATTATGATCAAAATTAAATTCTAGCGATAATGTTAGAATCTAAAACATACCTTTTAATGTATTATAAATACCTGCTAGATCTCTTACACCTATTAAAGTAAGTTTTTATGGACATTCAAATTCTCTCACATTAGGACTTTTATGTATTAAGAAAAGTGCAAAAAGACCTTATTTGTGTTGTTTCAGACAACTTTTGTTCAGGTTGATCGAAAGTTTAGAAAGTATGTTATAAAGTCGACAAACTTATTAAAATGTCCATCGACTTATTTAAATAAAAATAAAAATAAAAAATATTTTTATTTATGTGATTTCATTGTTAATCATAAAATCGATTAATAAAATTTGTGTTAAGTCCAACAAATGATATCATAGTGATTAGATACTCCTCTTATTTAAAATGGGGATTTTTAATTTTGTCATATTGAAATTGGAGAAATTAATATGTTTGTAGTTAATACATAATGTGTTTGTTGGTTAGTGTTAGCTCCTTCACATTGCAGGACCCTTTTTGTTAGCTATTGGCAAGCTTTGGCTAACTAGAAAGGCATGCCAAAAGAACCAAGACAATTTAACCAAGTAAGATCAAGAATGGGTAGAACTTTGGCTATCTATGATGGACCGTGAAGCGTTGATTAGCTTGAATAGGGCAAGTTGGACTTGCCTAAGACATTTTTGGCGGGACTAAGGATAAAAGTATACTCAAATAACAAACTGTATACGAATGGACTAGACTATGGGTGCACATTGGTTGGATCATGTGCGAATTGACTCGAAATTTACTAACTATCACCTTTAGATGAAAGTCATTGGTGATATGACAAAGTTAGTGATATGAATCATCAAAAAAGTGGGAGAACGTGGCAAAGAACATGGATGAGGTATCTTGTCTCCATTTATCACATGTTTTTTTAAACTTAGAAGTGGGTTATTGGTAATATATTTAAACCACCCACTAAAGTAGTACCTAAAAGGGGTTGAGGATGTCAACCACCAACTAAGTTAGTGACTTAGCGCTTGTGCACAATTTCTTATATTCTTGCCCACAAGTCTCCAAAAGCCTATGGCCCTGTTTGGTAGTCAGCTGATTGCATTTAGTTGATAACTGATTCTATCAACTGTTAGCTGATAGCTGATTCTATCAGCTGGTTTGACCAGCGGATTGCATTAGCTGTTTGTTAAAGATGTTTGGTAAAATT
>JANKOD010000193.1:30659487-30704437 GCA_026284645.1 Erythroxylum acuminatum | reverse complement strand
ATACCTACAAATCAACAAGTAAAATTATATTCTAAATAAACATAACACTAATATGTCTAAATATAAAGAAATAAATATTAAAAGATGTAATAAAATTATAGATTACCAACAAGATAACAAAATATAATAAAATAAGATAACTAAGTTCATAATGTCTTAAAACATACCATGTAATCATAAGTGCACAAATAATAAAAACAATAAACTAAACATAGTAATACATAGATAGAAACTATGTTTACTTTTTGTGTTTGTCATACTCATACATAAACTTTATGTATTCAACTCTCTTTGTATCATCTGGTAAACCAAAAAAAATGGCCCTTTTCTGCGGATCTTCAATCAATAAGCAAGCAAAGTAAAATTCAGGAGTACTAGTCTCCAAACCAGGCAAGGTATATAGTTTTTCCAAAGCACTCGTAACCTCATGATGTGACGCACCTGCACCAGTACTTTGTGATGGACCAATATTCAACGTGTTAAAAAATTTGATAATAGAACTGTTCATCTCCATTGTTGCACTCTGTCTATCTTGAATCAATTGCATCATATCGTCAAATCTCTCAGACATTGCTGCAGATTTTCCTACCCTTTTAGTGGAATCAGTTCTTGCACTCTTGTTGCTTTGTGAATTTTCATTCTCCAAAACTCTTTTGCATCTTCTTCTCTCTCCTTCATCTTGTAAAGCTTGAGGGGTAGCAACAGGAGTAGGTGGAAAGGTCGGGGTGGTTTCTCTCCACACCTCTTCCCAGTCACCAGTCACTTGATAATTGTTTAGACCACTAGTCTCACCTATATTTTCATGATCATGATAGCCTGACAATTGATGATGAACATTATGACTATTAGGTGGAGAAGGAACATATACGTCCTCAACTTGTCGTTGTTCATGTGAAGGGTCAGCCACAGGACAAAATGTAGTTTCTCCTCGGGCCAAACATCCAAAAAGTTGATCCAACTTAGATTCAAGCTCAGGTTCAAGCCCTTCCTCTTTAAATGTTTTAAAATTGTTGTTCTCCTACACAAAAATAATTAACTTATATTTAACTATTTATTTAGCATTAAAGTAAAGGAAAATAACTTAAAATGGGCTAACCTTAATCTTCAAAGTCCACCATTCCTCACTAGCGGCAATTGTTCCTTTGTCAAAGTCCCATCCTAATCCCGTTTCTTTTCCTTTCAACTGTTTCCAAAGACTCCATCTAGTTTTCATCCAATCAAACTTATTTTTAAGCTTAGTTTTATCCCATTGTAAGTTGGTCGCTTTGTGAAATTCTTCCTCTACCTTCTTCCATGGTATCCTTTGACAAATAACTCCACCACGTTTTCCCTTACTCCTTTGAATATATTGGTTACAAAGGTCACAAAAGAGAAGAAGTATTTCTTTTGGCCAACGAACTCTACCTATATCATTCCCCCTTTGACTTTCTCCTTTGTTTCTATTTTGAAATGTTGCCATCTAATCTTACAAGATGAGAAAAAATTATATACTTATTAATTAATTTGCAATTGGATTTACTATTGAGTTACTATAATTGGTTACAATTAGATTATTCCAATAAAATAATTATATAAATACTTTTTATCAATGATATATTTTAATACTTACTAACATTAAAATTATTTATGATCTCTTAATTTAAATTGAATAATATAATTAACTTGTGAATATCATTCAAAAATTATATAAAATTTTATTGTAATATATTTTTATTTAACCAAAGAATTATTAAATAATTACATAATATTATAAAAAATAAAAATTTAAATATTAAACAATCAACTTTGAAATCATGATGAAAACTTATGCAATATTGTGTATATATACATATATGAAAACTTATGCGATAATGTGTATATATACATATATGAAAACTATTGCTTCATATGTGATACTGTGCATATATATATATGTGAAATCATGTTATTCATTTACTGTTGTGTTTATGTGATACTGTATATATATACATATATAAAAACTATTGCTTTATATGCGATACTGTGCATATATATATGTGTGTGTGTGTGTGTGAAATCAAGTTATTTAACTTATTGAGCATATATATATATATATGTGAAATCAAGTTATTTAACTTACTGTGCATATATATATAAGAAAACTATTGTTTTAAGCAACGCACAAATGATGATCCCTTCGAACGCACTTAAAAATCAAATAGCTTGAATCACTTAAAAATCAATTTGTTTCAATATTAAAAATCACATGGAATGATCTACATTATGCTAAATCCATACAAATATACTCTTTGTATTGGTGACAGACATTTCAATATTAACAAATACAAATCTAGAGTTCTAATCCTTACCACTCCACCCTCGAGTCTTGACACACGTTATGAACAAAAACGACCACTCGCCAACTGTATATCTTAGCCACCAAACTTTCAAGTTGATGCTCTGTTAAAAGAAAAGGTTAGTGTTAAACAAATGCAAGTGGAGCCAAATTCATCCATGTATACACAAACTTACTTAAGCTCGCCAATCTCTTAGGACTTCACAAGTCAAATATAGTCAAAATTGAAGGCTTCAGCACAAAAGGGTCAATAATAATAATAATAATATGATGTTACTATAACTATCCAAGCACTAACACCGAAACAACAACAAATTTAAGAATTAATCCTTGAATCTTGACAATATAAACAAAAATGCAAGTTCACACTCAATACAACCTAGGTTAGCACTAAAAAAACCATTTTTCCTTGATTAATGAGAAGCAATAAAGTAAACCAAACACACAAGATTCTAAACAAGTAGTACCCACACAGGCACACAACATTCTAAACCAAACCTTTTTCGATCTCAGTAATTATAAAAAAGCTAACAGGTAGTACCCACACAAACACACAAGATTGAATCAAAAAACAGAAACAATCCTCCTTTCAATCAAATGAGGCATGATCAGAACATCGAAAGAACAAAACTTACAAATGAAAACAAAGGAAGACAGCATTGGCAAGATCAAAGTGAACCCCCAAAGAGTCGGTTAAGAATCAGAGTTACTGATCAGGTAATGTAAGTTACCTTTTCCATTTTAAAGGCAGCAACAAGCAGTGGAGTAGCTGAAAGTAATCAATGAAGTCATAAATGAAGTTAAATGCATGCAATACAAAAAGTAGCTACTTTCTCCTAACTGCTACAATAACCTTCGACTGCACCAAATCCATATAAACCTCAACTACTCTCAGACTTCATTTAATGAAACTAAATCTATCTCAGCCTTCATTCATTAAATATCAGATTGCATTCATTAAATCATGCCTGATGTTCCGTTAAATTAATTACAGCTACAACCATCAATCAGTAGCACAGATAGCTAGAAAAATCCATCAGAAGCATAGATAGCTACCTCATTACGAATGATGGGCTTCCCATAAAGGCTGTTGCTCCTAGTTGGAGTATATGTCTTTCACTCTGTGCAAGGAAGTTTGAATCTTTCAATCTGTCTTTCACTCTATCTTCTTTCAATGTATCTTTCACTCTGTGCACTTAAAATAAGGTTAATTAGAAGTTTGAAAATAATGTTAAGGAGAGTATAAGCCAAAGAAATAAGATTATGACAAACCATGCAAACATGCCAACTGTATTACATGTTTAAAACCTTGGACAAGTTGATACCAACATTTCCAAAGGTCTCATATATCTCTAGCAGTAGAAAATGGACATCAAAATTAACAGGTTGTATATCAATAATTGCAAAGTTTAATAGGATTGCAAATATACATATCTAATAGTTTCAGTGCCAACCGTGCATTAAAATAGTTTCAGTGTAGGGTAACAGCCAGGCACACAAGTAAAATGCATTCAGGAGAACAATATTGTACAAACTATATCGAAAAAGCAACAAAGTATGACCATGGTAACCGAACTAAAGGCAAAAATATTTAATTGATCCATGAAATCATAGAAGATGTTGAATCTTTGCTAGTGACCTACCTACTATTACCAAATTTAATAGTGTCTTTTTCAAAAAGTTCATAATAACGTTGAGGTTCAATGGGATTATCTTGAACATGTTGTCTTCTATACCCCCACTGGCTACAATTATCAAGTACTAATATTTCAAAAAACAGACAAAGGAACCAATCATCACATCACATCAGTCCACATGACCTAAAGACCACATAATTTTCTATATATCTGCTCCACTTATATGGTCCTTAGTGTATCATCTCAAAGTTACAGAATATGAAATGTTCAACCTAGCAGTAAGGATTATACTATTGGAACATCTAAGGCACTTAAATAGAATTGAAAATATAAATAAGATGATAGATAAAACATAATGACCATTCCCAGGACATACATGTTACCTAAATTCAAATCCAATTATTTAAATGGAAATCAAGTTAAAGATGAAGCTTACCGTCGTTCAACTCTTTTTGCCACCTGCAATGACTGTATTTAGTCAAGAAACAATATTTTAGGTATCAGTTTAACTAGACAAAGAAATGGATCAAGATTCCAAATATAATCAAGGTAGAGGTATGAAGTCGATAGATTAAGAATTAAATTATTGACTTCTAACTTTCCATTCCATGCAAATCCTATTAGCTAGAAAGTAAGAATCTTTACTTAAAACAAAGAGCACCATCAAGCAAAAAGTTTGAGCCTCAAGTCTCAACCCATCAGAAAGATGTTATAATACATACTCTTACCCTTTTAATGATACATTTGGTAGCAAGCAAAACCAGAACTTTCAACAAGATTTAGTGTCTCTAATTCAACTAAAAAATGGTCAAACGAACAAATGAAACAAGCAGTTTAACATGCATGTCCTCTTGTAATCAATTACATGAAGTAGGTAATACTCCTCACAGAATAAAGCACGCAATATAAGCTAGAATCAAAAACTTTAGATGAGTATATGGTACAAAAGTTCATTGATTAATCTTATTCTTCGAGATAAAGAGCAAGATCAATATATAAAAGTTAAACGATGAAGTTTAAAAATGCAAAGCATGCTTCTTGCAACCGTATTCCAAGGAATGAGGAAGAAAGCACAAAGTTAACCTAAAAAAAGACTTACCCAAAAGTGGGTCTCTCCTTTGAGCTGCAAATCGAAGAAAAAACATAAACCAACTTAGTTAACAAGCTCTACTTTATAGATAATTACTAGTCAAGGTTGAATTCAAGCAGACACAAAAACCACAAGAACGGAGTAAATTCCAACAAAAAATAAGAGATTCCTAGTTTAGGTAGATCTAAAATCCGGACGACCCACGAACGCTTTACCTCGATCGATCCATATGAACACTAAAAAAGACCGAAAATTGCCAGTTTTGAACGGCTAAGGAAATGATCACTAGTAGCAAAAACAAAAAAAAAACAAACTTTATCCTAAAAACAAGAAAGCCAACCGGAAATCAAATTTCATGAAGTTGGGGTTAGCTTCAAGAGGAAGCCACCTCTTAGTAAACAATCTTTCATCGACAGTGCCACTTTCTTCCTTTTCTACGTCGGGGTTGAACTCCTCTATGACACCGAAATCAACTTCAATCCTTCTCTCCATTTGTTCTACTCTCCTTTGTTGATACGTGGGAGTGAACGAATGAAGCAAGGAAACTGAGATCGCATGAGGGTGAGATGGTAAGAGAAAATGAGAGAAACGCAACATAAGGGGGAAGAATCTGGAAAAAACGAGACGCGACAGACTTAACAGTAGCGAGGAAAATATGGAGAAAAAGCCAAAAAATATTAGCTGATAGGGGTCAAATGCTCTTATAGAGGAGCTGGTTGAATCAACCAACCCAACCAGCTCTTTACCAAAAAAACTTTTAAGCTTTTTTTCAAAGTCAACAAGCTATAAAGAGCTGACCAGCTAAAAAAGAGCTGATAAGCTCTTCACCAAACAAGGCCTATAAATAACTCATTTGAGCAAAGGTTTTGTTTAACTAGAGAGAGCTTTTGTATCCTTTTATTAATTGAGAGTAATATAAAGGTTGACAATTTTACTATAAAGCTTTATTCATCTTTCTCTTCTTATTGCTATCCATTTTATTTTGTTAGATTAATAAAAGTCATGAGTTTACTTTAGCCTTAGTGAGAAACACCGTAAACATAAGGGATTTGGTAAGGTTGAGTTGACTTGTGAAAGTTCAACTATCATACTTAGATTTTGACTTATTTTGTGGGTGAACTTAGAGTTCCTTGCAAAGTCTTTGTAATAGTTGGTATTAGAATTGTGAAAGTGATTCAATGGCAGGTAACAGTAATCTTAGTGAGCGTGTTACACGGGTAAAGTGCTCATTGGTCCTTTACCTTGAGGTAAAGAAGAAGTCCCTTCTTATGCATCGCATTTTGAAGCCTTAGAGAGACAAATCTAAGCATTGCAAGATCAAGTGGCTGAATTGATTAAAGCATGAGAGGATACAAATATCAAGATGATCATCCTCAAACGTACAATCGCAACCCAAGATGTGGGACATGATGAAAGCACCATGTTAAAGGTGCATGAACTAAAAGGTTTTTAGGGCATTCAAAATGCTAAGGAACTTAAGAACTTCTTATAGGATATATATCAATATTTTGTAGCTATTAACGTGCCGAACGTAGAAAAGGTAAATGTTTCGGTAATATATCTCAATGGTGATGTAAAATTATGGTGGAAAACTCAATCTTATACAAAAATTAGTGTTTGTCGACCTCCTGTGATATATAGCAGATGATGAAAAAGGAGCTAAAGAATCAATTTCTTTCTAGCAACATTTCTTGGCTTGCAAGAGATGCCTTAAAGCGGTTGAAGCAAGATGGGTTGATAAGAGATTACGTTGAGAAATTTAATTCCTTAATACTTGATATTGAGAATATGTCAGATGAGGATAAGTTATTCTTCATGATAGCTTTATAACATTGGGAACAAATGGAGTTGTGAAAGCAAAATGTCAAGGACATCAATGGTGTTATTACGCTTACGAATGTTTTGGTAGATTTCAAATTGCCCAAGGAAACTAAAGCCTCTTTCTTTTCTCAAAACTCGAAAGGCACTTACCAAGAGAAGTGTGAAGGAAAGAAGAAGAAAGACCAAGGCGAGAAAAGGAAGAATGATCACAATGGAAAGTCCAAACAAACTAGGCAACCTAAGCGAGGTGAGAAATCTTCCATAAAAAGCCATGGTGGTTTCTCATATAATGGACCTCACTATACTCGTGATTGCCCAAGAAAGGAGAAATTGAATGCCTCGATAGCAAATGCAGATGGTGAAAGTGATCACTCATAAGCGGGGCTTAATCATATCTGCTTACTCAATATGGTTAGTACGGAAGTGAGTCTCTTTGAATGCCTTATGTATATGTATAACTCAATGGCAAGTAGCTTACGACTATAATGGATACGGGAACCGCTCATTCCTTTATTGTAGAAGGGATGGTGCAAAATTTCGGGTTAAAACTTAGTAAGAGCCTTATAAAGATAAAACTCCCACGACGAAAGCACAAGCAATGGTAAGAGTTGCATACACTGTTCCTTTGAAAATGCTAATTTGGCATAGGAAGTGTAACATATTGGCGATACCTCTCGATGATTTTTACTTAATTTTAGCATTAACATTCTCAAGATGGCAAAGATAGTGTTATATCCACATTTTGGAGGTATTGTGCGTATGAATGATCAAAATTCATGCTATATAAATTGTTATAGGTCTAGCAAAAGAACAGTGGACAAAACAATAATTATAGCACATGTTTCTATTATGATTATCAAAAAAGGCCTAAAAAAAGGTATAAAGACTTACATTATGACCATATGGAAATTATGGAAGACCATATGTTGGAATTCTCAAATGCGGTTAAAAAAGCATTAAGGGAATTCAAGGATGTGATGCATTAAGAGTTACCAAAGACTCTCCCACTTCCTTGCAAAGTTGATCATGAGATCAAGTTAGTGCCAGGTGCAATTCTTCCTGCCTATACCTTTATCGGACGTCACCATTAGAGTTGGTGAAATTACGGAAGCATCATGGTGAGTTATTGGAAGTATGATACATCCAACTATCTAAAGCCCCATATTGTGCTCCAATTTTGCTCTAAAAGAAACAAGATGGAGCCTTATGTTTATGTGTCAACTATCAAACTCTAAATAAGGTAACTATCAAAAATAAATATCTTGCTCCTTTAGTTCAAAACTTGATGGACATCTTATCAAAGGTTGCGGTGTTCAAAAAGTTAAACTTGAGAATGGGTATTCGCAAGTGTAAATTGTTTAAACTTGAGAATGGGTAATCGCAAGTGTAAATTGTTGAAGGTGACGAGAAAAGACAACATGTATAACTCAATATGACTCATATGAATTTTGGGTCATGCCATTTGGTTTGACGAATGCCCATGCTATTTTTTATAATTTGATGAATGACATGCTATATGACTTGTTAGACAAATTTATGGTGGTCTACTTAGATGATATTATGGTCTATAAAACTAACATGGTATAGCGTATACAACATTTAATGAAGGTGTGTGAATTTGTGAATCAAAAATAAAGTTTTTGTGATACTTGGTGAGTAAGGCCCAGGTGCAAATGGATCCTAAAATGATACATAAATTGTTGATTAGCAGGTTCCAAAAACGATAAAAAAACTTATGAGTTTTCTTGGCTTGGTGTACTACAATTGCCAATTTATTATAGGGTACTCAAAGAAAGCAACATCTTTGATAGATTTATTGAAGAAACAAGAGTGAAGTCGGTCAAGAGCATACTAAGAAGCCTTTGAAAAGTTGAAGGTTGTTATTTCAACCGAACCTGTATTGAAATTACTCGACTTGGATCTCCTTTTCCAGGTACACATAGATGCTTCGAACAAAGCTATTGACGCATGGTGCAAGAAGGACATCCTATTGCATTTAAAATTTGTAAGCTTAATGGTGTCGAGCAATAATAATTGACACATATGAAGGAGATGTTGGCAGTAGTTCATTATCTTTAAGGTTGGTGGGTATACTTATTGGATACCAGGTTCATTTTTCGTACGGATAATGTAGCTAATACCTTTTTCAGCATACAAAATAAATTATCTATAAGGCAAACCCAATGGAAAGAGTTTCTTGTTGAATATGATTTTGTAAGGGAGTATAAACTAGGGAGACACAATAATGTGACATATGCATTGAGCCAAAAAGAAGTCTTTACAGCTTTACATGCTATCAATCAAGTTGAATAAGACCTATTGGAGCAAATTAAACTAGCAGCTATACTTGAAAACACTTATAGCCAAATTGTGAAGCAAGTAGAAAATGTTGTTGTTCGAATTTTTTTGGCTTGATAACGATGGGTTGCTAATGAAAAAGTATAATCAGTTGTATGTGCCAAGTTTTAATGCCTTGCAAAAATAATTAATGAAAGAGATGCATGATTCATAGTGGGTTGGTCATCCTGAAGTCCAATAAATATTCACACTCCTTTCTCAATCTTACTATTGACCAAAGATGGAGAACATCATTTATGTATATGCCAAAATTTGCCATGTTTGTCAATTGGATAACTATGAAAGAAAGAAGGAGGTAAGTTTGTTGCAGTCTTTTCCTATTCCAGAAACACTAGGGATGTCAGTTTTGATAGACTTCATTAATGGGTTCTCAAAGGTGGACGACATAACCTCAATTATGGTGGTGCTTCATAAGTTCTCCAAATATGCAATCTTTGTGCCAATTTAAGCTTATGTCCCTCGAATGTTATTGCAGAGCTTTTCTAAAAAAATCTGGAAAAGCACTTTGGGGTTCTAACAAACATTATAAGTGACCGAGATGCTTGATTTGTTAGCTAATTTTGGTGTCTCTCTTCAATATGATGGGATATGAATTGAACTTCTCAACTGCATATCACCCCGTAAACAGATAGGCAAACAAAAATGATCAATGACTTATTAGAGGAATACTTACCTCTAATAATAACTCATATAAGAATTTATTTCTCTAACGACATACGTTCACTATCATAAATGTATACAAGTTTGATAATTTGGAACATTGTGTGCCTCAATTAATCGTTCTAACTGGCAGGTTCACAATCACGATTTCAACATATTCAAAACTATATCTATAAAAGCAGAGAAAATAGTTAACATTTCCATATTTTTTGATAAATTATATCCTCTGAAATAAAAAATTGACAAAATAATCATACAAATATATTTATATATCGTAAACTTTAAGGGAGACACCGTGCATACCTAAATATATTAAGTAACACTAAAAAATTATTGAGTAACAATAGAAGAAATTTTAGTGGATGTATATTACTTTTGTTAACACCGTTGTTTTAATGAGAAATGTACACCAACAAAGTTCCTTATGTTTTATCTTAATATTACTCTACTTTTGAGGGGACATTGTGGACATATATAAATATTGAAATTTGGAGGAAGGAACTTTGGCGGCTATATATTCCTTAGTATAATCATAGTTTTGAATAAAAATTTACACAGTCAAAGTTCCCTTCTCTCCAACTTTAATATTTATCTATTTGCCTTTTTGCTCACTTATATACAAATTTATTTATTTATTATAATCTCAATCTTTATATAAAATATCGTGCATAGATAAAGACATAAAAAGAATGGGCAGTGGAGTTTTAGTAGGTATATATTCCTTATCATAATCATAGTTTTGATTAACAATTTACACAACTAAAATTCCATTCCATTATCTTTATATTTACTTATTTTTCTTTCACTCACCATTATACGTTATTGAGATTGTAAGTTTCTATATGAAAAATGGGTGAAAAAGGTTCAAGGAAAGAACCCAAAGAATGAGATAGGTTAAGTCTTGCGCATTGTACATAATGGATACACAAAACATTAGAATAATCTTTAAAGAGATTTAGAGGGCCTCAATAAGTTTTTGCCTTACTCATTTAGTTTACATTGGGTAGGATAAGTGCAACACCCCCTATACGAAACCTACAACCATCTGCACACATAGTAACCAAATTCCTATACATGCATTCAAGGTATATAATTTTATTCAATGCTATACCTATAAACATTACAAAACTTCCCAATGCTTAACATTATCATTTAACAGTAGTAATACATCTTTATAATTACATGGTAATCCAAAAGAAAACATACATTTTTCTTTCTTCAGTACATAGACAATCATCTTTAATTAAAAGCACATTCCAAAAGTACTTTTTCTCCTAGCTATTGATCATGGTCCTTGCAGATGTTCCAAGTATCTCACTTCTATGACCTGGACCTATACGGATTAACGCATGTGATAAGCTTGAAAACTTAGTAGGGAAAACACTTAGTTTGGATGATCACTCACAGTAGTCATTTGTCAAGCACACACAGTCAAAAATATCACAACTCACATACTATAAATTCACATTTATGAACCATATATTGATATCCAACACTCCTGTAAACAATGATGGCATATCTAAGTAAAGTACATAATGCAGTTATGCTTCAACATATTATCCATATACCCAAAATGCACATTTATAAGCCAAATATTGATATTCAATGCTCATTAATAAAAATTATCAGTACAAATGCAAATACTCACTAATACCAATTATTTAAGTTGTCATGCTTCATTTCTTATTTATAACCATTTACTTTGCTTTCTATGTTAAGCTTGCACATTTTTGTAGGTGTGGATAACGGGAGCTGTGGATATCTGAAGATATCAAAACTGTGGATACTCAAAAGTATCAAATTGTGGATACCCTAAGGCATCAAACTATGGAGACATTATAGTCTCGAAATGAAGACACAATTAGTGTTAAACTATAGCAGTTATGTTGTATCCCTATAGGCATGCCTATCTATCTACCATCAAGACAATAGAGCAGGCACTGTAACCTTTACTTTAACCATTTGCCAATTTCACAATTCATCATATGATATTCACTTGAAGTCATAAGATATATATCTGTGTTCATACATGCAAGTCATAACTTACCACCATTAGAAGGTGTCAAAATCACATTTTTATAATCATACTATACACATACGAGTAATAAATACGCAAACAAATCATTTATGTACATGCAATTTTTCTATGGAATGCATTATGCTTAATCTTAAATTCCAATGTTCAATCATCCAATTCATAGATGACAAGTCCTATTTCACTTATTTCTAGGTGTTTGAAAAGTTTCATACACATTCAAAAAGGTTCGGATAAGATTTGGTAAAAATCAGAAACGAAAACAAACTCAAAATTGAGCTAAGCCTACAGTGGTTTAAAAATAGGCAAACAATTAGTCCAGAAGCAAATAATATGATAAACTCCACTTGTTCCTTAAAATTCATATAGAAAACGTTCGGATTAGATTTTTAGGTCTTCTAGACATTTGTTACTCTATGTCTCTAATTTCTATAGCACTACCAATCATACCATTTGGACTTTCCAATCACGAGACATAGACCAAATATCATAAGCTGCTGCAAAACAGGGGCGACATCAAGTCACCATTTACTATCTTAATTTTCCACATCATAAAGCTAGAATTAAGTCAAAGTATCTTCTAGAGATTTCTATTTCTATCTCTTATGTTTCATATGAAACCGAAATCACCCAATTTGGAGGTTTGTATGTTGGGTTATGACTCAAACAATGTGACTGGTTTAACAAAGCGTAGACAGAATTCCACTACATAATACTCTCTTGTCATATTCAACCAATTCTATGCAAGATAACACTAAAATAACACCAAAGCATCATCCCAGTAATCACTCCACATCTAAATGAATCTTTTTACACATTTAAATACACATAAATAAAGAAATTAACTAAGTGAAGTCCCAAACCTCAAAATTGACAAGGTAGGTCTTCTATTGCCTTTCCTTCCCTTCCTCTTTGGCTTTGTTTGACTCACCAACTAGAAACATCACAAATACACATCTCAGTCCCACTTCCAACCTTATAATTCCAGTTCTTCATAATCAAAGCAAGAAAGGTAAGGGTGAAGAAAAATCTCTAACTTTTACCTTGATTTCCACCTAAGACTGACTTGATTGTTTACATGAAAAATGATGGGATGATGAAGGTGAAATGGAGAGGAGAAAAATTTGAACTTAGAACCCCCAAAATGTTGTCCATCTCCCCTCTCCATATGTCCATTCAAGAACTTTCAAGACTCACACATATGTTTAATTTATATTGAACACACATGCTTTATTATTATTGGTCACACATGCCTTAATCTATTTGGTCCATGTGTTAACTTTAGAAAATTGCATATTAGTCCTTCTTCTTCCTTTACTTGCCACATTGGCCTATAATCTTATCAATTAATTTCATTCCCCCGTGTCTTATTTTTCTAATGGAATAAATTTCATACAATTTGGTTAATTATTCCGGGAGTTATACCCAAAATGCTACAGGCTGTTCGAAAATAGGGACAACATCCATAATTCAACTTTAAGCCAGAATTCAAAATCTTAGAGGCATAATCAATTTCGGTTCCTTCATAAAAGTTTTCTATCTATGTCTATTGTTTAATCTCCAACTTGAATTATCCAGTTTGGAGCTATACAGGTCGAGATATGGTCAAATTACAGAAGTATGTTTAGTGGAACCTATCCATCTAGCGAGGGACATATCCTAAACTAACTAACTTCGGTCTTATCATGCAAAAGCAACACAAAAACGCATCCTATTTAACCAAAAACATTCCATTTGCTTATGGAATACTTTTTTTTATCAATTCCCCTCACATCACACTCATAAATCTAAGCAAACATGTCAAAAATACCCATCTATATTTCACGTCTAAATATGTATTTCCTTGATGAAACGAACAAATTACTCATTTACTTATGTCTTTTACATTAAGTACTACTATGTCTCTTACTATACTTAGATGCACATAATTCGTTATGTTCACTTCTTAATACACCATAGACATGCTATAATACTTCTAGGGTATATGATGGTGCCTTACAATATATTGGTAGGCAGCTAATACTAAAAAAATTAGTGAAGTAGTTATCGTATGACCAATTGGCTCAGATACCAGACTGTTCGTGCTCGCCATTCTGTCTCGCCCTAAATGGAATGGCTCTCTTACTTAGGTTGCGCCCTGACCCGAGTCCCCACGTCTGCTCTTTCTCTGCCCGCAACCTAAAAAGTTGGCAAAGTATATATACTTTGATTACCATAACCAGAAAATGATAATATAGGGTTAAGAATGCATGCCATGTCTTTTAGTGGAGCTTAGTGAAGTTGAGACCTACGTGCAACATTTTAGTTCTATATTGTCCTTTGTAAACATGGTCTAAAGGAAATTATCTTGAACACTCTTCCCTTCTAAGTAAAAAGAGCCCACACATGATTGCAAGTTATATCCATTATTGTCACCGCTTAACATAACACGACCCATAAATGACATTATATAGCAGCCTATACAAGGCATCATAACATGGCCCACGTAGGAGTCCATACTAAAATATAAACAAGAACATGATTAACCACATAACTGTGAAATTAACCATATTAAAAATACATTATTGGACGTAATTTGATACATGATCATGTTCCAATTTATGTAATTGACAAATTCATTCCAACATTTTAAAACAAGAATATGGTTAACTAAACGACCATGTTCTAAACCGTATTAGACAAAACCTTTAACGAATACATTTTCATACATAATCATGCATCAAATCAGTGTACTTTATAGTTTCTCATTAATTTTTCCATTAAGAACACCCTTGATCACATAATCGTATATATTTTTTAGTATTCTCCAAAAACTTTAATGGATATAGTTTCTTATGCTAGACAAAACCTTCATATTACCCACTTTGTTGCATGAATTTGTATCAATTTATATCCATCATACTGATGCTTGGTATTACTACAACTTCACCGTAGTATTCCTATCATGCATTAAAGTTGTGACCTTTTTTAAATATGTCCTATCTTGGTAACTATTATTTATAGTTGTGGTATTAAGCGTACTAAATGTACGTATTATTACTATTAGCACAAATATTCTAACTCAGTCATTATATTCCTATTTAAAAGTGTAGGTGTTATATGTAATCAATTAAAATACCTAAACCTGATATTAAATAGAAAAAGTACTAGTATTGAGGCGTGGTATAGTTTATATTTAAAGATGATATTCTGATTACAAAGGGTAGATGGTACTTATTTTAATGACTGATAGTATTTTGTGTACATTGGGTTGCTAATGCATGTATTGAGTATTAATATGGTTTCTATTGAGCGAATTCGCTTAAAAATGAAGTTATGGTTTACTTTAAATGAACATCTAATGACATTTTTTACATCTGCGTGCCTAATATGTAATGAGGCATGACAATGCTTGCACAAAATTTTGGTAGAATAATCAAATACCAAAATCCATTATATACCAAATGTAAAGAAGTCAAAATGATTCAATCTACCAGCAAGGATAATCTTCCTTTCAAATTCTGTTTTACTCTTCCCTATGAAAATAATAAATTGATAGCACGGGATAATCTCTTGTGGATAATTACATGAAAGTCTTCATGTGGAGATAGACAAAAGAACCAAAAATAAATAAATTGTAAAAAAAAGTGATAGTTTCCAACTTTAACCTTCAATAATTACATAAATATTCTCCCTGAAAATGAAGAGAAAAACCCAAAAAAAAAGTAAAGACGGAAAATTGACTACAAAGGTTGTTTTTTTCTAAAGAAAGTAAGAGGAAGTGAATTGAAGACTTAGACCCATTAACAAATAAAGTCTTGACCGGATTAATGCTTGTAGGAAAAAGCCCAATAAAAGTCCACATCGGGAGAAAAGCCCAATCGACGTGGCTCATAAAGTATAAAGTTACAGGTGCTGTGTAACAAACCCCGAGCCCTTATTTACCGATCTCTTTATCTCTTTATCGCTTTCTTCGCTAGACAAAGCAACAGTAAATAACAGTTTGCATATTTCATCGAACACACTAGTTCTCCCCCCAAATCTTTCTAAACCCTAATTTTGTTAGGGTTTTCTTGCTTATCATACCAATCTGCCTAATGGATGCCGAAGAAGATGAGAACTCGAAACCTCTATATCCCCAATCCCAACCGGTAATAGAACCCCTGGACCCAAATTGCGACTCGGAGCTTCGACCCATGTCCGTGTCGCACGAATCGGGAACAGTTGCCGTCTTCGGCAACTCTGACCAATCACCGCCATTTCTTGAGAAGCTCGGAGTGGTTGCAGGAGAGGGTTCGGATGGATTGCCAGTTGGTGTTTGCGGTGGCCAGTTGTCTCAATCACCGGCGGCTGAGACCGGAGGAGATGGAATTGCTAGGGATGGAGAGAGCAACCAGTTAATTGGTATAACAGAGGGGAATTTGAGAGCCGAAGTGAGTGAAGAGGCGGTGAACGAAGAGATTGAGACGGAGACGGCGGCTGTTGCTGACGTGGAATCGGGAGATGGTGGAGGAGAGGTGACTGAGAATGTGATGAGGATTGCTGAAGTGGGTGATTCGGGGAAAGTGAACGTGGTTGAGGGAATGAAGGAGGCTCGCAAGGGAGAGGAAATTGGAAAGAGAGTGGAAGCATTGGTAACCGATGGAAATGGGGATAGAAAGGATGAAGGTGTGGGCATTGGAGATGGATTTCAGATGAGGGCAGTGGAGGCAGAAGTAGCTGGTGCAACATTAAAAATAGAGGATCAACATCCGGAAAAGGAAGAAGAAGCAAGGAACACAATGGTGGCGGAGGTGTCTGTTGCAACAGATGAAACAGTAGGAATTGAAGATGAAGAAACCAAAATGGAAAATGAGACTCGAGTCTCAGTGGTGGCAGAAGTGCCGGGTGCAGTTGAGGAAACGGGAGGAATAGAGGAGGAAGATCCCAAAGGGGAAGGGAAAACCCGGGAAACAACGATGGAAGGGGTGCCTGGTGGAACAGAGGAAACAGTGGAAAGAGTGAAGGAACGCTCCAAAACGGATGAGGAGAGAGGAGCTGCAATGGTGGCAGAAGTGTCTGATGCAATAGGGGAAATGGGAAGAATGGAGGAGGAAGATCCCAAAAAGGAAGAGGAGGCGCAGGCAATCGTGGCAGAAGTGTCTCATGCTACAGAGGAAGTGGGAGGGATAGAGGAAGATCCCAAAGACGAAAAAGAGATGCGGGTTGGAGTGTTGGCAGAGGTGTCATGTTCAACAGAGGAAACAGTAGGACGAATAAATGAAGATCCCGAAGAGGAAAAGGAGATGCAGTTTGCATCAGGGCCAGAGGTGTCTGGCACAGCAGAGGATATGAAGCATGAGGGTATTGAAATGGGGGAGGGCTCTGGAGTGAAACTGAAGGCAGATGTTATTGACGAAACAGAGGGGACAGTGATTGCAGATGGAACGGAAACTGTGGAGAAGATATGTCGGACAGAGAAAAGGAATATGGTGGATGTTGATCATTGTAGGGAAGGTAATATGAAGAAGGAAGTCAAAGAGGAAAATGTGCAGAGTAAGGAGGTGGCTGGCAAGATTGCGGTGGAAGAGCAGACTGAAGTGGATACAAATCAACATAATGTAGATGTGTTGGATGAGATGGAGGACGATGCTGGAGATGCAGAAGATGCAGCGGAGCAGGTTCAGTTGACTGAAATTGGAGTGGAGGCAGAGGAGGACGCTAAAAAGATGGAAATGGATAAGGATGAGGAGATGGAGTTGGATGCTGTGGGAGAAGAGATGGAAGTGCAAGAAGAAGCAGGGAAAGCAAATGAAGTGGAGGAGACAGAAATGGCTGAGGGAACTGAGGGGGCAGAAGATGAAACAGAGGAAATAGGACAAAGTGCTGGTAGGAAGAGGAAAAGAGGAAAAAGTACAAAAATTCCTACTAGAGTCCCTTCAAGGAGAAAGTCAGGGGAGGATGTCTGTTTCATTTGTTTTGATGGAGGTTCTCTTGTTCTCTGTGACCGCAGGTAAAACGGCCATTAGTTTCATTGCTGTCAATGGAGTAGTCTTAGGCGTATTCTGTATGGTTGTTCATACTATCATTCTTTCAACATTTTGCTTGACTGGTTAAGGTTCTTTACAGGGGGTGCCCTAAGGCATATCATCCTGCTTGCGTTAATCGAGATGATGCATTCTTTCAATCTAAGGGGAAATGGAATTGTGGTAAGTTCTTTTACTCACGTTTTCTGTTTTTTGGCTCTTAATCTTTCATTTCTTTTCCCAAGTCCTGAATTTGAGTGTTGATGGACTATTAAGCTTGTTGTTTGTCTGGACTTCAGTTCTAGTCTTTTATGTCCTTTTGGATTTTTGAGACTCCACTAGACTAGGGAAATTATTTTCTAGGGAAGGATGCATAAGCATTAAATAATAAATTGCCAATGTCTATGCTAGGTTTCATAAGCAGTCTCTTCTTTTCCTTTGTAACAGTAATACTTGTGGGATTTGTACTAGTGGTAGTAAATTTTGTAAGTTTCTTTTATCAAACATTAGCTACTAATAATGTTCTCTGATGATTTCAAAGTAGAAATTCAATAAAAGATTACTGATTGGATACCTTGAGAACTTATTGAATCCCAACTCCGTTGTCAACTAGACTACTTCATCATTTCTTGCAAACTGTTGAAGTTGTTGCCTTTTCTTGTTTTGACAAAAGGGTTCATGTCCACAACAGCAATCTTGCAGGAGTGGACTTGTGCAAAGGGACAGGATGCTCTTATCTACTGTTTAATTTTGCAAGCTCACCATATTGGGTTATTGTGCCTCGTTTCAAGTGTAACGTTTCATCTAACAATTAAATTCCATGAACTTTTTGAAGTCCCAATGGCAGTGACTGGTAATAACCATGTTTGCATTAAAATAGAGACGGAAAAAATCTCTATTACTAAATCATCAACCTTTGGTGCTTGAAGAAGCCACTGAAGTCTTGAAGATCATGAAGACATTCTTAATATTGGCTTCCTTTACATGTTACGAGCGGGCTACGATGTTGATTGTACATGGACTTTGTGTTTATTGGATATGATTAAGGATCAAAGTTATAACAGTGGGTATGCCAAGAGTTGTACAGTCTGCTTCAACATCTGTTATTTTTCTTGTATAATCTTGGAGTTTTTGTTGAGAAAAATCAAAACGCAGTAAGGTTTTGTCACTTTCTTATACCATTTTGCTTTAGGGATTTGACGTGATTAGGCTGCAAACATGACCGTATCACTTTTGGTTTGAAGAAGGTTCTTACCCACTTGTCCTTTCCCATCCTTGAGCTCAAGAGTTATCTGTACCACAATAATGAAAAGGCAAAAGGCCATTTAACTCTAAAAAGTAAATAATGTGGAGTCTTGATAAACACAAGTTAAAAAAGAGAATTTGAAGTTAGAATTGGACAATGTTTGACAAACATTGATGATGGAGTTTACTTCTAAGCAACTAGAGATTCCTAAGTCAACGAATCAAGTAACTTTTATCCCTTCAAGTAGTTATATGCCTTATATCCAACTTTAATTCCATGCTTTCTGATTGTTAATGATTGCAAATTCACTGGCTCTATAAATTTCCATTCTTCTGTAAAGCCTTTGGTGGGTTTGGTCAGACCACTATCTATTGTTAACTTGTCTATTCTGTGGATTTTGGGACAACTTGACTTGTAGTCTGGATGGATGAAAATGGAGGGGTATGCAGTTAAACTCATTTCCATGGCATTTGACATTTGGGTTGCTAATGCCAACTGCTTTTCTGAATGGATTTTTTTTCTTCCTCCAGAAGAAGTGAAAGATGTGCACTTAGAGAAGTGTTTTGGGGGAAAGCAAAATGTGCAAATGAAAAGGCTCCTGAGAAGGGAATGCAAGTTATTAAATTTAAAAGGATATCTAAAATAGTTCATGTGCGCATTCCCCAATGGATTGTGGTCCATGCAAAGTACATTTTTGTGACATGGGTTAGACTCTGGCTTCTAGCTTCAGGAACTTCTAAATGTGTGTGACTATATGGTTATTTATTTTCTTGGCCTAGGTGTATTTGGATGAATTTCTTAGTAATGCCTTACAACATTGCCCTCTACTGTTGGAACTTTTTGAGTTAAGTGCTTGTCTGGAAAAGATTTTTGAAATTGAAGGTGATTGGTTATGTTCTTTTACGTTGTTGTCATTACTTAAGCAGATACAACAATTATGCTTAAAGTATTTCATGTTTTTCCTTGTATAAGTTTTCTTGATGACTCAAGCATTGTGGATGTTGTCTTTTACGCGTGATGTTTTGCTTTTTGCTTCTTCATTTGTCATTCTTTATTTGAAGCTATTGTCTTACAATTTATGCAAGGTATTTCACGTCTTTGGCTGATTAGTTTGTAACTTATCTAAAGTCAACATGGTAATATTTTTCAATACTTAGGTTGGCACCTTTGCAGCAGCTGTGGGAAGAATGCCTATTACATGTGTTATACGTGTACATTTTCCTTATGCAAGGGGTGCATCAAAGATGCTGTTATTTTTTGTGTGAGAGGTAATAAAGGCTTCTGTGAGACATGCATGAAAACTGTTCTATTGATTGAAGGGAATGGACAAGGAAACGAGGAGATGGTATGTTCCTGTTCTATCTTTCCATATTACTGTTGCTATTATTGTTTTGCAGGCTCTTTTTCTCAAATTCTATTATGAACAACCTATAAGATTCTTTGCTTTACAAATCTATATAACGAAGGAACACAAATCTTTGGATGAAGTTTAAGTTGTGATCTAATGTGGCAGCAGATGGCCAATTGTACCGGTGAATATATTATGTGATATCATACTATTTCAAAGAAACACATAGCATGAGTGAACAATAAATACTTGTTACTCTAGGGCCTCTAAGGATGCTTTCTTAAATTTCAGTAACACTTTGTAATGAAGTAACTAACTAATAAAATCCAAAATTTTATGGTGTAGATCAACACACAAAAGTTAGTATTTTGAGATTAAAAAATTAGATTTTCATGCAGGTTGTAAATAAGCTTGTGGTCAATGAACGATCTTTTTAACTGAGGCCGTGGAATGTTTCTGATTTAAATTTCTTGTATTCATGATGCTCCAACTCCTCCAATCAATGTCGTGTTCATCTGCATTCATCAGTAGAGTTTGAATTTGTTTGTGAGACTGTTAAGTTTGCTTTTCTATTAGCCGATTCATCCTGTACCCTTCAGTTTTCCCACTCTCTGGTCGTTGACATACCTTCATACTGATTTCATTCTTCTCCTTTATATCAGTCAATTGTTAATATCTTAAGTCCTTCCTAACTGGATGCTGCCTGTTCTTATGCTTGGTTTATACATAATTGGTAGTGGTTTGTCACTTGAGATTTCTACTTGTAGAAGAGAATCTACTTTGCCTTCCTACTTTTAATTTTACCACATCCATTTTATCTCTGTTTTTGTTGTGCATTATGACTTGACTTTTGTAAGTGTACTTTCATTCTGATGTATGTACTTGTCCTTTTGTACTTTGGCAGGGCCATGTGAATTTTGATGACAAAAACAGCTGGGAGTATCTTTTCAAGGATTATTTGATTGACCTAAAAGCGAGGTTCTCTCTAACTTCTGAAGAAATTGCTCAAGCTAAAAACCCATGGAAAGGACCTGAAATAAACATGGGTATGCAAGATTCACCAGATGAAGTCTATAACATTCATAATGACAAAGGGTCAGGATCAGACAGTTCTGCTAATATGGAAGTGACAGCCCCTAAAAGAAGAAGGGGTAGAAAACGAATGAATTCTCGTTCTAGGGAAGGAAATTTACCAAACTCAGCAACAGGCAGTGGAGCTGAAGGGGTAACATCTGATGAAAGAATTCAGTGGGCCTCCAAGGAGCTTTTGGAGTTTGTCGTGCACATGAGGAATGGCGACAAGTCGGTTTGTTCTCAGTTTGATGTACAAGCTCTCCTGCTGGAATACATAAAAAGGAACAAACTCCGTGATCCTCGTCGCAAAAGTCAAATAATTTGTGATTCAAGGCTTCAGAGTCTGTTTGGGAAGCCACGCGTGGGCCATTTTGAAATGTTAAAGCTTCTTGAGTCGCACTTCCTTTGGAAAGAGGACTCCCAAGTGGATGATCAGCAAGGGAGTGTTGTTGACACTGAAGCTAATCAGTTGGACGCTGATGGGAACTATGATACCCCTGTGAAGTCAACTAAGGATAAGAAACGCAAATCACGGAAAAAGGGTGATGGGAGAGGACTGCAATCAAACCTTGATGATTATGCAGCAATTGATATGCATAATATCTGTTTAATTTACTTGAAACGCAGTTTGGTGGAGAATCTAATTGAAGATATGGAGACATTTCATGACAAAGTTGTTGGTGCTTTTGTGAGAATAAGAATCTCTGGCAATGCCCAAAAGCAAGATTTGTACAGGCTTGTGCAAGTTGTTGGTAAAAGCCTCATGTTTGCCTTGTGCACTATTCATATTGCCTTGTGAAAGTATAAAAATTGTGTAATAGTAGGATAAATTCATTTTAATATTTTTGTGCAGGTACAAGCAAAGCTCCTGAGCCCTACAGAGTTGGCAAAAAAACAGCCATTTTTCAACTTGAAATATTAAATCTAAGCAAGACAGAGGTGGTGACAATTGATATAATCTCAAATCAAGATTTTACTGAGGTGACAAGCCATTTCCCTTTCATTTGTTGTTTATTCTGTCATTTTTGGTGTCTTTACATGATTTCTTTTGTTGATGTAATTTTATAACTCTTCATTTAGAGTGAAAAACTGGGATGATTATATTGTTTCTTTTACCGTCTAAAGCATGTCTTACTTTGTAGAAATTAGAATGATTACATTGCGTTTGGGTTGGTATTGAGGGACAAAGTTCAGCTTTATTGATTTTGCAAATCAGTGGCAGTACTTGATGAATCTTTTGGCTTGAATGGTTGCATTCATTTAGCTGGATCTGCTTGTTAACTATCTTGTCTGATGTCCTAGGATGAATGCAAGCGTCTTCGGCAAAGCATAAAATGCGGACTTCTTAATCGCTTGACTGTGGTGAGGCAGCATTACTCTGTAGTGTTTTGTTAAGTTACTGGATGTTCTTCAGTCTGAATTGTGTGCTGTTCGTAGGGGGACATACAAGAGAAGGCTATGGCACTTCAGGCTGTGAGAGTTGAAGATGTAAGTTTTGAGCGTAAATAATGGGGATGATAATCACTTCTTAGTAATATCAGTACAGAACTATATTGTTGCATGCTTGAGGCTCAACCTTAGGATAGTAACCGTCCATGGTGATAATTAATGTTGAATTTCAAAATGATGGGTTGAAGATGATATAAGAAGTTTAACTTTGTGTTGCTGATGATCTGTCTGGTTGTTGAACTAATAAAAATTATCAAAACAATGGAAAAAAAAAAACCTCTGGAGCACTCCAACAGGCTCCTCTTTATGTAAACTGAGTTGATATCTGATGATTCTCTTATTATGTGGCAGGCATTGGAAACTGAAATTACTCGTCTCAGTCATCTTCGAGATCGGGCTAGTGATTTGGGCCGGAGAAAGGAATATCCTTTTGAAGATCTGAATAGTTACTATTATGTAGTTATATAATGGTTTGGACTCTTGTCATCTTGAAGGATATATGCCATTAAAGCTAATATTACTTGGTATTCTTTCCATATTCAAATTAGAGTACAGGTTGAGGAATATCAGCAGTTTATAAATCTACGGATTTTCTTAAACTTGTGCAAATTAAATTAGCAACTTTCCTCTTGAACAATCTACTTGCATATTATAGGCTTTAGATTAGAAAATAGACTTGACAGACGTGCTTAAATTCATCTTGCCATTCTATGAATTCTTGTAGAGCTCTGAAACTTCTATCACAGCAAAGCTTGTTCTTAACTAGATAGGGAGATAGATTTAGATGAATGACTGTTGTGAGTTCTGTGTTGGCTTGAAATCCTCGACTACGCCTAGACTTTTGTGGCTCTTTCTTGGTGTATGCCTATAAAGCATAGGGATTATACAGTAAAATTTCAACTAGGATAGGATATGGTCAAAATCATACAGATGATAGGAAATTAAAGCTTTCAAGTCTGAATTCAGAAGCCTTCATATTGCCGAATTTATTACTTGTCACATGTTTTCTTGGAAATTCTTGCAATTCTATTCAACTATTTTAGTAGTTCTTAACTTCTGTCTACGCTCAGAGAATGTGTGGAGAAATTGCAGCTTTTGAAGTCTCCTCAGGAGCGCCATCGTAGATTGGAAGAGATTCCTGAAATACATGCTGATCCAAAAATGGACCCAACCTATGAATCTGAAGAAGATGGAGAAAATGATGACAAGGGACAAGGTCTCATTTGCTTGATTCCGTTACTTCCTGTATATTTCATTGTATCATATTCTGGGTCATTCAACTGTATCTTACTTCTTGGTGTTGCAGAAAATTACGTTAGACCTAGAAGCAGTAGTTTTAGCAGGAGAGGACAAGAACCAATTTCTCCAAGGAAAGGAGGTTTTACAATGAATGATTCTTTGGCTGGAGTAAGAGGACAAGAATCAATTTCTCCAAGAAAAGGAGGTTTTACTACAAACGATTCTTGGGCTGGAGTAAGAGGACAAGAACCGATTTCTCCGAGAAAAGGAGGTTTTACTACAAACGAATCTTGGGCTGGAACAAGGAATTACATGAGCATGAACCGGGATTTAAACAGAAGCATGTCTAATAAAGGTTTTCTGAGCAGGGTGGAAGATGCAGTTGGAACTGATGAGATTGTAAATGACTATCAATGGAATCAAGGGAGGGAAAGAGAAGCAAATCTACTAGAGAACTGGGAGAAGCAAAAAGCTTCTCCAAATTCAGAAGCTTACAGTGCTCATTCAGTTCTAAAACCAGAATCTGCTCCTCAGATTATGCCAAGCACTTCACCTGCGCCTCCTTCGGGATCAACACAATCTATTTCAAGAACCTGTGAAACTGAAAAGATTTGGCATTACAAAGATCCATCTGGAAAAATTCAAGGACCATTTTCAATGGTACAGCTGAGAAAATGGAGTGTTACTGGGTATTTCCCTTCTGACTTGAGGATATGGAGAACTACAGAGAAGCAAGATGTTTCTATACTTTTGACTGAGGCGTTATCTGGCAATATTCAGAAAGAGCCTCCATCTGTGGATAACAGTCTCTTGAAGACTCAGCTGGTGCAGAATTTACATCCATCATCCTTGTATTCGGCCAATTCTGGAGAAAATTTGAAGCTTCAATCTGAAAGCACTAATTCTATGGTCCGAGTTGCTCCAACTCTCCTTAATGTCCCCAACAATGCCACGGATAGGTGGGCTTCTGATACAAATCTTCCTTCTCCTACTCCGGCACAAGCACCCAGTGGCAAAAAGGGACAAGCTTATGAAAGCAAGTGGTCACCCACTCAGGCTCAATCTCCTACATCTCTCTTTGAAGCTAACCGATTTTCAGCAGGAAACAACGAGTTACACCATCATGAGGTAGTTTCATCAGATAATGTCCAATTATCTCACAATGGTACTCAACAGACATCATCAACAAAGATAAGTGGGCATGTAGAGATACGTGACCATCTAGATGGTACAAATATCTCACATACAATTAGTTCAGTTCCAAAGCCAGAAGCAGGTATGCATTTGGGTAATGCAAATTTATCTCAAATGCATTCTCAATCAACAGTTTCTGGTGGATCCCCTGGGTTACAACTCAATTCTCATATGCTTCCAACTGCTATTTCCAGTGGTTCTGTTAGTGCAACTATTGATATGAAAAGTCTCCACAGCTTAGTTCAACCTTTGAATGGTAATATTCCTGCTGGATCTCAAGGATGGATGCCTGGTATCCTTGCAAACTCAGGAATTAATAGTTCAAGCGCTGTACCTGGAAATGGATCTCAAGCATGGGAAGCTTCCTCTTCCCAGAAGCTAGATCCAAATAACTCAATCCCTATGCCCACCCAACCTAGTGCGTATGGTAACTGGCGTGATGCACCGACCTCCCTCCATAAGTCTGCGTCATCCTTGACTCCAGGAAATCATACTGCTGCTTCTGTTATCCCGGGCACTTCAAATTTGGTGCTATCGGATGCTTGGAAAAATTCTTTTACACAATCAAATCTTCAGCCTGCGGCTCCTCCACTAAATATTCCATGGGGCATGAATATGACAGATAATCAAAGCCCTACACCGAGACAAGGGACAGACAATCAAAACACTGGCTGGGGTCCAGTTCCTGGAAATCCCAATGTGGCTTGGGGTGGGCCTGTACCTGCAAATTCAAATCATGGATGGGTTGCACCTGCCCATGTGCCTGGACCTGGAAATGCTAACCAAGGTTGGGTTGCACCTAGGCAAGGTCAAGGGTCTGGACCTGCAAATTTGGGTTGGACTGCTCCTATTCAAGGGCAAGCACCTGGGAATTCCTTTCCAGGTTGGGCACCACCTGGTCAAGGGCCGGCACCAGCAAGTGTAAATGCGGGATGGGTTGCACCAGGTCAAGGATCACGTCCTGGGAATGCAAATCCTGGTTGGGCAACTCCTAGTGGAAACTTGAGTGGGTGGGCAACTGAAAAGAATCAAAGTGGAGACAGATTGTCCAGCCAAAGAGAGAGAATTTCTCAGGGTGGTGATTCTAGTCATGGAAGTAAACCATGGAATAGGCAACCCTCGTTTAGCAGAGCAGAGTCTTCCAGGCCCTCCTTTAAAGGACAGAGAGTGTGCAAATTCCATGAAAATGGGCATTGCAAAAAGGGTGCTGCTTGTGATTATTTGCATAATTAGGCAGTAGGAATTTTGAGCAACATAGAGCAGTTTAAATCTGTACAGTAATTTTATTGGAAGTATGACTTGGAATAATGTTTCAATGTTTTATAGTCACAGATAACTATGGAATTTGGCAGCACAAATTATTTTGTGGTGTTATCATATGGGATGGACATCATATCGTGGATGATATACATACATATATATATGTATATATACACACAAATCCGGTGGCAAAAAAAAGGTGATTCATTAGCTTGTTATTTAGTCCGAATTGGACTGTAAGGAGAAATGTGATCAAGGCGTTCCATGATTGGAGAGAACCCTTGCAGGATAATCGTTACTTTCATCTAGTCTTACCTGAGAACTAACGTTCTTTCTTTTCTAAAGTGATCTACAGAAAATAAAAGCACTTCCCTGCTCAAGTTTCATAAATAACAAGGTTGTAACGGTGTGGTTTGTTATAGATTTTTTACCCTTAGAATTAAAAGAGGTGTGTGTGATGGCTAGAGAGAAGAACTTGTTTGATAATCAGCTGATTATATTAGCTGTTAGTTGATAGTTAATTATATCGACTAATTTGACCATCGGATTGTATTAGTTGTTTGTTAAAGATGTTTGGTAAAATTTTATGTGTAAAATAAATTATGAGGACGTGACTTTAAAAAAATTATAAAGGTATGAATATTATATATCTTATTATTTGGTTAAATATTCTTATAAGAATTTAGAATTTAGATATTTAATTTTATTAAAATTAAGTTTATAACTCTAATAATAATAATAAGTCTAAACATTTTAATCACAATTTACCTAAGATATGATAATGAGAAAATATTATACTCAAATTTAATTATTTGAATATGGTAAATCAAGTTTAGATAAGGAATTAACATCTGTGTTATATTTGTACTATTGTATGAAATAGGATTATTGTATTCGTCTTTGTTATGATTTTTATAGCACTTTTATTTCAAATTATTTAGATGAGTGTATTGTTTCATCATCTATAAAAAATATATACAAATCTTTTATTTTCATTTTATATTAAAGTCAACATTTTATTTCTAATCTTGGACTCAAAAAGTGGAACGCCCACCCTAGGCGCTCCTACACTCCGGCCCGACATTGTGTGATGAAGGTAAATCACGGTCTAATCCCAGCCAGCTTCTCGAAAAGGCGGGCCAGTGTTCGGTGGGCACAAGGAGTTACCACATTGGATGAACTCCCACACTGCCGCTGCCGAGACTCGAACCCGAAACCTTAGACTCACTTTTCTTCCCAATAACTAACTGGGCTACCCATGCGGGCATTTTATTTCTAATCTATCATTACCAACACCTACACCTGTTTATATGAGAAGCTACAATATGCTTCGTGCCGATATGGTTATATTTCAACAATAAGTTTCATGACCATTCGTTACACACAAAAATGTGTAAAAATAAATTGATAACTGACAATCTTCAATGCAAGGAGAAAAAAAGGGTTAAATAGGAATTGAAATTTAAAATTTTAGTTGGTGGTAGAAAACCGTCTTATATAAGAGCGTTTTTATATTTAACTGCTTGTTTTAAATCAACCAATAAATCAGCTATTGGCCAAACTATTTGACGGGTCAATCAGCTAAAAACAATGAATCGGCTAAAAAATGGCTGATTAGTCGGCGGAAGTTGTGTGCGATGGGTTGGAATACAGCCGTAGGTGTCTACGTAGACTGTTGAAAGGGAACTTGTTCCCTGTATTCTTCTCTGTCGAGTCAATTACGCCAGGTCAGGCAGACCGGTTGGCCCAGGTTAGCCAGTTGTGTTTTAAAAAGACAACAGGTAAAAGATATTTTAGCTCATATTCCTGGAAAGAAGAGTCGAATCTATCTGCATAAAAAGAGGCCTCCACTTGTAAATGCAGCCATTAGCCTTAACGTCTTTTTTCACTGTAGCTTCCGTTCATTATTGAGACGTATAATTTATTTATATATACATACTCACACACATAATTTGACTTTGTTTAGTGCTTTGGTCTTTGGCACCCACTTTCATTATCATAACGACCCAGTCTTGTCTTTCCACCTCCCACATGGCACTTCCGGGCCGGCTCTTACCGGTCCCATTTATTTATTTTCAGAGATGAATGAAAAGGCAAATCAAATCCATAGAGACCGAAACTGTGAGCTGACTCATCTTCAATATAAGAGAGACAATTACTCATTCAATCAGGGAGATAGCTGCAAAATCTTATGATTTTTTTTTTTTTTGTCTTAAACCAGAGTATCTATCGGCGGATTTAGTGACTAATTTCTTCGCTAGCTTGTAGGCACCTCACAGGGTGGGACAGCTGGCCCAAAAATTTAAGGCTGCTCCATACCTAAAAACAATGATTGAACCCCTGACATTTAATTAAGGATGGATGAGTCCCTACCACTCAACCACACCCCTTGAGTTATCTTATGAACTCTTTAGTTGAGAGGATGGTAACAAAATGAAATAGAACATAACACATTTTTATCGGATCATAATTTTATAATAAAATAGAACGGAATGGGATATAAGCGGAAAGTTTTATATCACGTTTCATTCTATTCTAAATAGTGAAAATAAGAAACTTCTGATTCAATGCGTTTAAGATGAATATAAATTAATAAATACATATTACCTAATATACCTACAATAATTTTTCATAATACCAATTATTTCTTTTAATCTTAACCTCCTTTTCTCCATACTCATTTATTATAGTCTACAAAAATTGTATATAATTAATAATATTTTTATATTAATTTTTCTTATCTTAATAATAATATTTTTATATTATTAATAATAAATTGTATATAATTAATAATAAAATAAAAAAATTTAATAAAACTTTTATGAATGAAAAGTATAAAATATATAAAAATTATTTAATTGTTTGTGTATACTTTTATATAAATAAGAATATAAATAAATTATTTTTAAATATAAATCACATATAATAGAATAGAATAAATTAAATTAAATAATTAGTAATAATTTTTATATAATTAATAATAAAATATAAAATTTATTATTTTAAAATAAAATATAAAAAATTATTTATTATAATTATTAGTTGATATTAATTGGACATAACTTCTATTTTAAAATTAGTGTTAAATTTCTTCTAACAATCATTTTAATATCGAAAATGTAATAGTTATTTATTATACATTCCATTCAATTCCATCATCTTCCAAATAACATTTTACTACATTACATTATTAACCTTTAGATCTCTCCCAAACAACTTTTCATTATATTACATTCTATTTCATTATAAACCGTTCGTTTTATATCATTTCATTCCATTTCATTAATTAACATCTAACCGATCAACCTTTTTAAACTCCACCTCCTTGCATCAACAACATACCCTATCTTAATTAGCCCTAAAAGACAAATGTAAAAAATAATAACTTAAGAAATAATTATTAAAAAACTACTAATTGGATCTATCTAGAATAAGAATAGAACATCGTATAACGCGTAACAAGTCTAAGTCCTACAAACTGAACCACTAACCCGGTTCCCGGTTCAACCTACTTCTGAGCTCTGACTCTAAGAAAACTTTTAAAAACTTGGAACCATCTGGTTTAGATCGGATCCCGGACCAGTCATTTCTCTTTTCTTCCTAATTTCCAAAACTTTCCGGTGGCTATTGGAGTGAATGTCACCCGAAAAGGTTGGGCTACAAGCTGGTCGATACTCGGGAAAAAGCCGACCGGACTTGTACCGCACCCCACAAGCATTGCAAAGCGTCTTGGCTCCCAACGGGCCGGTTCTCCACTGTGGGGTCTTTTGGACCTGACAGTGACTGCACCGTCGTTGAAACTGTGTTGAACCGGAAAGTTGACCGGGTTGAACCGTTGGTCCTTTCTTTTGTTTTTTCAGCGGCGGCTCAACCAAATCATTTGACGAGTCAACCTTTATGTCCGCGTTGGAGACGGTCACATATGGCGTTGAAGCAGACGACGATGTTGACGACGACGACGAAGACTCCGTCAACGATGACCCTCCAGACCAGCTCCGTCCGGTGCGTCCCGAACGTTTTGTTCTTGCTTTGGCCGGAACCAGATATGGGAAAAGACAAGGAGTTCTCGTAAAACCCGGTTTGAGGTCTTGCTGAAACCTGGTTTTTGCAAAGCTTTGTGCTTTGTCTTCACCAACAGGGTACAAAACAGGTATTTCTGATAAAGAATCGTCCACAAACTGAGACACCCATTCAAGGTCCGCTAAATCATCAACCTGTGGAAAACAAAACATGGGTTTTTAATGTTTAACACTTACATGGAAAAGAGAACCAAAAATTTTGGTACGGAAGAATCCTCAATATTGCTTTCCAAGAATTTCTCTTGAGTTTTAAGCCAAGGTTGCAACTTTTGTTTCATAATTCTTATGTTCTCGAAGGCGAAAACGTAAAACTCTGGTTTAAGAATACGAATGAGAAAGAAACTTACAGGCACAGGAAGTTCGTCATTGAACAGAGAATCAGAAAAGCTAGAGGAGTTGGAGTTGTCATCTTCTGAACGTTCTTGAGAGGAAACAGAGTCAGAAATCGAGTCTTTTTCTTCTTCCACTTGTTCCTCCGTTTCATGTTCTTGAAAATCGTCATCTTTACATTCACCTTCTGAGAAATCGAAGAAACAGTCCACAGAAAAATCCTCTGCTGGGAAAACACCTCCTGAAGTTGCATTCAAGCACGAAAAATCGTCCAAAATGGCCTGTGGATACAATTCTCTGGACAATTCTCCCCGGAAACTCGACTTCAAGGCAATAGCTTCCATGCAAGACTCCATATTCTATATCCAAATCCAACCACCAAAAGGTTTCAACACATATCACAAACAGTAACAAGAAAAACCTCAAAAAATTTCAACTTCTTTCATTCTATTATGAATTTTCCATATCAAAGTCCTCCTGCGAATTCCTACCTGATAAAAGATGAAGAGCAACAAGTGTGCAAAAAGATGGAGAGATAGGTGATGTGTAGAGTTTGGTTGGAGAGCACTGAAATGAAGGCTGGTTTGTTGGCGAAACTGGTGCGGAGTTAATGGTTTATCTTTATCTTTCTTGTTTCCTTTATATCTATCTCCGCCTATCTCTTTATCAATAATAGACTTTTCTAACATCCTTTTTTGTTTTTTAATTTAAACTTCAACAGAGTCATTTCGGTGAAGTTAGAAGCTGACTATTCTTGGGTCATTCCTGGTTTGCCAGTTCAAAGCGACTCCACAGTTTCCACTTGGAAGTTGGAACTTTTCACCCGTAGACCATTAACCAAGACTTTGTCTTATTTTCTCTCTTTCTAATATACACCTAATATAACGTGTACCTCCGGCTAATACAATTTTTCCAATAACCTCGTGACGTAAGGGGCTCTTTTAGTGTAAGTAAGGTCGTAGATTCGAACCTCTTTATGTATTTATCCGTTTAAAACATAACTTTGTCTCTTATAAGAGATCTACCCAGTTTGAGCGGAAATTAATCTAGGTATAAATAATTTAAAAGTGTCTTTCCATAATTAGAACTCTTCTAAAACATCTCGTAATCAACCCCAAAAAAAATTCAATTTCTCTAATCCCAATGCCTCTTGCAACACGTTTTAATAGGAATCTGAGGCAAAGACGCCTACTCGCTATTTAAATTTAATCCTAACATTATAAAATATTTAAAATAGTTTCTTAATATATGAAAAACGTTTAATTAGAAACTATTTTGAATATTTTGCAAATGTTATAATTTATTTTAAATGCTCCAAAATTTATTGTCTAATTCAAATTTCAATATAAGCGTTAAGGGTTCTTTTAGCCGGAAATAAAAGTTTAAATCAATTATCGCATCATTTTTGAAAATTAAAAAAAATCAGATTAGATAATTCCTTAATTATGTTAAAAAGAAAAACAGTATTTGGGTAATAATCATCTTAATTACGTTTTAAGATAAAGAGTTAACTTAGTGTAAGCGTTCATCCAATGTGGTGACTCCTTGTGCGCACCGAGCATTGGGCTGCCTTCCTGAGGAATTGGGTGGGATCAAACCGTGATTCAATTCTCCAGCAATAATCGGGTCTGCGACTGAAAGCCCCTGAAATTAGGGATCAACCTTTTGAGTCCCAGATAAAGAGTCAACTTTTTGAGCAAAAGGAAATTTCCTCGCAATAATGAAAAGTAGTGAGGAGCAGCACATATCACTCTGGCTTGCGGTGGCACGTCACGTGGCGCCAATAATGCTTCAAAGCAATAACGAACACATGCTCTTCATTTCCTTCTGAAAATTCGCCCCTCTATACCAAGTTATCTACAAAATTGGTATTCCGTTGATTGCGTCGCCTTTTTTTACTTTATTTTATAGAAACAATTTGAAGTTGAAAAATCAAAAGATGAATCATAGATAGATGATATCAACAATAATAATAATAATCTTTATTTATTTCCGATAAAAATCTTAAATTGTTTAATTTTTTGCTTTTGTTTTTAAAAATTTAGGTTAATTGGTTTTAATAACTCTCGTTTTTTAAAATAGATTAATTTATTAATTAATTGATTATATAAAAAGTTTTTAAAAATTAAAATAAATCAGTCAATTTTCATTTAACAATCTCCTTTACAATTAAACTTCAAATTTTTCGTGAATAAGAGTAATCTTTTTTAACTATATTTTAAATTCTTTAATTTTATTCAGTAATATCAGTTTAACCTTTTTTTTTTAATTCGAGCAAACCTCGTAGGCGGGCCAAGCGGGCACACCTCATTATCGAGGGCCCAACTAGTTCTCCACCTACAAGTAAGACTTCGGCTGCCACAGGTTCTTATAAGAGGAGCTAGCATGTAATCAAACCTGAGACCTAAATCTTTTATCTTAATGATTTAATTTTGTTTTAAAAACGTTGATTCTCATCCGGCAATTATTCTAATTTAAATTTGATGGCTCCTTCCTCGCAAAGATTAGAAAAGGCCAAAGCTTATGTTAATCGAATTTTAATAGTTCTTCCTAACATTTTCAAAAGCCTTTTTCATGCAATATATTTTTTAATTTGACCCATATAATAAATGTTATGCATGTGACCAAGCTAAGGAGCAGCCACAGTGTAACAGTAATTAAAGGTTTCGTGCTTGTACAAGAAATATCAAAGTAGAGAAATTTGAAGTGTTGATGATTGATAGACTAAGAAATGAGGTGAGTAATCAAAGTGCCTAACTAACTCGTATAAAGTGGCCTAACAACTATTAATTTGATTTGGTAAACACCAACTTGTAGATGAATAATTACAACCACTATAATGTTATGTGGTCACAACTTGTCCCCCACATTTCACTTCAGCAAACACAACAGGATTTTTTGTTCTCATGGTGCCTGATTTTTCTTGTTAATTGTAGGCCATGTTCTTGAAATTCTTTTCTGGTAACTTGGCCTGGTATTACGCAGCTTTATCCGTAACTATTTAATTTAAAATATGAGTCCCTTTATATACAAATCATTCCTTCTTAATCTGATAAAAATAAGTTTTAATCTTTTAATCTACATTACTATTTTCTTGTCATATTCACATATGGGTTTACAGAAAATAACCTCTCTATTATATAAAAGTGAGGCTACGTATTATCAAACCTCTCCAAATCTTGCTTCACTGTGAGACTTCGAATTGAATGTGACGATAATATCGGCATACTAACAGGATTAATTTAGTTTAAGAAGCAGGAGCATCGAGGAATTCAAACTAACTGATGTTTTAGAGCTTAGAAACAATAACGCGTGATGAAATCGGGAAATGAGATGGAGATGGTTCTTGAGGGAACCGAAGCCGTATCTTTTGACTTCATATGACAGCAGAGCGTGGTTTGTGTTGAATAATGTATGCCTGATTGTGCAGATCCAAGTGAGACTGCATGGATTGGTGGTTCACCTAAGAACCACCTAATCCTGCTCACGTCCTTGTAAAAAATATATGTTTTCTCAATTTAAAGGTTTAAATGAAGCACTTGCCTTGACATGACTAGACCACAGAATAATGAGTGATCAGGTCCGTTCAGAAGAAAACTGTTATCTGATATTTTAAGTAGTTTAATTGACTTGTGAATCAGAGACCACGCATGATTGTTGCAGGTGTCGTTTGTTAAGAAACTATATCCGATAAACCTTTACAGCAGATTGGAAATAGAGAGTTGGAAAATATCTTTAATAAGTATGAACAATAATTCAGTAGTCAGGCATACTCAGCGTAAGGTAAAGCTTCTGCTTTGAAAGAAAGAAATTGTAACCTTCGCAACACTTCTGTGCAACTTTTTTGTTGAGAGAGGAAAGATACGTACAAAGCAAAGGACAAAGTAAAAATAGTAATAAAAGCTGGTACCAAACACTTTCCAGTAATTTGACAATTTCCTTTCGGTCCTAATCCTTTACGGAAAGTTGGTCTCCACCTTCCATGAATTGGGTATTAGCTGCACACTTTGTAGCCAAATTCGGGATGCTTTTTTCTGAAAAGAAGTTGCAGTCTTTGATCCTATTCGTACTACAGGAATTTCGGTGGGTTTTACGTCAAGGAGAGCAGACTTTTGTGGAGAGGAAGATTTTGGCTGAGTTAGTTTTGAGGCCTGCTTTTGGAAGGTTCTTACAGGAGGAGGAAATTGCTTATTTCTATGACAGCATACCATGTCTCAGACACAACCAAAATTTGGCTATAACTTGTAGCAGATGCTTTGTTCGATTCATTGGCTTCTGTGAAATATATCTCGATCATGTTTGCTGTGATGGGTTACATCGATAATGTATTATTATGTCGTTTTTCCATTCGGACTAGATGGTTTCTTCTTTAGTTGCCAGGGGTTGGGTTTGATATTGTTACTCCTACAAATCCAGGCCTCCAAATTTAAGAACCATTTACGAAGCTGTAGCATTTGAATCAGCCTTTTTATTATCTCAAAATAACTCTTAGTCATCAACAACATTGCAACAAAGAACAAGTCCACAATCATGTGATGCGATGCAAGCTCGATAACTTCTAATCATGTTTGTGAGGAGAAATCATCGAGTACTATTCTAACTATCAGAGGTGTTCTAACTACGTGCAAGCCATCTTCCCAGAACAGATTTCCGAAGGAATATCTTCCCTGAATCCTTATCTGTGACCAAAATGTTACCTTGAATTTGAGCTTTTTTATAGTGGAATTGAATGATAAAATTGATGGCTCAACTCTAACATAAGTGCCCGCAGGAGGTTGAACACGAGCAACGTAGATGGAACTCACTGGACCAACATTTGTCACTGTTCTTGATACAGTTAATTTTTGCTTCAGCTCCGGAATGGTGATGGCAGGTAGGTTAAGATTTACTAAGAAGTTGGTTGATTTCTTGCACACAGTTGGAGATATAGTCATTAAGCTGATAGCAGAGTTATTGTAACCCATGGCACACAGAAAACGGGTATAATCTGATTTCCTCATGTCATATACAAGACCAGGTTCTATTGCCCGATTAGGATCGACATGACCCCCTCCATAATCAAATGGATCAGCCTGTTTATGTGGAGCTCCCTGGGCGACAGTGTTCTGGCTGTACTTGTCATGTACAGAAGCTGAGCAAAATTCTGTAGTCAGTAATTAAGGCTTTTCTTCTGATAGCAGCCGATAGATAGTAATTAAGGCTTTTCTAACCTGTTGTCACCAGGGCAGATTTTATTGCAGCAGGGCTCCATTTCGGATGAATAGCTTTAATTAGGGCAACTATGCCAGATACATGAGGGCAAGACATGGACGTTCCTGATTCAATCTGGAAAGTTAGTGGTGCTGCTCCACTGGTTGTCATATCAGAAGCAGCAGGGGACCAGGATGCCAATATATTCACCCCAGGAGCAGCAATGTCAGGCTGCAAGAGACACCGAGCATGTTAATGTTAATAACCCAAAAAAAAAAACTTAAAGCTTTTCAAGACAAAAGCCGCACCTTCAATACAGCAGGAGAGAGCGAACTCGGTCCTCTTGAGGAGAAGAATGCAACTTCAGGGGATATCTGCTGTCTGATGGTTGTTTTTGGGAAGCCAAACTTCACAACAGGGTTACTGTCACATAAGATTTTTCATCAGTTAAAGAAAGACAATTAATGTCACAACAGGGTTATTGTCACATTCAAGGATTTGTTTCTGACGCTTCATTATATGCAGACACTATTGACAATAACCAAAACCAATATGTTGAAAGCTACAATGAGCGACAACCACTAACCAAAAGTCCACTATGTTTATTTACCTGCTTCCCGCCATGTACGTGAGAAGTGATGTTCCAATGACAAAATCCACCTGGACACACGGAATATCCAGGGATACAGAAACATCTTTGGTGGGAAATTGAGCAAATATAACACCAATGCCCTGAACATCTAATACCGTTTGTCTAGCAATCATACTGGATCTCTGTGACCGTGATTGGAAACACAGAATTACTTTTCCTCTTGCTAAAGTTGCATTTAAGGTTCCCGAGTCACAACTTCTGCTAAAAGTATCTCATCAGGATATGCACATCTTTTTAAATCTTCTGTAGATTTTGAAGAAATTTGTAATCTTGTGCATAGTTCATACCTTGCTTTTTCTTCATCTTCACCAGAAGCAACAATATCTTCACCATAAACGATAGGGTGAAATGTGTATACATTCTTCCCTGAATACAGACCCTGACCCTGTTTGAGAAGTTAAAATTCACTTTCAGGTCTATAAAACAAAGATATACGTTAACAAATTTTGCAAGTTCAAAAGTTCTTCCAGTTGATTCTACTGTAAATGGAGTTAGCAAAGCTTTACTTTGGCTGCAGGAAGATCAGAAAAGTACCACTACAGTTAGATTGTTCCCCATGGTGATTGTTGTGGGAAAAGCCCGATCGATGGTGCTTGCTGCAACTGTAATAACCCAAGGAGCTGTATTTATGACCGTTTGAGGATAAGGACCAGAATTACCCCCAGAGCACACAACAGATATTCCATTGGCTACTGCATGGAATGAGCCAATAGCTAAGGCATCATCCACATAAGTAGCCAGTGGAGGTGCTGAGCCAAGAGACATTGAAAGCACATCGACACCATCAAGGATTGCATCATCAATTGCAGCAAGAAGATCAGCTGAGCTGCAGCCACCGGTAGCCCAACATACCTTATAGATAGCTAGCCAAGCCGATGAAGCACCCCCTCTTGCCAGTCCTTGAGCTAAACCCAGAAAGCTGGCATTTTCAACCAGTCCACCGGCAGCAGTAGATGATGTATGAGTACCATGACCTGCAGCATCTCGAGGAGATAAGAACTCAATGCCATCACTTGTATTCAGCTTTCCAAATTCAGCTTCATAACCTTTAAGGTACCATCGTGCACCAATAAGCTTCCTGCTCAAAAGTAACAAGCAGTAAATACAAAGGGTAGGATTGAGTTCTGACTCCTGATGGAATGAGTTCAGCCCACAATTTTCGAAATCCTAGTGGAAGTGAGCTTTGACCAGGAACATAGACGTGCAAGCACAGTTGACAGAATTTTCTTTCGATTTAAAAAGTTGTATTGCGTATGAGATCCTATAAGAAGTTACAAACTCTGACTAGTTCTAGTCCGGTCAACTAAAGGTGAAGTATGGTAGGATAGCATTTATAAACGACAATGTAATCAGAGATCACTAACGAAACCTGTTGCAATGAGAGTGATTAAATCTTTCTCCTTCTTGGCATATCCCTTTCCAACGAGAAGGTACCTCCCCCATGGCGTCATCGCTGAAGCTCTTTGACTCTGGCCATACGCCTATATAGCGAAATGTGCAAAAGAAAATTAGTGACCTGTCCATACAAGGGAGAATTATACAATCATCTCACCCACCTGTATCCATGACTCCGATGATCGACCCAGCTCCAGATTTACTCTTTGAAAGGATTCCATTGGCAATTTCGGGCCGTACTTGCAGGAAGTCCCAGCTTCTAGTTGTTTGAGGACTAAGAATTCTATTCCTAATTACTCCAACAACTCCAGGAAAGTCTGCAGGAACACACCGATAAACGGAGAAATGAATGCAACTTTCTACAAGTAACAGATTGTGCAAAACAAGTGGAGTTCACAGTTCACCAACATTATGACACCTGCAATATACTTGGCTTGAGACTTGGTCAAGACTGCAGCAAATCCAGAAAACCCATGCTTGTAGCTGTAGAGAATCGATTCCTTGGCAGCTTCTTTACTGTCAAACGACCAAAAATTATAGAACTTCACTCACTAACATTCAATTTATGAACCATTACCATATTCACAACTCACCATATCCGTCTCTGCTTAATAGTATAATATATATCATCTTAATACATAACTATTCATTTATTTTCATCTGAGAGCTTTGTAATTCATTGGATCAAACAAGTAATCAGTGAATAAGTTTAACAAACTGTAAGGACAGAGTAATATGAATTACACCGATCTTGTTACTTGAACTAAAAAATCTAAGAAGATGGGTGTAAATAAAGCTCCTAAAGTCCTAAAAACCATGAAAGCAAGAAAACATACCTTCCAACAATGTCTGAAAGCAACTCACGGTGGGACTCCTGGACCAGCTCTGGCTCCTCGCAGCGCTTATCACCCAAGTAGACTATGTAAACCTACAAAGATCAAAACAAGATTAGTATACAAACATAACTGACCTTGAGTAGTAGAAGAAAGATGAGGAAAACCTACGTTGGTTTTAGCAGTAGTAAAAGGGAGAAGAGAATGTAGCAGCAGAGCAAGAACAAGAAGAGTCGCATTACTCCACAACTTAGCCATTAAGACCTGAAACACGAGACCCATCAAAAACAGGATGCTTTATATCTTGTCAAGCGATGGGGTGGTTAGCTTCGTCCTCCGTCTATAAGTTGCGATGCGGGGACCACAGAGAAATGCTCAAGTCTCCACGATTAGTATTGGCGTTAATGGAGGAACACGTTTTAGTGAAACTATGCAAGTGCAATAACGTTGAGGGAACAAGATTTGTCTGTTTACACAACACGTCCTTCTGTGGAGCAAGCACATAGGAGACCGAGAAAGACCGTTGACTTGAATTTCTATAAACGGCAAATTGGAAAGAGGTGCAAATGACAGTTGCTAATTTACTGCTACTCACCCATGGATGGATGTGAATAATGCTGGAGTTCTATTCCATACTTGTATCAGGCAAGTGATCCAACTAGAACTAGCAACACTTGTATCAGGCAAGTGATCCAACCAGATCTGATCCAATTCAGCCTATTTTAAAATCAGATTTGGATCCGGATATGACAACTTTTCAAACTCAATTAAATTATTTTAAACGGATTCAAGTTTGGGTAGTTAGATCTGATTAGTTTTAAGCATGAACTTGAGAATTTTTTTTTCAGGTTTAGACTTGTATCTAAATGTATTTTAGGTCAACTTGGACCTTTAGAGCTTAGATCCGATCTAGTTTATTGCCTACTTTATTTATTCGCCGTTGTAGATAACAATGTAAACAAGCAACCTGAGCTAGTTAGAAAGCTCATAGACATGATGTAAACTCTTTTTGGGTTTACGGTGAAATGAAAGCCTAAACATTCAAAGTTTTCTCAAAGAAAGAACAAGCAACATTATCTTACACACTCTTAAATTTCTATATAAATATTCTCTATTTATTAAGAGTGATATCACATTATTTTCATTCGCTAAATATTATATTTTTCTTTTCTAATTTTATTAACTTGAGCATTCAAAGCAAACATTGAAAAACACTTATGCATTTGGTTTTGATAAAGGAAATCAACATGATAAACGAAATCCCTCAAATTAATTCTTTCCATTCTTGATAAAGGAAATTCTTTAAATTAAAATTTTCCACTCTTATTTTCTACTTGCCTTATTTACAACAATCAGCTTCCTATAAACATTTATAGAATCAACTCACAATTCCTAATGCATATGAACCCATTAAACCTCTTACTGTTATCAATATTAACAACTCCATCAAACTCACCTCTGCCAACTATCTCTCTGGGAAACTCCGAATGGAAGCACTTCTAATAAGTTATGATCTTTACAAGCTTATTGATGACTCTCATCCCTCTCCCTTAGCCACAATCACTACAAATAATATTACCACTCCCATCCCAATTCAGAATACCAAACATGGCTCCGCCAAGATAAACTCATTGTTGGTGCTCGTATTGACTCTCTCACCCCGTCTCTCATACCTCCTATTTCTCAATCGCGGACATCAAGAGAGGCTTGGCAAGTTCTTGCTAACACTGCTGCTAGGCCTTCCTATGCACAAATCAAGGAACAAATAAAGCAAGCTACTAAGGGTACGAAAACAATCTCCAATGACATGCAGTTTATTAAAACTCACATTGACGAACTTGCGGCACTTGGTAAACCTATGGATTATGTGGATCTTATTGAGAACATTCTCTATGGCCTTGACGAAGATTACAAGCCCATCATTGATGTCATCAATGGTCGCGACACACTGATTTCATTTGATGAACTCCATGAAAAGTTAACCAACAAGGAGCTCTCGTTGGACATCCATCATTCCAATTCCTCTCCATTTCCTGCCACTGCAAATCTGGCTCATTCTTGATTCACTTGGGGAAATCATCGACATCAAAGTCAACGCCCATCAATGAATATTCCTGTCTCAAGCTCCATCAACACCACAACATAGAGTAATCATCCCCCTTCTCAACCCTTCCTAGGTCGTTGTCAATGGTGTCGTACTCTAGGCCACACTGTCACATAGTGCCCTGTGTTTCGTCAGATGCATCCGCACCTACAACCACCTCCAACTTTACGTCAAGCTCTATAATGGCAATCTTGCCGTACAAAATCATGGCAACCACGAGCCAACCTCACAACCGCCAAGACGCCTAACAATTCTAGCTGGCTTCTTAACAGTGGCACTTCGCATCATGTAACTACTGACCTGAGCAATCTTTCCATGCATACACCTTATGATGTTTACGATGATATTGTTATTGGTGATGGTATGAGGCTCTCTATCAACCATACTGGTTCAAAATCTCTACACACTCCTACACATACCTTTTCCTTGAATAATGTTCTTTGAGTTTCTACCATGAAAAAGAATATTATTTCTATTTCTCAATTTTGCCAATCCAATAACACTTCAATTGAATTCTTACCCACTTCTTTTCTTGTGAAGGATCTTCGCATGGGGACAACTCTTGTGGAGGGTTGAACTAAGGATGGTGTGTACAAGTGGCCAGTCTCTCCTGTCAAGTCCTCACCATTAATTGCTTTCTCTACCGTCAAGACCACTTCGTTTGTTTTGCATAATAGATTATGGCATCTGTCCTCTTTTATCTATAGGCACATTGTTTCTAATTTTTACCTAGAACTGTCAAATCCTTCAAATTTAAATCTCAATTGCATTTCATGTCAATGCAATAAAAGGCAAAAGTTACCTTTCTCATTTTCTTCTCTAGTCACTTCCTCCCCTTTAGAAATTATATTTTCTCTAGTCACTTTCTGTTCATTGTCTGACATCCAAGTGTTTTTATGCAAGTTGAAAGTTTTGCTCTGCTTCTTTTACAGGTGACAAACAATGGATGGGCAGAAGGAGAATGCAAAAGAATAGCAGGTTGGTTCCCATGTGGATATATCGAAAGAAGGGAACATGTTCTAGAGAGCAAAATTGCAAGTGTTTTAGGGTGCTCTTATGGTTTGTCTTTTGAAATGAAAGGCTAGCTGTAAGTCCATCTCTAAGAGATGGCACCACATGACGTTGAATGTGGAGTCTCTTTTAACACAAATGTAGAGATGTCAATGGTCGGGCCGAGCTCGGTTAGCTCGACACGTAGCCCAAAAGGTCAGGATAGGTTAGCCTGTGGCACGGCTCGACCACGGGCAGGCTGAGCCAACTCGGTCCACCATATATTTTTTAAAAAGAAAAACGTAAAAAATTAACGACATTATTTTTTAAGTAACGGTCGGGCCACGGGCCGGGCCCTTTTTGACATCCTTACACAAATATAAGGCCATGAGTTCCCTTACTCGTCGTATAGATGTTATTCTTTTCTTATGTAAGGTATTATTCTTTTTAATCCTGCAAGAATTTGATGTAAGATTTTGACCCATGTAATTGATATTATGGCTGTTGAGGAAGAACTGCTCTGCAAACTTTGTCTTTGCACGCATGTTTTGGTTCTGTGAGGCTGCAAGTAATCAAGTGTCCTGTATGTGAGGGGAAAGTCGTTTCCGCTTAATATTGGGTCTTTTTCTTGGTAAGAAATGCCCTCCAATATCATGTTTTTATGTATGCATGTATGTTACTTCCATATCATCAAGCCAAAGTGCTCTTAGCGGTTCCTTCAAAGACCTAAATTCTCAGCAAGCTATTGATTGTGTGTAGTTCTCACCAAGCTATAGATCCGCAACTCATCAACTTGTTAAAGAGTACCGGGAGTTGTGTTAGAAATTTACTTACTTACTTAAAACTCAATCTCTACCCCTCCATTTTCTTCCAAAAAATTTCAATGCTTTATAAAGCATTTAATGATGCTTACAGAATCTCAAAGCTTCTCACGACAGCATTTAATGCTTTTAGAATAATGGTTTATGTAGAGCATTCCTAACTCTCCATTTTAAGTCCGGATCCTCTGTCTAAAATAATCTTGTCTTATTCTGTATGATAACAAAACGACGCTGTGTTTGATTAAAAATGAAAGAAACGCTGCACTGCTGTTTGTTACGTAAGCCGTGAAAAATTAATCACTTCTGTTTGTTTATTTCAACGTTCAGCAAACAGAAGTGCAACAACTGATAACCCTCTTATATATTATTTATTTATTTATTTTTCATTTGTTAATTTAATTATTATTATTATTAATTTAATTATTATTATTATTACTGTATATTAGTTTTTATTAATAAATGTATTATTATTATTAAAGCAGTTTATATTTATTCGTAACATTATTAAATTCATATTATTATAAAGTGTATTTATTTATTATTATTGTTATTATTATTCGTGGGTATATTAATTAATTTTATTTTCATTATTATAATTACTGTTAAATATTATTATTAAATTTCTTCTGTTTATTATTAAATTTATTGTAGAGTATTTATTAAATTTATTACTATTATTATTATTAAATTCCTTATTAATATTAAATATGATTTCTAAAATTCCTTATTATTATAAATTATATTATTATTAATAATTAAAGAAACATAACGTTTTTATTATTTATTATTAGATAATTTATAATAATAATTCTTCAAATAATTTATAAATTAAAACTGATTATAAGGAATTAGCAAAAATAAGCATATAATTTGTCCTTATTATTATGAAGAACAAAATTAATAATAATTAGGGATTTAATCTTATTATTTAATATCATTAATAAATAAATAATTTATTAATAATAAGAAGAATAGTAAGTAGAGAATTAATGATTAAAGCCCATTTTAAACAATTAAATTAATAAGAATAATTAAATAACCATAATAATTTTTAATAATAATATAATGGTGAATAATAATAACGAATATAAAATTAATTCCCATTGATTCAAGTTAGTGCAAATGATCTCAGAAACCGTCTAATTAAGGTTTGCAAAAGATTATAATCTTTATTTTTTTGATAATAAATTGTCTACTCTTTCGTGTGTTTACTTAGAATTAATTTGTTAATTAGGAAGGAGATGAAGATGGGTTTCCTGATGAGTTAGAATGCTTGGTTAAGAAAACTTATCTTTTCAAGGTACAAGTCACAGAATTTAATAAAATCAACAAATCTTCAAGTTTCACTGTCAAGAAAGTAAGTTGTAATGGGGAACTGATCAATAAATACATGGATTCTCCACCCCAGTCTCAGGTATTACTCTACTTCCTATTACAAAGAAGAATTGCACCTATTCATCATTGCATGAAACTTCATTGATATACACAGATATGTATATATTGTAGCAATATCTACTTACTTACTTAAAACTCAATCCCTACCCCTCCATTTCCCTCCAAAAAATTTCAATGCTTTATAAAGCATTTAATGCTGCTTACAGAATCTCAAAGCTTCTCACAACAACATTTAATGCTTTTAGAATAATGGTTTACGTAGAGCATTTCTATCCCTCTATTTCGAGTCCGGATCCTCTGTCTAAAATAATCCTGTCTTATTCTGTCTAATAACAAAATGACACCGTGTTTGATTAAAAATGAAAGAGACGTTGTACTGCTGTTTGTTACGTAAGCCGTGAAAAATTAATCACTTCTGTTTGTTTATTTCAACGTTCAGCAAACAGAAGTGC
>JANKOD010000193.1:30648330-30659387 GCA_026284645.1 Erythroxylum acuminatum | reverse complement strand
AAGAGACCAATATCAGAAACTTCTGAGAATGATATGCCTTTATGTGATTTAATATCACCACAAATGTCTTCAACCAAATTGACCACCAAAATTAAAAGAGAAAAGTTAACTTAACTATCAAATGTTCAAGAATGATCAATTTGTCAGCTACTTTTTGTTTGGTTAGCTATCTATCTATTTTGGAGCCTGCAAGTATTTTGTACTTGAATAGTAAATTATCTTTCTTTTGTACTTGTGTAAATATGGCTCTCATATTTTTGGACTCATTTTTTTTGTCAGATTCCTATTTTATCATAATCTTATTTTATGACACGCAATATGTTAACTTGTGTTTGCCTTTCAATTTTGTAGTTAAAATTTATTATTTGCTTTGTAACAACCCGTGCAAACTACAAGGTTCAGAACTAGTTAGTATAAAACTGTGGTCACCAACCACACATGCCAGAACCTTTGAGCATCAGAAAGAAAGTGCGCATGGTGGGATGACGACGATAAAGCTAACCTCAGCACTTCTAAAATGTTAAATTTCTAAAAATGAAAATATAGTTTAAAAAATAAAAAGAGATTACTTGTCTTCTTGTAGTCGGTTAATTCAAACTATATGCCAACTCCTGCAAAGCAGGATTCATGAAATACGAGTATCCCAACTTCTAACCATATTTAGAGTACAATTCTGGAAATTGGTGATGATCGTACTAAGTAGTCGCAAATGCCTTCAGCTGAAAAGATCAGAACACTGGCTGGCCAATTCAAGGAGAGAAATAACACAGGAGGTTAGTTCTTGAAGAACACTCCGTGCGCTTTGCTTGTTCAATGGAAATCAAGATGGCATGTTCCTTGTATCTTGGAGTAAAGAGTATAAAATCACGCAGTTGTTATTCTGCTGCTTCCTCTACGACCACGCCTGGATACTCGCGCATCTTGTCTACTACCCTGAAAGTTTCAATAGCTCAATCAGCTAGGCTGTAAAGATAGATTGGTAAACAGAACTTTAGAGACAGATTCTTTACCAACGACACAGCCTTAAACTTCTCATCTCTCCTCGTATAAATTCTACGAGCTTGTTTCTTTTTCTCCTCTGCTTTCAATTTAGTTAAACTGGGTCTATATACAATGACAGTCCGACAAAATTTGGCCAACCACCACAGAGCCAGTTGCTTCCTCTAGTTGCTGCACCACATCTTCCAGCTCTCCTGGACAAGTCCTGTGTACTTTGATCTGTTCACAGCATTTAAACTCATGGTTAAGAAGGCCAAGAAGCTTTACTTTCATTGATCCCACAAATGCATCCTCAGAGAAATTAGGGTCCAAACATGTGAAACAATCTTCTTTTAATTCTATCAGATGTTTGGTGCAACAAATAAAACAAGAGGTGGGTAAAATACAGGACCTTGGCAACTGAGTTGAAGAAGACTTAGCTCGTCAACCACAGGTAACCAGATCTCTAAATTAATAGAAGGAACCATGATACGCGAAACAAAAATTAGAAAGAGAGATAGATTGAGTATATTAGAAGCTGATCATTCCACAAACGCATCACTTAGAACTAGCAGCTTCAAGCTAACTCCTAAGCTTCCTCATTTCACCTACATCGTCATACAAATACTTCACTCTGAGAAACAGTCCCTAATGAGTAGAAAACATATCTCATGACACTTAAATCCATTTCGCTTTTTCCCTTACAAGAAAGGACTACACTATTCTTAACAACCAAACCAAACCAAATGTATATCTCAATATTTGCTAGCAACTAAAATTACCCAAAATTTCCACTACAAACTGTAGTAAGCCAATTCCCATCACGTTATTACCCAAATTGTGGCATAACCCTAACCTCTTTGTCAACTAATGGTTGCACAAGTTAATTAGCTATGAAAACGGTAAAGCATTTACCTTTAACAGCTCGTTGGCTTCAAGGGTCTCGAGAAAAGAAGACACAACATTTTCAGTGACACCAGACTTCCCCACTAACTGGCACTTTAGCTTCTTCCCTAATCCATGAGCATAGGATGCCAACTCTTTCTTTTCTTTTACAGTCAAAGTTGGCAACTTTACCCCATCTTTCTTCGCCCCCTCTTTAAAAGTACCACCATTATCCTCCAATTCCAACTTTTCACTTTCAACTTCAGTATCAGTATCTTCCACATTAACACCCTCTTCCATATCTTTTTCACTAATCTCACCATCAAAATCATCTTCCACGTACAACCCACTATTCTCCTTTTCATCTTCTTCTCCAGTTTCTTGCTCTAGGGAGAGAGAGTATGCGTAGGCTTTAGGTGGGCAATTGATAGAAGAAGTACAAAATGAGAAAGAGAAGAGCAGCGAGTCAACAGTACTGGGTTTATCAAAAAGGGAGTTCTGATAATTTGAGAGAAATGCTTTTCTTGTGTTCTTGGAAGTAATTGCTGTGGCAGTGCAGATGGGTCTAACGGAAAAGGATAGTAATGGTTGTGGAGATGGGCGGAGGAAACGGTGGAGGACATGGGTTACCGGTGAAGAGGATGTTGTTGCCATCATCGCCTGAGAAGTCTTCAGGCAGAGGATTTGGGATAGCAACAGACTGATTTTGATAAAAATCTGATCTTTTCTACCTGTCCGAATCGAGTCTTTGCTTTTCCATTGAGTTTACATTTTCACGACCGTCCAAATTCCAATGCAAACAAAATCTAAATCATTTTTAAAAAAAAATTAAAAGAAGTTTTACTATTACTAAATTCCAATTCAAATTCCAATTTTTTAATTTTTAAAATAATTGCGTTAATAGATTAAACTTGGGTCTTATTTGGTGACCATTAATAAAGAGGTAATAAGGAGAATGTATTTATTATTTCCAAATTTTTAATTATTTAGTTATTGGTAATAGATAAAATGGAGAATGAAAAAACTTTAAATAAATTCTAAATGATCCTACATTTTTATTTCTAATAATTACTACATATAATTAACAAAATTTCTCGTCATCTTTTTTAATATTTAATAACAAATATTAGTACAATTATTAACTTTGTTTAATATCATACTTTTAATCAATAATTTCATTCTTATTTTAATTCTCTCTTTTCATTTTTATTCCCATCTTTTTATTCTGATTCCTTTATTACTGATTATCAAACGAGACCTTGATAACTAGTAATAAAAGAATTTGAATTAAAAAAATAAGAATAAGAATAAAAAGTGAGAATTAGACTAGTAATGAAATTACTTATTGTGTTGGTTTAGTATACAAGCATTAGAAATAGGATTATTGAAATTAATAGTTATATATTTGTTTGTTACCAAACATTAAGAATGATGATGCCAATTTTTTTACTAATGTTTGATTATTATGTGATTGATTTTGTAAATAATTAATTAAACTATTTTATATTAATAATAATAATAAACTGTATTTAAAATAAATAATTAAAATAATTTTTAAATAGTTGTGTATAGTTTTCTTATAAGAATAATTATTAACAGCCTGGTCGGGTCGGCCTAGTAAGGCCCGGCCCAGTGAGGCCCAACTTCAAGTCCAGGCATTAATGGTCCAGTAATAAAAAGTCGTCTTCCATGCAAACGCGATGATTCACGTAGAGACCTAAACCTAATGGCAACCTACCGCATATATAAGGCAACGCTCAACCATGATAGAGGTACGGACTGAAAACCCTAGTAGTTTCATTATTCTCCAAAACCTAAAACTCTCAAAAAGACTGACTTGAGCGCCGGAGGGACCTTCCGGGCGACAACCCCCGGAGAGTCTTTATTTGTCTTGCAGGTTTTCCATAAGCGAAGTTTCCCAAGATTATGGATCAGAACGACGATATTCCAGCCTTACAGAATCCGGCTGAACCAGTTGGCGTCCACCGTGGGGCCCTTCATCAGAGCACCACGTCTAGAAATACACAGGTAAGCCAAGCGGCAGCGGCCAATCCTGATATCGCTGCCGTCACGGCATGGTAGGAGCCTAGATTAGAAAATAACGCAACAGAAGAAATAAGGAAAAATTCTAATAGAAAGGATTGCAAGTATCTCACAATACTCTCTAGAAGACCGAGGAGAATCTCCAATATATGAGTAAGCTCTCTGAAAGTTATCGTCCCTTATTAATGAGGCTGATAGCCCTTTTTATAATGGATTACAGAGAGGATGCAAATCTGAAATTAACTCTAGTCTAAAACTAACTCTAATCGGTAGTGGGTATCCCACTTATTTCACAACTGAAACTTGTTAATAATAAACAACTATTCCCTATCTAATTCTTATCTGCCACGTCTACCCTTTCTTGAATAAGTAAACTTAAATCTATTAGGACTAGGTATCGTATCAATGTGTAGGGTTTTAACAAAGGATAGCATAAGCAACCGAAAATTAGAAGTTTAGAATAGTTAGGACTTGTGCGAAATAAACAGTAATAGGGAGTGGACATGTTTAATGTGGCTGTAGGTATACGATTAATTAGATAAACTGCTGTGGAAAAAGCTTGTGGTCAGTAGGATGAAGGCATTGAGGCATGACTTAGGAGGGTGAGACCAGTCTCAACAATGTGTAGATGTTTCCTTTCCGCTATGCCATTATGTTCAGGTGTATGAGGTAGTGTGGTTCGGAAGGAAATCCCATTTTTGGATAGGAAATCAGAAAGAGCAATATACTCTCCCCCATTGTCAGTGTATAAGGTCTTAATGGATGTGTCAAAGAACTTTTCAACAATAGCTTTGAACTTGATAAAGACAGCAGGCACATCGGATTTTCTTTGTAAATGATAGATCCATATGTATTTAGTGAAATGATTAATGAAAATGACATAGTATTTGCAATTGTCATAAGAGTAGACTGGAGAGGTCCATACATCCGAGAAGATAACATCTAATGGCTTATTAGACACAATAGTAGATTTTGAAAAAGGTAATTTGTGACTTTTATTTGTCAAGCATGCATTACAATGAGTACGAGATGAATTAAGACGATAGTTGAAATGAGTGCTATGCTGAGATAAGATGTAATTGACAATTGGTTTTGCAGAATGTCCTAGCCTAGAGTGCCAATCGATGAGGGTTGCAAGAGTGGTGGAGAGTGCAAACTTTGGAGATGATGTTATTGGCCATACATATAAGCTATTTTTAGGTGCACCCCTGAGAAGTGGTTTCCCTGTTGTCAGGTCCTTCACAAGAAAAGAGAATGGTAAGAACTTGACAGAAACATTGTTGGAAACACAGAATTGATAAACTGAAATTAAATTTTGTTTCATTTCAGGAACATATAAAACTCTATCCAAATGCATGTATTGTACCACTGCCTTTGTGACTGATATAAAACCCGGATCCATCTCCAATCATGATATCTTCGGTGCCTGTGTAGGGAGTGTGCATAGCAAGGTTCTGCAAGTCAGTAGTCACATGGTGAGAAGCTCCAGAGTTGAGAATCCACTGATCTTGGTTTGAGGCAACAACAAAGTTAGCTCTTGGCGAGGGAGAAGGAGAACCTGTAGAAACAATGCGGAATGAAGGACAACGCTTGGCACTATGACCCTGGACTCCACAAATCTGGCACTTTCCCAGGTATGGCCATGATTGATGTTAAGAATTGGACGGAGTCCAATTATTGTTACTAGTATAGGAGCTGTAAGGTAGAGACTGCATCTGTCCATAGGATGGTCAAAAATTGACCTGATTATTGTGCTGAAAGTGTTAAGGATGATTATTCTGGTACCGCTGATGGCGCCATCTATTCACTTCCTGATTGTGCCGAGTAGAATGATTCTTTTTACCTCCTGATTTAGTTGTATAGTTTGTTGTTGCAGGAAAAAGATTAGTGACAGGTGTAGGGAGGTTAGCTTCAACAGCGATGAGTTTCTCATGTAACTCATCAAATGAAATAGGTGTATCTCTAGCATTGATGGTGCGAATCACTTCACTGTACACTTCAATTAGTCCATCAAGAACTTTATCAGTGATGTCTCCAGGGTTCATTGGAGCATTCAGAAAAACAAGTTCATCAGTTTTGGCCTTGATGATCTGCATATATTCAGTGATGGACAGTTTCCCTTTGGTAAATTTCTTGAGCTGAGTTTTAACTTGCTTTTGTTTGCCTCTTGATGCTTGTGCGTAGGTCTTGGCTAGAATGTCTCAAGCCTCTTTCGAGGTGTTTGCAGTTGCAATAAATGGTATGATGGTTGGTGAGAGAGCACCAATGATGGCATTCAGAATTAGTTGATTTTGGCGGATCCAAAGTTGATAGCTTGGGTTTGGGATAGGTATGTCATTGGTGGTGATGGTGGCTGGAGGATAGCTCTTTGTACCATCAATATAACCTTGCAGATCATAGCCTATAAAGAGACTGTTGAATTGCAATCTCTAGGCGAGATAATTGGTTGAAGTGAGCTTCAAAGGAGCTTGAGCAGCTGGGTTAATGGTGATAATCTGGGGGGTTTCATCAGAAATAGGATTGATGATTGAGGCCATTGGGTTGGGATCGAAAAGACGTTAGTCGGAGGCTCTGATGCCATATAAGCAGGGCCGGTCCTATAATTTTATGGGCCCAGGGCAAAATTAAAAAAAAAATTAAAATGAGCCCCTTTTCATATTATAAGCCCAGGACAAAATTAATTTTTTAAAAAAATGGGCCCCTTTCTCATAAATTATATTAATTTATAATTTTCTGAAAATTTAATTAATTAATTATTTTTTGGTAAATTTTTTAATTAATAGTTAGTTTAGAGAGGGGGCTGGGCGGGTGCCCCGCTGGCCCCTGCCCAGGGTCGGCCCTGCATATAAGATTTAGAATTGTATAGGAGAATGAATGATATATTCATGTATCAATAGTATGCTTATATACACGTACAATTGTATAGTTTAAATATTAAAAACTAAAGCTATCTATCCCTATGATTGTGTATTCAAATGATTGTGAAGAGATTACAATAAATCTGTTTAAACTTAAATCTAGCTTTATCTGATTATCTTCATTTGGTTTGTGGACTTGGGCTGTTGCAGGAGATGGGCTTGCAGATATATCCTTAATAGCATCTCTATATGCCAGATGTACCTAGTCATTGTTGATTTGATGACTGCTTGAATATCAAAATTTTAATTGTTCTTAGGATCAGTTTGATGATTTTGAGTTCTTGTGACCAACATTAATATTTCTGTCTGTAAAGGTATTTGTTAGTAGTGAATCAACAATTGCCATTTTAACAGTTAGCAATAATGAAACGTGTCCGACATCCAAATGTGGCTCGCTTTATGGGGGTTGTCTTCTCTCATCTTTGTTTTCTACTCCTGGACTCAGTACTCGCTCTCTGGTATTCTCCCAATCCCAAACCCCTATCTATTATGAGCTGTGAATTTGTGATTGTCTGAAAATAATATCCCTGAATCCTCTGGAATGTTACCCTCCTCATTCGATTATTTTACCTCAATAGCAGTATTTAATTTCCTTTCCTTTTTGTTTCTCTTTCAATCTTCACCCTCCATTGCCGCTATCGGACCTGCCTCATCTATGCGCGGTGGAACAAGTCGGAGCTTAGGATTTGTAAAAATTTGTTAAATGTCGTGTTAGCTAATGGAGGTATAAACACATGAGTAGACAGTGCGTTGAAGAAGACAAAGCCACATTCGGTACTTCACAGTTCAAAAGAAACCGATCCGTTTTCATTCACAACAGTCAAAAGTAAAAATCGAACAGAAAACTAATCCTGTTTGTTTGTTTTTTTTTTTTGAAAGGGAAATAACTAGTACAAAATAAGGAACAAAACGGAGGAAACAGATCCCCAATAAATCCTTGAAAAGGATTGTATGGCACCCGATGGGTGTGGTAGCAAAGTAAGTAACGTCGTCGGATAGCTGCCCAGCATAATTAGCAAGCCAGTCAGCGTATTTGTTGCTCTCTCGATAAACATGGTGATGAACAACAGTCAACAGTCCAGTTCCGAGTAAGAAGAAGATGGATGCTTTGAACAATAAGATTGGGAGTCCTGGAGCGGCGATTTGAGGAAGAGAGGATATCAAAAACCGTTTTGGATATCTTCTCTTCCTCAGTTTGTATTTAACTTGGTCAAATTGGCCTTTCAGATCTTGTTCGATTTTTACAGCATTAGTTGTACTAGATTTAGCCTTTTAAGATTTAAGTTTGAGGAGTTGCTTGATTGATAAGTTTAGAGAAAATGATTAATAGATAATGAATAAAAAGTGAGTAGTTGGTTGTTGATTATTAGCGACAATAGTTTAATATCCTATTTTTAGAAAATCCTCCATATCCTCTATTTAATAAAAAAATAAAACTCATTCTTTACTAGTAATTTTTTTAAAAATATATTTTTACTACTAATTAATTAAATTATAACTAATTACAATATAATTAATTAAAATATAATTAACTAAAATAAAATAAAATAATTAATTAATTACAATATAACCAACTAAAATATAATTCATTTGTTAATTAAAATATTGTGATTAACTGAAATATTATTAATGAAAATATTATTAATAATAAATAAATAACATTATAATGAATTATTAAGAAATTAATTAAAATATAATAAATTTTTATTTTTTAATATTTTTTACAAACAACTATTATTAACGATAACAGTAATAATAATGATAATCATTCTTTCTTCTTAAATAATCGTTATAATTACAGTAATAATACCCATTTTCTTTTTTTCACTATATTGATGCTATTCTTATTACTGTCGTTGATTTACCGACCCAAGGATGAGTTGGAAAATAGGAGCATTCAGCCAACAGTCAAGGGAAGCTTGTACTCCAAGCATCAAAGCTGGTAGCGCCTTTCACTTTCCAGATGACGTGTCAATGTCATAATAGTCGTCTAAATTATCTTTTAAAGCCAAAATGCAAAAATTAAAAGAAATGATGAGTGGCCTTGATAAATTAAAGCGACTGCCTCAAGCCAAGTCCAAGTATAATTAGTGACGGAGCTAGAAATTTATAATAAAAAAATTTAAATATTTAATTTTTTTAAATTTTAAGGGGTTCAATATATTATTAGTCCTCAAATAACTTCATCCTCATACATGTATATATATATAATATTTAATTTTTTAAAATTTTGGGAGGTTCAGTGCACCACTGAACTCCATGTAGCTACGTCCGTAAGTACAATGGACTCTTTAGGACAAGTAAAGAATACTATTAATCCACAGTTATTATTCACTAAATAAAATTTTAGGAATACCTAAATATCTCAGTTTATTAATTAAATTATTTAATAATTTGATAAATTTAAATTTAAGTTATATAATTTTATTTAATTATTATTAAACTTATTTTTTAAAAATAATCTCTTTAATAATTAAAGATAAAATTACTTAATTTTCTAACGGTCGAAATAAACAAAGACTTACCAAGTACAAGCGCGGTCAAGGTCAACTTGGCTTCACCGTGACCTCTTTTCCAACGGTCGAAATAAACAAAGACTCAGCACTCTAAAAGGTCCAAGACGGTAACAATCAGCGGATTCAAGTTCAACACGACATTCTCGTCAATGTCCAAATTCATTTCCGTCAGCAACTGCTTGACCAGCCAACCAACGCCCAGGAACATGCCGAGTTGTTAATCTTTACATTCTTTACACATCCTTCATTTAGATTCGTTTCACTTGCTGTTATCTTATGGTCCTCCTTATTTTACGTGGACGATTTAACGACGCTTAGACATGTATTAATGTATTAAAAATTGGCCGGAGTTGAAAATCCAGTAATTTAAGATTTAAAAATTTTAATTAGTATTAAATTATTATAAAATTGATTAAAAAATTTAAAATATGATTGAAGGAGATTGTTGTTACTTTCTAAAAATTTGAAATTTAATTGAAAATATATTAAATAAAAATTAATTTATTTATTTTAGTTTATAAAAACTTATTAATTTACGAAAATTGATCGGTTTTTAATAATAAGAGTTATTAAAGTAAATTAAATAAGAAAGTTAAAAATCAAACCAAAAAATTAGATGGCTCAAAAAAAATTTCAAAAATTTTTAATATTAAACCAGACCAGTTGAATTTTTGCATGCATACATCAAAGTGTAATACTGTCTAATTAATACTTCCGAGGTTAACACATATATATCATTACTTAATTCTGTGTAATTTTAACATAATTTTAAATTAATCTAAGTTTTAAATTAATTTTAGATAGTGAATAAATTTTAATTTTGAATAAGTTTTTAAATTTTAAAGAATTGAATTTCTCAATTTAAGTATTATTTTAAATATATTTTTATCTATGAAATTGTTAAATTTAATATTTGAAAGAATTATTTAACTTGTAATTTAATTTTTAAATTAATGTTACATAGTGAATAAGATTAAATTTTGATGAAATGTTTAAATTTTTTTAATATCTCAATTTAAAGGATTTTTGTTAATATTTTATTGATATAATTGATAAAATAACGTTCAAATTAATATTTGAAATAATTTTTTAACATTAAATAAGGGACTGTATTTTGAATAAATAGTTATTAATATATTTATTTATAATTATATAAACTTTTTAAATATCAAATATTCACAAATTATTAAAACAATTTTTTGACTTGACTTGACTTGACTTAGTTTTAAGGATTTATATAAAAATTTTAAAAAATTGACATATGTCTCGAATCTCCAACAGTAACGTATTATATAAAAACATTCAACGAAGTGCATAAAATCCTTCACGTTTGTCACTTATCCTGTCATGTTTTTATATAATATGTTACTGTTGCAAGATCAATATTAAAAACATTTAACACAGTGCATAAAACCCTGTCCCCTGCATTGGTGGAAGTGGAGAGAACAGAGCAATTCAATTCAGCATGAAGATAATTGGAGTGCCTCTAGTCCTGTTACTTCTCATCTACCTCTCAGTTTCCAATCATCACCAAAACCTTTTTCTCTCTGTCTATGATTTCCTGGTGGTGTCAAACTCAAAGCCAGGTCGTTTCGTTTTCTTTGTGGTGTTCATCTTCATCACTGTAATCATCTCGCTTCGAAGTTCCAAGACATCTGAAGCAGATTTTGAAGGGTTCTTTCCTCAAACTTCTCTTCTGTACGAATCTAACACTACA
>JANKOD010000193.1:30621653-30635538 GCA_026284645.1 Erythroxylum acuminatum | reverse complement strand
TCGCTAGTTAAGCTCGGAGTCTTGCTTAAAGACCCTGAGGGTATGACAATCCTACGGTTTTAGACGGCCGCGTAGGATCTTTCCCCACATACCTATCCTGAAAAGCCAAGTTGTAGGCCCGAAAGCCTTGTTCAAGACTTACAACTAAAAAAGGCAAAAAGGACATTGGGTTAGACTTCCTACACGGTAACTACATAACGCGAGCGTTAAAGTAAACATCTCCTAATAACTTACTTAACTATTTTGGTGAACTTTAAAGGGTATCCATTACCCTTATTCGATCACGCTAGACTTTTCTATTTCTAGCCACTGCTTCAGTAAGGCCAACTCTAACATATCTTTTTTGATCACTTCCCTTTAGTTTTTGTAAGGCCTCTCTTTTCTCCTCTTGTAGTCACCATCTTTAATGTGGTTGATTTTATGTCATATTGCTTCCATCAGTTGTGCTTAATTGATAAAGTTTTTCATGTAGCAGTTAAGTCAATGATGCTCTCCTCCTCTTTGCTTTAGTTTGTAACTGTTAAGAAGTAATGCTAGATTGTCCTTTGAACCTTAGATCCCTTAGTTCAAATGACAGCTCGAATGTTTGGAGATTAACATCTCCATACTTCCTTTTATTGTTATATGAAAAGCTACCAACCTAGAAACACACATATCATTTACAGGATTCATTTGAACTAATTATTAATAATGTAACGAATGCCCGTGTATGGAACTCACAATATCGCTTTATTGACTCAGTACAATAATATCTTCAACTATGGTTGCAGTGGAAATCTATATTAATAAAATATAACATAATCCTCAATTATCACAACTAAGATAAATTTATTAAAAATCAAATGGTTATATGCTTGTGAAGATACCTTAATGATGACCTAATAAATATAATGAAAATAACAATGTGACTTTGATATATAAAGCAATATACACTAAGCAATGTAAGGTTTAAAATCAAAGAAGGTTTTATACCTGTGAAAATTCTTGATTAGGTAATGTTGAGCCTTTGTTGTTGCATTTTCTGGCATTATAGCTAGAATTGTCATATTTCCTATATTTTTGTACCTATTCCTTCCAAGACACTTTGTTTGGATTTGTCAACTTTTTAGGCTCATTTCCTTCTAGCTATTTGTAGTTTCCTTGGTACAACTCTTTTAGGTGGTGGGTGTATCAATCCCTTCATTAATCTTAGGATAGAAAATTTCACCATAATAGGTTGCAATACATGGTCATACAAACTAAGAAATTGGGCCTTCTTGTGGCAACCATCTACAAGTATACTGATCCTTTGTTTGGAATGGTGAATAGCACTTATTGCATATTTGAAAGGGTATCCACATATATCTCCTATTCCACAACTATATGATTGATGTCTACTAATTCTTACAGTATGTTTGTCATCACTCTTTGACACTTGATATACCCAATCCCTATTTTAGACTGTTCTCCATTGCATTAAATCTTTTTTGTTCTTCTTCAATTTCTTCATAATGTTCAATGCAACATCTAACTTCTAAACATGTACAAATTCTCTCCTATTTACATGCCTCTTCATCACTATTTTTCTAATTATTTCAAGCATTGCTAATAACTGCCCATCTCTTACTGGTAAAATCCACTCATTAAAGATTTTGTTCATATTGTTATTAACAACTGAGCAGCTCAATTTAACAAAACATGTAGCATCTTGCTCATCGCTCCTTTATTCAAAGAGTACTAAAGCAATGCTTCATGTAAATCGTAAAAACCGATTTTGCTCATCTCTCCTTCATGAGCATGCCGAACGCACTTAGTGCACGAGATGATTTTGACCGTACTATCCACAATAAAAGAAAAAACGGTTTGGACTTTGGAGAGGCTCCGTCTGCTTCAATCCCTGAATTGAAGCAACATTACAGGAGTAAACAGTAGAGAGACTCTCTTGAAATATATCTAATACGTTACAGCTACAGCAATTTCATAACAACTACTTGACAAATAACATTCAGTGTCAGAACGATTGAGGAGCAGAAGATGGATTCTGACATTCACTGTACATATAGATAATCATTGCTATTCCATTGTGCTCCGGCACTAGTACTTATAGGAGGACTAGTTATGAGAGTTGGATACAATCTCCCATGTCAGTAGTAACTCAAAAGTTCTAACTGAGAATCAAATCATAACCATACATTTCATCTAGAAGGTGGATCCCATCACCTGCTCTGTGTCCTTAATCATCGTAGCGGGTGCCAAGGTCCACCAACTCCTCTCACAGCACAATCTGGATCAAATTCATCTGTAGTAAACAGGCAATACAACTGCTAGTTGCAGTTCTAAGTGACAAACCCTAGTTCACATCCGATCAATACACAAGTTTGAACTGGAAACGACTTACAGAGACGGAAAACAAAAGTGAAAACAGACCAGCAGTTCAAAGGAGAATAACGGTGATCACTTTTGTACAGTCACATTGTTTCAACACTAGTTTTGGTTTGCCAATCTACGCCTCCCTACAGTCGTCTGCTTCACCGTTACCCTGGAGCCATCACGAGGTGGGCTAAAGCAGACTGGCAAGTACATATCAGAGTCACACTCAAAAGTTGAGTTATGAAAGTGGCTTACCAGTTGCTCCTTGCCCTATCCAAAATTCAAGTGCAAAACAGAAAAGCTGAGAGAGATATGGAAGTTACTGCCATAATGATTTGAAAGAATTGCATCATTATCACTATATACACACCTGGATTCTAGCACAGGCTATTTCACGTATCTTGCTCGATTGGAAAAGATCCCAGGGTTGATTATCCGTTGCACGGTGGAAGTTCCATGCAGCTCTTGGGTCAGTGAAGTTGACAAATGCATAGCCTTTATTGGCTCCTTTTCTAAATGAATTTATTTATTAGTGGTTTCATGCGTATGATGTCATTAACAACCTAAGGAAGAAAACAATGAATCCACTTGTTATAGTATGTAAACTCACGCGAAGTCCATAGGCAGATACAAGAAATCAAAGGCCGAGACAGTTGCTTCATTGACAAGCTCAGAACTCTGGAGTTCTGCTTTCTGGCTCTGGTTCTCAACCATGCAATAATTGTCCAAGAAGTCCATCAACAATTCACGACTGCAGAAACTTAAGAACCAATATGAATGCCAGGCACAATCAAAGGGACCTTTAAAAACATGTTACCAACGCTACTCTACCAAAGCATTCTAATGAACATAAGGTCCCAAGAATAAAAGCCCACAATAGTGGAGAAACACAAAGACGAGAGAGAGTCATACGTATATTTATTAGGTATGTTTCTTATCATAACTGTCGTATTATCTGCGTCCGGTCTCACGGGCACAACAGGATGATACCGCTTGTAACCACCCGAAGAAGAGCGTACATTTCTTCTACATCTTCTCGATTTCTCGCTAACTTTACCGTCATTAATCTTTACCTTACGATCCTTCTTAACATTCTGATGCTCACGTCTTCTGTAACTATCTTCTCTCCCATTCAAACCCCAACAGCAGCTATTTCCAGAGCACCTGCGCTTAGAGACTCCACCTTTCACTCTTGCACTGACGGCATCATTTCCTAAATCAGCAAGGTTCACTTGGTGGTCATGCCTGATGCTAGCTTGTTCAGATGGTACCAAGACACGGCTCAGCTCGACTGCTTCTGGAGATGAGAAACAATGGAGTTTGGGAAATATGTCGGGGGCAGTATTGAGGTTGTGAGGGGTTGGATAACAAACATAAAGGGATGGCACTGAAGTTTCGTAGTGATAAGAAGATGGATATTGTTGTGTCGAAGGAAAAGTGGCAAATGTTGTAAGATTTTGGTAAGTGAGGATGAACCGGTTGTGGTAATCGTAAATGGGATAGAATTCAGGTGCTCTAGGATTTAAGCTACTTTGGCTTTGAACTATTATTGTAGCCATATCTACAAAGCCAGTGATCGGAGAAGCTAAGCTTGCCTTGCTATACAGAAAGAGTGGAGAAGCAGAAGAATAAGGGAAATACAGAAAGATCAAGAGCTGCTGAGTAGCAGTTTCTCTTAACATGAATATCTTTATAGAAACAGAAGATGACAATGACAGTCGATTTTACCGCTTTGCCCTTCAAGGCTCGCTCTCTCTCTCTCTCTCTCTCTCTCGTCTGAATCAAGAAATGGGTTACGTTGTAGACACCAAAACACAAGGAAATGAGTTGGGTACGGGGAAGTTTTAAATTTTTTTTGACAGTTGTCTTATTTTGTAAATTGTCTATAAATCAGTTGAGAAAATTAGTTACTAAATTTATCGATAGATATCCTAATTTAAGATTTTAAAAAAATTATAATTAATTATAGGATTGATTAAAAAAATTTCATCAATTTTGTAATTATAATCTTTTTTAATTTTTTTTCAAGTCAAATTTAACGTTAATATTTCAGCGTTAATTAACGAGTTGTCATGCTTTATATAACCTTATAACATACTCCCTGAGAACGAATTGAAGGTGTACTCAGTGATGACGCTAAAACTGGTTCGTGACTTCGTGTCCAAAAATCAAGTGACCCTGTTGCCAAGCCAGTCAACTCAACCTTAAGAAAGGGCTTTCTTAGGGAAAGGGAAGATCACTCTCATCATGATTGCGTCGACAGTGAGCATTTAATGCAATGGATTCGTTTTTCCTATAAAAAATGACTTCTACTGCAAGAATCACGCACTTGACATCCACTTTTACTGTTTGTTCTAACCTATTTCCTCTTCACATTTATATAGCATGAAATGAATTGCAACAAGATTAAAACAGTAAAAATGGAACTGGTTGTTTCCCTTAACTGAGGGCCGAATGTTCTGTTCCCCACCTATCTATTATCTGTACTTTTTCTGTCACATCGCTACCTTTGTCCTCGATCTTCTGACCATACATCACCGCCTACTGATGGAAGAGTGATTTTCCCCATAGTAAAGACGCGTGTTCACTATCACCTTTCTTAGGAGTGAGTCAAGCACTACTCCCAAAAGTTTGAGATCATCAAACACTATATTATAGTACTTACTTTGACGTGCCTATGCTTTCTAATATCTCCATCTAAAGTTCCATATAATAGATTATGAGCATTCATTCCACATAGGAATACGTTACCACAAGTTTTGAAGGATATACTTATATACACACACATACATATACACGAGGACTTCAAGACTATATATGTATTTGCAAGCTTAAAACCGATACATAAAACATTGTCTGGTATTACTTTACTCTCAACTGCGGCTGGTGCACCATCAAAGGGATTTGAAGATGGCATTTGTACAATATTGTGAATCTAAGTTACTTTCGATCCTTCCTCAAGTAAATGCAATTTCTGATCTTCTTTGTTGTATTTTGATTCCTTTTCCCCCACAGTTTTTTCAGTTGATACTTTGCTGGGCACCTTTCAATGCAAGTAAAGCAGCTCCAAAAGCAGCCTCAGTTTGAGTTGCCTGACGAACAGGCAAGCCAAGCACCCTCTGTCGTATCTTTGTCCATTTCTCATTTTTCGCACCACCTCCGGCGGTAAACACTTCCTCTACTTGGGTTGCTCCTAGATGCTTCAGTAAGTTGTAAGCCTTTGCCTGAAAAACAAACATTCAACTCCTTACAGCAACCATTTTCGGTATCTAGTGGGAAGGAGCATGGAGGAGAAATACCTCTATGCGGGCAATGGATTCTAAGATGCCATGTAAGAACTCGGCATCACATTCCGGTCGTGGATGTAACCTGCATAAGAATAGTGCCTGGATTATATAATCTGTAGACTGTTAACATGTCTGCTGCTATTTGTTTTGCTGTGGTTGTTAAGAGGCAGAAATTTTTCTATGGAGTCAGACAGAAGTACCTAGGGGCCAGGTTTGGATCTGCTACAGGAAATCTTTCGCCAACTGATTTCAGAGGGTAATAGTCTAGAGGAGACTGTTCCATTGGATTTATCTTTTCACTCAATTGATCCAGTTGCTGATCTGTAAACAGCTGTCTAAGAATCGCGCCACCAGTGTTCGAAGCACCTCCAACCAGCCATTTATCATCAAGCCGATGACTATACACTCCATATCGTGCATCCTCAATCCTACTAGTGCTCAATAGCTTAATAGCAAGTGTTGAACCCAAAGACGTGACCTAAGAGGGAGACCCTCTGTCAACATATTTACCAAAAAGACGAGCACCTAAAAGCTGAAATATACTGGAACTTACAGCTCTATGCTTGTGACAGGCCAAAGTATGAATTAGAATTGCAAACATGAAAAACATTAGGATTTAGATAAAGGAAAAAGAATTTCCAGTCAAACAAAATCATCTCTGTTTAAATACTATTTTGTGTTGAAGGCCTCTATAATCACACAATAAGATAAGTGAATCGATCAAGACTAAGAGTTTGATATAGAGTAATCTAAGTGATAAAACATCTACGATACTCCTAGAAGAATATATGTAGAAAGCTCATATTCAAAAATATTCTCACAGCTTTTCCAGGTTCTGTTGCTCGAGCTGCAATAAAGGCAGCTATGCTATCAGTTGTTCCTGTGCAAACAGCACAATCTTTAGAAAAACCTGCCAAGATGTATTGAAAGATTTCAATTTCAGTATTGAAGTCAATGATTTGGTTACAGAAAATCTTCATAGTGCAATGGCTGCAATTCGCGAGACAAGCAAAACCTCACTATTGCCTTATCGTTTTAAAGAGAACATTTCATGCGATTCTAATATACTCGGAAGTAGCACCAATTTAATCAAAGCTACTTAATAGGACATGAAAATACCAAGTTGGATTCTAATGTCTTCCTTTACATATCCAACTGAAGTTCCAGGAGCTACTACAGATGGCAGAAGTTGTGAATATGGATGAGAAAGGAGCCACGGTGGATAAGACTCCAGTTCAGGATCATATCCAACCTGGAAACGATCACAATTTCACATAACAGGGTAGGAGAAAAATGAAGATTTACTAATTTAATACCTTCAGAGCATTATTATAATCCGAAACTCCAAGATTTCCATGAAGAATCCACAACAGCCAATCAGCTTGGTGTAACAATAATGCTGAATCTTTGCTTGAATTCTCAATGTTCCACCAGGAAACAAGCTTGCAGAGCGTAGACGATCCAGAGCAAACTGTATGGTTTTCTGGAGCAATCGATTTCACAATTGGCAATGCGTCAGGACAACTCTCATTGTAAAGGAACGGTCTCCACAATGGCTCTCCTGTATTACTGTAGCTAGAAGTTTAGATGTCTGATTTCAAGTGAACTTAATTTGGACAAATAAATGATAAATAACTTCAATGTTTCCTAGACATCAACCTGTTGACGATAAGGGTAGTGGCAGATGTACCATCAATAGAAATCGAAGCCACAAGAGGGCGAAGATGAACTGGAACATCTTCCAGCAATGAGAAAAGGGTTTTTCTCCAAGATCTCACCCAATCAATTGTTTCTCCACTCTTTCTAGACAACATAAACAAGATTCTTCGTTTATGTGGGGAGAGACAATAAAATAAGAATAAGAACACAACTCTCTAAAGAGTCAACCAAATAACAACAACAAAACACTCTAATCAAGTTTAATCAGATAATATCAGTATGAGAATAGAAAATCAATAAAGAAGCAAACACAGAAATTTATGTGAAATCGGAGTAAAGAAAAAAAAATTATGGGTCAAACTGATAAACAAATCTACTAATCACAGATAAGAATTTACAAAGTTTGATCTCTCATCCCACAACAACAAATTGTGTCACAAAGTTTTAGGATTGAAACCAAATTTGATATGTAAATCAACAAACTCTCAACAATCCCAAAATCAATCAAACAAAAATGAGAATCAGAAACTACTTGCTCTCACTCTCCGTTTTCTTTCCCTTTTTGGTGCTTTTGTGCCTCTCAATGAATAAACCTATGTTTCCTCCTCTTTTATATCCCAAATTAGGTTTTTTACATTATACAGGATCACATATACAGTCGTGTAAGTAACCGTGTCTCTTCCAGTGTCACTTAAATCATGAATGTACATGGTCACAGAAAGCTATATGATCCTTACACACGGCTGTGTATGTCATGCACATGGGCGTGTCTACGATCATGGATGTCTTCACTCTTCACACGTTCCTTCACACGATTCCAAAGACTTACACAGTTGCCCCACATGGTCGTGTAAGTTAAGGACACGAACGTGTAATACCCTACAGGGTCACATCTCCCCCAAGAGAGCTTTATCCACTCGTTCATCATTCCTACAACCATAAAAGCGTCAACGATCACCGAAAATCACAAAATAAAGTTGGACACTCAACAATCTCTCCCTCCTACCCAAATTATATGGAAAACATGTTATGCTTCAACAGTTACTTAAGAGACGCTCGGCAAACTTACTACAAAGCTCACACTTACTTCCAAGAACCACTTTAATCAACATATCAGAACCATTCAAGTCCATAGGAATCTTCTTCAACATCAATTGTTGCTCCTCAATCACATACCTCAACCAATGATATCTAACATCTATATGCATTGTGTGGGAATGATATATAGTATTTTTTTTTTAAGTCAATAACAATTTAACTATTAGAAAACAATACATAGTCTTCTTGCTTCACATCCAACTCTTAAAGGAATCTTTTTAACCAAAGCATCTTCTTACTAGCTTCCATTGCAGCTACATACTCTGCTTCAGTTGTAGATAAAGCTACACACTATTGTAGCTTTGATTGTTATGAAATGTCTCCCCCTGCAAACTTGAACAGAAAATCTGAAGTAGATTTTCTTCCGTTAAGATCATTCATATAACCTTCCAAAATTGACTCCCCATTACTAAAATACAAACTCCATTTTGAAGTATCTCTCAAGTATCTCAAAATCTATTTCATTGCTTCTCAATGAACTTTTATTGGATTAGACAAGAGTCTGCTCACTAACCCAACAGCTTGTGCAATGTCTAGCCTTGTACACATTATAGCATATATCAGAGACCTTACTACAGATGAGTATGAAACATAAGACATATCATCTTTCTCCTTTTCTGTTGAGGACATACACACTTGCTCAGCTTGAAGTGACGTGTCAGAGGCATGCTAATTGGTTTGGCATACTTTATATTAAATTTTTTTAGCATTCGTTCAATATACCTTTTATGTGACAACCAAAATTTCCTACTCTTTCATTCTCAGGTTATGTTCATATCAAACGACTTAGACAAATTTTCCTTCAATTTTTAGATTCTATCAACGTCTTGACCCACAATCAACATATCATCAACATATAGAACAAGAATGATGAAGTTCTCATATGTGAACTTCTTGAAATACACACACGCATCAGCATAATTTCGATTGTAACTATAATCTGTCATAAAAGAATTGAACTTTTAATACCATAAGTTTTTCTTCAACTTGCAAACCAAATTCTCCTTACCTTTACCTTTTAAACCTTCTAACTGCTCCATGTATATCCCTTCTTCAAAATCTCCATGCAAGAACACTGTTTTAATATCCAATTGTTCAAGTTCAAAATCTAAACAGATAGTCAAATTCAAAATTGTTCGAATTGAGCCCATCTTGACCACTAGTGAAAAGATTTCATCAAAATCTATACACTTCTTTTGATTGAACTCTTTCATCACTAGCCTTTTCTTGTGCTTCACTAGCCTGTCACTATCTGTCTTTGCTTGAACGCATATTTATTCTTCAATATCTTTTTGTCATTTGGAAGCTTCACAAGCTCATATATATCATTTTTCTTCAAAAAATTTATCTCTTTCTTTATAGCTGCGAGTTAGATATCTTTGTCTTCACAAAACATAACCTCTTGCATATTCTCAGGCTACCCCTCAGCAATCAGTAATAAGTATTCTGCACTTGGATATCTAGTAGAAGGTCTTTTCTCCCTTGTTGACTTTCGAAATTGTATTTCATTAGTTTTTAGATTCGATTGTTCTTCTCACTTATTATCCTCAACAACTTCATCCTCAACGTTATCAAGATGTGGTTCATCTAGCTTATCATTACTAAGATATATCTGATCACCATCAATATATGTTTGATCACACACTTCATATCTCGAATTAGGTTTTTTGTATCATATATGATCACATACACGTCACTTAAATTGCGAATGTACACGATCGCATTGAGTTACATGGTCGTCACACACAACCATATATGTCATGCATTCGAAAGTGTGGTCGTGTAAATGACCGTGTCTCTTCTAATGACACTTAAATTGTAGATGGACACGATCACATAAAGCTACACGGTCGTCACACGTGGTTGTGTATGTCATGTACACGAGCTTGTATACGACCGTGTATGTCTTTGCTCTTCACATGTTTCTTCACACAGTTCTAAAAAATTACACAGTTGATCCACACGGCTGTGTAAATTAAGGACAAGAGCGTGTAGCATCCTACACGGCCGTATCTCCTCCGAAAAGAACGTCATCCACTCATTCATCATTCGTACTAATCATAAAGGCGTCAACTATCATCGAAAGTAACAAAATGGGACTGGACACTTAAACAATTTATTCGTTGAAATAAACAGTTTTATGGAGTTTGTATCATCAACTTCAACTTCAATCTCATTTCTTAACCTCGTTCATTTAAATAGGAAGAAAGCTATCTTCATTACTTCATATATATGTTTGACAAAAACAAGCCAATCCCCTAACGCTTTATCTAAGAAACATGAGAAAAGCAATCACAGATTAATAGTGAGACAATCAGAACATTACCATATAGCGGGGGTATTCTCTCTTTCCTTCTGAGTGGATTATGCCATCTTTGTCAATGAGAGCATATCTAGCTCCGGAGGTTCCAAAGTCCATTCCTAGGAACAGCCTCTCACCAGCTTGAAGTTCAGTTACTTTACTATCTCTACTTTTTGTAAGTGCCATTGTTAGTGCTGGCTTCGGTCTTGGTTTGTTCACTGCTGTCAATTTCCCATTTCTGGGAACTAGCCTCCTTAAACCACAACTCCCTGAAAGGTTGTGGTCAAGTAAGAAAGGTTAGTCCGTTATCAACAGAAAATGTTTAAAGAATGGAAGACTAGAGAGAGAGGTACTATGTTTTCGAGAAGAGCTTGGGAAGTGAAAATTGCAGAGTTGAACCGATGAGGATACAATGGTCCATGTAGATGTCTCCATGGATAGGGCGACACGTCCCTTGTTCGCCAATCCAACGAAGAAACAAACTAGCTTATCAATATCAAGTGAACATGTCTTACAAGGCAGACACTTGAAGAACTGAGAATCGGCTTGGGTCATGACGGGATGGTGAGAGTCTGTTGGGCTTTATATCCTTAGATCGCAAGCCCATTGAACAGAATATTAGCAGAAAATAGGAGACGAAAGGTAAACAATACAACCCGACTCAAAAGTCAAAACTGTTACTTTCACCAGGTTTTGCTTGCATTTCGTGCTAAATGGAATTCAACATGGAAAAGGAACAGCGACAGTTGGAGGTGTATTAAGTGGGTCATGAGATGGAGCATCAAGCTTTCACGAGGGCACCTTATGTGCATCCCTCATACTGGACTTCTGTTTACCCATTCACTTTCGCTCATTCAAACTCAAACTAAATCTCCCAAATCTGATTTTATGATATAGAAGTTCCCTGAGAAATATAGCAACAATAAAAGTCAGCATACCGATACAGCCAAATCCGTGGTGGGATGGGATCAAATCTAGAGCTAAAGTTTTGAACCAACCCCGCATGTCAGCATGCACGTGTCTTGGTTGCTTGCACTCGAGCCACGTATGGAGGATCACTAGAGTGGAGATGACAGCTAATTAGCTTCTCGTTAGAGTCAGGGCCAGTGCAATAGGATTTCACAACTTCCCTTCAGCAATGGGACTGTATACAAAAGGTTGAGTGTGGCAATCATGCCCCAATAAGAACGGAGTGAGTGAGAAGCTCAAAGGCCACAGTACTTGTATGCTTTACTTGTACTCTTTCACAAAACCAACAATTACCTATGCCCCCATAGGGGCAGCTCAACCCGCTTAAGAGTGGATCTAAAGAGTGCGTCTCTGAGTCTGTGAATTCGATTTCTAGTTTAAAAAGTGACGCTTGCAAGGTTTTCTTGTTTTTGGATAATCTAATTGTGAGTTATTAAAGAATAAAAATTATGAAAAACCACAAGTTTCGCATATCAAAAGGTGAATCGGTTTTCTTCGATTGTTTGGTGCTTCTACTAATTTGGTTTCAGCTAGTGTTGGTTGGTTAGTTAAAATTGAGCCATCTTTGGGGTTATCTTCTATATGGACCACATTTACACCTGACCTTTTTCTCTTTGAAGTTTTGTTGGTCTTCGTGGGTGGAATTGGATAAGAATCATGGTGTCAGTAAATGCCGACAAAGGGAGCTCTCTCTCCGGTCCATATTGCTTGGTCAATAATTTTCGTCGGAAAAAGCAATTTACCAACACTACGTTGATGTTTCCAAGTTTCAGGAGCTAAATGATAACATAATATACCCAAAACCCATATTAAATTTACTCATTGTCCGGTTTTAGGAAATCGTAAAAGATGCATAAAACGAAACCTCTTACCAGTGCCAAACATATATATATATGAGAACTTTGGTTCCACGTATTAAATTAACACATACCACCTTTTTTTTGTTGGCTTAATCCAAACTTGCTCATCAGCTAAGCAATGTATATAATATGACGTTACAGCTCTTTAGGCTTGCGGGTCATTTTCCAGCATAATTGTTAGATTCCAACGTCCAAATTTATCATGTGGTCTATTCAAGAAAGTGTACGTAAAATGAAATTAATCAAAATTGTGAACTTATTCAATAATAATTAAGTATGATTTACGTGTTTACGTAAATATCTGCCAATTAAAACAAGCTCCCAAAATAAATAAAACCATATTCACCAATTACTTCAACTTTGGATAACTTGTTCATCACCTTCTTTTGACCTATCTACTCAACAAGCTCATATATATACCAAAAACGGGACAATGATAACAGGCGAAGCTCTGTTGTCCATTTGAAGTGGGCTGCACGGAAATTACGGTGCACCCGAATCATCACCTGCATGCATAGCAGCGTATGTTCATTTATAATAATTAATAAATGAAGGAGATTTATAAACTAAGGGGAGCAGGTAAGGTAGTTGACCTATCCATCATCCTTCATGTACCCTCACTTACTGCCACGGTCGCGTGTTCAGAAGCGTGCATAGACGGTGCGTAGGGCATGCGAAATGACAAGATTGTCCCACACCAACAGAAAACTAGCTTACGTGGACAGATCGTCATAACCTGGAATGTGAGTGTACGTGTAAAGTACACGTCTATGACACGGGAATCAAACAGTAGTTTTATCTCCGCCCCTCTATTTAAATACTGTGATTGATGACGTTCTTCGTTCGTTTAATTTTGTAGCCACTTACGCAGTGTGTGATATATGGCGACAACTGGGTGCCACGTTCTTGGTTGTAAAACATTTAAATTAGCCACCCGAATCTTCAGTGGATCGTGGGACAAGTATTCCTATCTGTTATACTAATTATCATTAATTTATTATTCGAATGCGAGTATATATAAAAATTAAAAATGGTTAAATCACGTAAACCCCTTTTGCCGTAATTTTGTGGTGGACCAGAAAAGAAAATTTGTCAACGATGATGATAAATGCAACTGTTTGTTGTTAATGGTTTCACATTAACATTCGATTAATAACAAAAATCGGAACTTAACTTCTATGCACCAAAAATTAATGTTTTAAAAATCAGACTGATGATTGAACCAGAGAAGCAACTGATTCAAGAGTTAATGGTTCAACCGGAATTTAACTGTGGTTGAACCGGTGATTAATAAATATATAAATTTTTATTTTATACATTATATATATAAGATAATTTTTAAACATATTATTTAATTATTT
>JANKOD010000193.1:30591757-30617435 GCA_026284645.1 Erythroxylum acuminatum | reverse complement strand
AAATTGTATTGGAAATCAAGAAAAGGTTAGTTTTATGTTTTGAATTTAATTCTGTTAAAGATGATTCTGTGGAAAAATTTTAAATTCATTCCGCTGCGCCTAGATTCGATCTTGCGTATATTTTCCATCACTCAGTCCTTGTTATTTTGCAAGCCTCTTGTACTTTATCCTTTTAATTTCTCGTTATCACTATACTGGATCGCTGTTCACATCTCTGTTGTCTCCTCCTCGTCTCCGTGCTTGCATCTTCATTATCACCACTCACAAGTCGCCATATCGTTGCTTGTTACTGTTATGTCTTCACAGTTAGCTTCTCTCTTTACCATTGCCATTAACTACCCAATTTTCATCTTTATCTTCATATATTATCTCTGGTGTTGCAAACTTGTGGCTTGGCAAGCATTTAATTTTCACATTTAAACTTTAAAGTGACGATCTTAGTCTCTTAAAGAAAAAAAAACAGTTGGTTGAGCATTTAAGTGTTGACAGTTTATTATGGAATGCATTGTTAGTTGAGTTTTGAGATAATTTTATCATTTCATAATATTGTTGTCTGAGAATTGATCATTTGAGATCACTCTAGAATAAATTATAACACTTAGATGATTTGCTTCCATGTAAATTTTAGATAAGTCATTCAACTTTCAAGTTTCTATCATTTAGTATTATAATTTATAATTATAAGATGATATTAACTTTTTCATTTTAATTTTTACAATAAAGTCATTTTTGTAAGGTGTAATTATGCATTGCAAAGAAAGATGTAAGATACAAGAAATTGATGTATGCTTTTAATGTACCTATAGATAATTATTTTAAGGTTTCCTTTACAACATTTATTTGACTTCTTAATATAGCCACATTCAAATTATTTCCTCTACATTAGTAAATAATTTATCTGGATATATTATAATCATTACTCATAACATATTATAAATGTGATAATAACATTTCCAATACATTAGTTTTTTGAACTTTTTTTTACATGTTTATATATGGTCAATATTCTATGATAGATTTTTGAGTTTTTATATCTAAATAAAAATTTATTTGAATGAAAGAAGAACTTGGACAACTTATAAATGTTAAACCATATGTTATTGTTGGACAAATAGAAGACAAGAGCCTATTACCAAATTTTGATTTATTTTGCTAAGCAGATAATATTTTTGAAGTTCATTAATGCATTTGTCCTTGTAAGCAATGTTGATACTTTGTTTAAGATATTTAATAAAATTGTAAACGAAGTTAAGCCAGAAAATATTATATAGTTCATCACTGACAACGATGTTACTTATAAAGTAGTTGAGAAAAGGTTATAAAGCAAATGTTATTCTTTCTATTGGACTTATTGTATTGTATATTACACTCATGTATTGCTAAAAAGTATAGGATATGCTAAATACTTTCCTATTATTGATGAAACTATGTGTTAAACAAGAAAATTGACTAAGTTCATATGTAATTGTGCTTGGGTTCTAAATTTGATGAGAAAGGATTTTACTAATGGTAAGAATTTATGTCATCATGTCTTTACAAAATTTTATAACTAATTTTTTATCATTTTAGTGTTTTGTTCTAATGAATAAGAAATTGAGACAAATGTTTACAACTGACCAGTGAGTTACATCTCAATATGTCAAGTTTAATGTTATAATAAAGGTTTTCAAAACTATACTTGAAGATCATGAATTTCGGTACCCAGGTTAATTTGTTACTTGAGTTTGTTAGTCTTTTGTGAGAATACTTTGTTTGAATGAAAGTGATAAGAAGATAATAATATGTTACTTTTATTATGTCATAAAGAGGGCGAAGGAAACAATCAATGTTAAAATGAAAAATATGCATTTTTTGTATACATCTTATCTTGCAAACATCAATGAAAGATAGGGATGATAACTTTACTCTTTGATATTTGTTGTTGGGGTATTTTTGAATCTTAGTATCTATTTAAAACTAAGTTTTACAAAGTGAATTAAAGTTAATAAGGGAATATTATTAACTTTCCCAACAATTATTTTACACGAGAAAATGCAAGATCTTATTAGCTTATAAACAGAGGCATATACAGATGTATGCGATGATTTTGGGATGTCAATTATAATTCGTCAAAGGGACAAACTTAATATAAATATATTATTTCTATACTTTTGTTACTTAAATTAATAATCATTTTATTTTCTTTATAAGATTACTTTTGTTGTCTTACAATTGCTTAGTGAGACCAATTTGAAAGTAGTATTCTAAAATTGAAAAGATTTACAATTGAATTTTATGTCAATATGTAAGCGCAACGTAAAAGGTATTTGAGTACATTTGAATTCATTCATTTTAAAATAAGAAATAGTTGAAACATAAAAGATTAAAAGATTTGGTCTTTGTTCGATACGATTCAAAGTTTTGAAAAAAGTATGTTATTATCATTATGAAGTTTAATATAATTTCTTAATAATTTAATTTAATTTGTTTACTAGGACTTTTAATGGAATAAGTAGTTATATAAATCCAAATTTTTATGACCATATCGATCTTATAGCGGATTGAGTTTATAAGGAACCAAGTTTTATATAATAGAGTTACTTAGATGATAATCTTAGATAATAAAGTATTGATATGCATTTGGTGTGAAATGAAAATTAGGTTAACATGATTTGCGTAAATATGTCATTAGAATAAGTTTTAGTTTTTTAAATTTTCTCTTTTCTTTTAATCTGATTTGTATTCGATGTATTTATTAAATTTTATATATGTAATATAAATATAAAACTTTTAACTATGAGTGTTTTTGATTCATATTTCACTTATATTTTGCCATGTTATTTGGTACAAACTCTTGTTGTAATATTTGTGAACCTGAATTATTCTTACCATATGATATTTTGATGTAATTGTTTGTATGAAATTTAAATGATATTTTCTTTTATTTATTGTTGTAATTGTTTATATAAGAAATATATTAAAAGTAATACCAATATAAATAAATAGATGATTTCTATAGTATACATTTTAAGATATAGTTGAAGTAAAATTAAAATTTATATAACAAAATGTATTAAAAATATTTTATAGTTTTTAAAAATTTAAGAATTATTTATAGGCCTTGTTTGGCAATCAGCGGATTGCATTAGCCGTTAGCTGATTCTATCAACGATTAACTGATAGCGAATTATATCAGCTAATTTGACTAGTGGATAGTATCGGTTGTTTATTTAAAGATGTTTGATAAATTTAGTTGTTTAATATTAATTATTTATGTATAAAGTGATTTATGAAGGTATGACTTAAAAAAAGGATTATATCTTTAAAATGATTTAAAGATGTTTGGTAAAATTAGCTGTTAATATTAGTTGTTTATGTATAAAATGATTTATGAAGGCATGACTTAAAAAAGAAGGATTATATCTTAAAAATAATTTAAAGATGTTTAGTAGAATTAGCTATTTAGTATTAGCTGTTGATGTATAAAATGATTTATGAAGGCATGAGTATTATATTTTAGTATTTATTTGAATATTTTCGTAAGAATTTAAATTTTAGATATAGAATTTCAAAAAATTAAGTTTGTAATTGTAATAAAAAAATAACAACAACAACAACAACAACAATAATAATAATAACTACTACTACTACTACCACCACCACTTTCTTTTTTCCATATTAATTACTACTACTTTCTTTCTCTATATTTAGAGTACTAGTGTTTGGTGAAAGAAAAACAATAATAAAAGATGACAACTTGAGTAATTTGTAATAATTTTTGGGCACAGTCGTTTTTTTGTTTATCAATTTCTGTTGCTGGAATAAAACACTCCTTACAAGAGCATTTTAAAAAATAACGGATTGAGTTTAATCTGCTAACCCAATCAATTGATTTCTAAATATGATTATCAGTAATTTGATAGGATTAAACTGTCAAGTACCTTTAATTTGCTCAAAAAATAATTAATTAATCATTTATCAAATAAGGTTGTAATTTAAAAATATTCAAAATAATACTAGATATTAATGATAAATCGATATCGTACTAAAATTAAATGACACTAAATTCTCCATCGAAACGGACAGTTTTAGATGGACACGTCGCATACAGCCAGCCATGGTGCTCCTCTTCCTCATTTCGAGATGTAACCAGTCAAGTGAACTTGTAAATCACTCCCCAAAAGCAGGGTATTTCCGTAAAGTCATATGCCAACAATCACCCGTGTCTCAGCGAGTGGACGAAGTTTTCTGACCATGGCGCGTGGAGAGTTAGTGTTGATTATTCATTTTCGCGTTTGTCCTGTCTCGCCATTTGTCCAAATCCTCACTTATTCCCGCTCGTTTTATCACCTTTTAATTATTTTCAAAACTTGCCTGCTTCGCGGGTCCATGGCCTTTTTAAAAACCGTTTAGCCACGTCATCGCCAGTAAAAATTATTTCTCTTTTTATTTTGTCGTGTCTTTTAAAATATTCGCTTTTAAAAACTATCAATATTTGAACTTTTTAATCTTTTTTTAAAAATCAACACTCACGTCCTTCTCGGTCTTCCTATCTGGCTCTGGTTGTTTCTTCATATAAAATTTTTGGAACCAACACTTCCTCTCTGCAACTTCTTTGTCTTCAAGAAGAAGAAACAATCTCTCTCTGTTTCTTCTTTCTTTGGAGAGCTTCGATAGCTTAAAAGTGTCGAAGCAATTGAAATTTAAAACTGTAATGTGTTTCACTTTTGTCTCACTGGCCATGTGACCTCACTGACATATTCTTCTCTTCTGCTTCTTCTTTCTCCATTTCTCCTTTGTTCTCGTGTCTTCTCTGGCGAGTCAGTAACTGATTCGCCGAGTCAACTGTAGTAAAAGTGAAGTAGGACACAGCTCAGATTTTATGGCTTCGTCGTCCCGAGCCCGGAGCAACTCGCCGTTCTCGTACAGAAAACCATCGAGCCCTTACTCATCGGCGACGTCGTCAGCTTCTTCTTTCATTAACAACAGGCTCATGCCTCGCTCCTGCTCTTCCTCTGCTTCGTCCCACTTCAACTCTGGCGGAGGCGGATTCGGTTCCCGATCCATGACTCCTAGTCGCGGCTGCTCCGATTCAATGTACGGCGGCCAGCGGAGTTACGGCGGTCGCTCGCCCGTCGCGTTTGGCGCGGAGGAGCTGGTTGCTGCTGAACCGATTGATGCGCCGAGGAATGGAGATAGTATATCGGTGACGATTCGATTTAGGCCCTTGAGGTATTTGTTTAGATCTGACTACAGTGGAGCGGATCTGTTTGGTTGAAAACGGATAGATTCGTTTTATTGGAGGTAATGTGATCTGTTACGTGTTTGGTTTACAGTGATAGGGAGTTCCAGAGAGGGGACGAGATCGCTTGGTACGCGGATGGCGACAAAATTGTCCGGAATGAGTATAACCCGGCAACGGCTTATGCATTTGGTATTGGTCACTGATATTTGAATTTGGTTTTCCGTTTCTAGCCAATTAATGCTGTCAACATGAGAATGGTGATTGTTGTACATTGGCAGATAGAGCATTTGGACCGCATACTTCAACTCAAGATGTATATGAAGTAGCTGCGAAACCAGTAGTTAAAGCTGCAATGGAAGGCATAAATGGTAATGTGGAGATGTTCCGATTGTAAGTGGCTCGATATATTGAATTTGCTAGAGACCTTAATTGAACTTGCTCTTTCTTTTTCTTTTTGAAAATGCAGGGACTGTTTTTGCCTATGGAGTTACTAGTAGTGGGAAGACGCACACTATGCATGTAAGTTCAGTTTATTGTTAGCAGTTGTTTGCTATTGTATTTCGATATGAGATGCTAAAATGTGCTCCATATAAGTAGACATAGAAATAGAGGTAGTTTTCGCTGCTGAATGTGATGAAGTGAAGAGTTAATTGTGTCAGTCCTCCAATTCACGTAGAGATGATTTTCTAAGGTTTATTTTCCCACAAGTTACTCTCTATCTGTAGTAGCTACTGATAATGTCATACTACTGTTAGGATCTGCTTGATTTACGAGGAGGGCTGTCAGCCCTGAGTATACTGTTTCACTAAATCTTTGTTAAATATACTGTAATTTATGTAGCAGTTTGCTCTTAGCACCGAGCTTATATTTACTTGTAATACACACGCGTTGTTTCTCTATGGTTATCGAAATTTAGTTCTTAAATATGAGAATTAGAATTTGCTTGTTTTGGCTTCTGTTTTTTAAGCTGTATATGTTATGTATGTACAGGGAGATCAAACCTCACCTGGTATTATACCATTGGCTATAAAGGATGTTTTCAGCTTGATACAAGATGTAAGTGTTTTCCCAACGTTCCCACTTAAAATTTAATGTCCTCAGTGTGTTCAAAGCATCACTACTAGATTTTCTATTTTTTATTTTTTACTGGTTTCTACGAAATTAATCCCATTCTTCTATCCATACATGAACAAAAACCATACAGAAAATGTGTGTTTTATGATACAAACTTGAATGAGTTAATCATTTGTTTCCTTTTTTAATTTTATATCAATTCTGAATTACTATATTACATTCTTGCTCCAGACTCCGGGAAGAGAGTTCTTACTACGTGTTTCATATCTTGAAATCTATAATGAGGTCAGTTGCTCCACATAGACAGTTAGTTCTAACTTACGATATGACTCTTAGACTTGATATGTGTTCACATCTATGCTGTGCATGAAATTTGGTTCAATTTGGATTCAGTTATGTGGTATATGTATTTGTAAGGTTCATGTGATTTCTTTTTCAATTTTCCATATATTCTGCTTTAATTGTCAACCAGTGATTGATCTTTCTAAAAGTGAGAGTGATATAACTTGTGGTTCCATGTACATTTTTTATATCAGGTGATAAATGACTTACTTGATCCAACAGGACAAAATCTACGTGTTAGAGAGGATGCACAGGTGCTATTATGAATCTTTACAAGTTTGTTTCTTGTTTTTTATTTGTTTTCTCATTTCACTTTGTTTTCACTTGAACCGTAACAATTATCATTTTATGAGCAAAATAATATTAAAGTTTTCTCATAGTGGACTACCAAGTTTTTCAGCCTACGAATTGAGAGACTTGCTAACATGCCTCACTTGTATGCTTAACAGGAATTTTGTCAAGAAAATAAAATGGTTGTTGAGTGTTGAAAAGTAGAATAATTCTATTATGTTTTTACTCGAATATATATAGGAAATATTCCTAAAATATATCCTAGAAATTAGGAATATACACAATCATACAACTAATTATAGGATATACATAGATATACAACTAACTAATAATCTTATCCCATAAAATCCTCTAACTATTCATTTCCTATGCATAATTCTAACACTCCCCCTTAAGTTGGTGAATGACTATCTTTCATTCCCAACTTGCTAATAAAGTCTTAAAAGGTTGTCTTGGATAGTCCTTTCAAAACATTAGCTATTTGCTCCTGTAATGAGTTGAAGGGCATGCACACTAGGCTACCATTCAACTTCTTTTTTATAAAATGTTTGTCAACTTTCACATGCTTAGTTCTGTCATGCTGACCATGATTTTGTGTGATGTTGATTGCAGACTTATTATCACAATATAATATTATTGGACCTTCCCATTTAAATTTTAAGTCATCAAGAACTATCGTCGACGAAAGCAACTCACATATCCCTAAAGCCATGGATTTGAATTCTGATTATGATTTGATCTTGTCACATCACTTTGTTTTTTGCTCTTCCATTAAAGTATATTTCCTCCCATAAAACTCCATATCTTGAGGTTGATCTTCTGTCCAATAGGGAACTTGCATAATCTGCATTTGTGTAGGCTTCTAGCATAATCTTTTCTCCTCTTTTAAATAGAATTCCTCTTCTTGGACTACCTTTTACATATGGCAAAATTTTGTGCACAACTTTGAAGTGTACTTCTTTGGGGTTAGGCATAAATTGGCTTATAACGCCTATTGCAAAGGCAATGTCTGGTCTTGTATGTGTTAATTACATTAATTTTTCAACCAGTCTTTGATAAGCTCCTTTATCTATTGCTAGATCATGTGGTGCATCACTTAATTTGTGATTGAACTCAATTGGAGTGGTTGCTGGTTTGCACCCTAATTTTCCCGTTTCTTTCAACAAATGCAGCACATATTTTTGTTGTGAAATGAATATACCTTGCCTGGAATGTGCAACCTTAATTCCTAGAAAATGTTTCAACTTTCCCAACTCCCTAATATCAAATTCTTGTAATAACTTTCCCTTTAACACCAACATTTATCATTTCCAATGACTGATGTTGTCCACATATACAAAAAGTACTGTTACTTTCCCAATTTTTTAATGTCTGATAAACAAGGTATGGTCTTCATCACTTGCTTATACCCGAATCTTGTCATGGCCTTCATTAATTTCCCAAACCATGCTCTTGATGACTGTTTTAGTCCATAAGGGCTTTTTTAATTTGCACACCAATCCCTTTTGAGATTCAAATTTGGGTGAAACTTCCATGTATATTTCTTCTTCTAGTTCTCCATAAAGGAAGGCGTTTTTAACATTTCCAGCCATAGTTGGTAGTTAGTGACAATAAAATCTTGCTAGTATTTAGCTTTGCTATTGGTGCAAATGTTTCTAAGTAATTTATGCCATAGGTTGGGGTAAAACCTTTAGCAACCAACCTAGCCTTGTACCTTTCAATAGTCTCATGAGATTTATTCTTTAATGTGAACACTCATTTACATCTAACCAATTTTTTGTCCTTAGGCAGTTCCACTAGGTTCCAAGTTTTAATTTTTTTTTAGTGCATCCATCTCACTTTTCATAGCACTTCTCAACTTCTCATCTCCTAGTGCCTTGGTTGGAATGGGAATGTTATGGAGATTTTTGAGAAAGGTTTGGTGTTTTTTGAACAGGTTTTGATATGTCATGAACAAATATAGTGGATGTTGAGTGCATGTTCTAATACCTTTTTTGAGGGCAGTAGGTAGGTCTGAATCACTAAGTTCAATATGTGGGTTGAAGTTAAGCTTGTCATGAATCTGTGGATCAGGGTCGGATAAGCTTGTGGATGGTTTATTTGGTTCCAAATTTGTTTGGAGTGTTGGAACAGTAGGTTGTGAAGGGGCTTGGACATGCTGTTGGAGAGAGGCAAATCTCTTCCTAGTGTAGACCTGCAATTTTGAAGTGGTTTTTCCTTCATTTTCTTTCCTTAGAGCTTCTTAAGTTCATCAAACTTGTTTGAAAAATGTGGTTCAGACTCTATTTGAGTGGAAAAATCAAAGAAAAATAAGTCCCTTGACCTAGCTTCATTCAAATTCTCCCTTTGAAGATAAGGTTGAGTAAAGAAAGATCTAGTCATCAAATTTAACATTAGTGGACACAACATTTGTGATTTTTGGGATGGAAACACTTGTATCCCTTTTGGGTGGAAGAGTAACTAACAAAAGTACATTTAAGAGCATGAGGATTAAGTTTTCCTCTGTTTTGAGAGTGAATATGAACATAGGTTATCCTTTCAAAAATTCTAGGAACAAAAGTACTGGAGAAACTTAGATTTAGATAGAATTGTGTAAGAATATTTACTTGTGGTTGAAAATTAAGAACTCTAGCTATCAATTTGTTGTGTAAGTTGGCAGAAGTTAGGACATCTTCACCCCAAAAATTTCTGGGAATGTTTTTATATAAGAGTAGAGCCTTTGTGATGTTCAACAAATGACCATTTTTTTGAGGAGTATTAACACATGAGGATTCATGGATGATCCCTTTTTCATGAAGGAAATTTGGTAGAGTTTGATTGGAATAATCTTTGGCATCGTCAGAATCAAAAGAAATTGATTTTTGATCGTATTATAAAATTTGGGAATAAGAGTACTAACATTTAAATTATGTTTCAACAAATAGATCCAACTAATTCATGTGCAATCATTAATGAAAGATATGAACCATTTTGTCCCAGTAACATTATGAATTGGTGAGTGACCCCAAGTGTCACTATGAATGAGAGAAAAGGGGGTATGACTTCTTTATCACTTATTGAAAAATGCACATTTGTGCTTTGCAAAATCACATTCATCACAATAGAAAGATTTAACATCTATTTTATCAAAGAATGATGAAAACATTGACTTTATTACATGAAAAGAAGGATGTCCTAATTGTTGATGATAAAGCCATACTTTTCTTTACTAGACATGACCAACTTTGGAAGAAAAATCTAGAATTTTCTGTGCCCTTTTTCATTCTTTAGGTAGTAAAGGCCATTCTTCTAACTAGCATGTCCAATTGTCCCCTTCGTGCCCTAGTCCTGAAACATGCAAGAGGAAGGAGAAAAAAGGCCTGACATTTAGAGTCTTTGGTGAGTTTATGCGCTGAAATTATGGTGGCAAATAATTTAGGAACATGGAGGATACCTTTTATGATAAGAGAGTTATTTAATTGAACATCTACTTGTCCAGCTATAGTGACAACTGATCCATCTACTATAGTTATCTTTTTATGGCTAGAGTTAGGTGTATATGAGATAAAAAATATAGAGCAATATGTCATATGATTAGTGGCTCCTAAGTCAATTATCTACATAGTTGAAGATTTATTTTGTAAGGCACTAGAAATACAAGAGATGGAGGAAATACCTGAAATGGTTAATGAATATGAACCTGTACTTGTAGATGATGGTTTCTCAAGTGTACTCAAGAGGAGTCTTAATTTTTCAATATATGCTTTGTTAAACTCTTGGGCTCCATCTTTAGTTATTTTCGTATTATCTATATGTGAGCTCAAAATATGTGCTTGTTTCCCTCCACCTTTTCTCTAAATATTATTCTTGCCATTTAGTTTGCAACACTACTCCCTTGTAGGCGGTGCCTTTTACAGTATGTGCAATTGAGTGTATCTTTATTGAATGACTTGGTTGGAGGAGGTTGCCTATTGTCTTCTATGGCTTGGGCAACATTTACCTCCTTCAAATTTGTGGATCTAGTTACTAGGGTAGATCCTTTAGTTGTTGCTGGATGTATTTCCAGCTTCACGCTTCTCCCTTCCTCAGTTCTAATCATAGCAATGACCTCATTCAAGGATGGAAGATCATCTCTTCCCAAATTTTGGACTCCCACAACATCGAATTTTGTGTTAAGTCTAGCAAGGAACTAATATATTCAATCTTTTTCTATAAATCGTTTCAACATTCCAGCATCTTTTGCACATTGCATTTTGATACATTGATAATGTTCTAATTCTTGCGATATACTTTGCAAGAGATTTGCATACTCGGTTATTGGGCGAGTCCTTTGCTTAGTTGTTGATATTTGAGTTTTGATCTCATAAACTCGAGCAACATCATTAATCTTAGAGCAAGTTTGTTGAATTGTTTCCCAATCTCCTTACCTATCTCAAGATTTGTTAAGTTCAACGACCTTGACATAACCATTGAATCTTGCTCATCCCATGCGTCAAATTTAGAATAAGTTTCGGATAGTCCAGTCTCCAACAAATGGCTCAGCTTGCCTTTTCCTTTAAGAATGTTCGAACAACTTAAGACCACTTTAGATAATTTTTTCCATTCATATGGTAGGCTGCTTCAATGTTTGATAATTCCCTTGTGTGGGTTATAGTAGTGTTGTCTATGGAAAAAAGTGTGACTGCCATATGTTTTTCCTATGTTTTAAGTTACATATAAATAGGAGTACAATAGTATGTATACTAGGAAAGAATTCTATATAAATCAAATATTCTAATTACCTCTTAATTTATTTACTTTGACTAAATCTCCGCTAATTTCTCTCCTAATTTGTTAGGAACAAATTCCCTCCTAATTAGCAACCCTTTAATTCTGTTGCTACTGATTTCTCCTTCTAATCACTCCCCCTCAAGATGGTTTGTAAATGTCTTCCATAGCTAACTTGCTTACTAGGAGATCAAACTGTCTCTTTTGTAGTCCCTTTGTAAGTTTTTAAGCTATTTGTTTTGTGGTTGGTATATAAGGAACCCAGATTAAGCCACTCTCAAGTTTCTCTTTGATAACATGTTTGCCCACTTCGATGTGCTTGGTTCTGTCATGTTGAATTGGGTTGTGTGCAATTGAAATGGCGGCCATGTTATCACAATAGACTTTCATAGGAAGTGACACAGGAATGTTTAGATTTTCTAATAACCTCTTGATCTACATTCTTTCACAAATCCCATGTGCGAGAGACCTAAACTTAGCTTCAGCATTACTTCGTGCTACTACATTGTGTTTCTTACTCCACTAGGTGACTAGATTTCCCCCAATAAAAGTAAAGTATCCTGTTGTTGATCTTCTATCATAAATGCTACATGCCCAATTAGCATCTATATAGATTTCAACTTGTATATTGTCACATTTTTTAAACATCAAGCCTCTTCAAGGTGTCCCTTTCAGATACCCTAGTATTCTGTAGGCATCTTCAAGGCACTCTTGACCTGGTGAGTGCATAAATTGACTTATCAATTGTAGTTTCAGCCACCTTGCATCCCAATGGCCCGATTTCTCCAAGTAAATTAGGGATATACTTCCTCTGATTTACAAGTGTTCCTTCTTTTGATCTTGCAAATTCCATTCCAAGAATATTTCAATGCTCCCAAGTCTTTAATTTCAAACTCCTTTGCTAGCTTCCTTTTTAACCTTGCAAGTTCTTTATAGTCATCTTCTATTAAGATTATATCAGCCACATAGACAATTAAAATTGCATTTTTCTCATCTTAGAATGCTTATAAAATAGAGTGTGATGTGCTTGACTTTGTTGAAAGACACAACTTTTCACTGCCTTCCCAAACCTTCCAAACCATGCTTGTGGAGATTATTTTAGGCCATATATAGATTTCTTGAGTCTAAACACTCTATTTGGGCCAACAATTTTTTCCAAAACTTGGTGGTCGTCACATAACACTTATTCTTCTAAATCACCATTCAAAAAAGCATTCTTCTTGTCCAGTTAATGTAATATCTAGTTGAAGTTAACTGCAAGAAACAATAAAACTTGAATAGAGTTAATTTTAGCTAACGAGGCAAAAGTATCTTGGTAATCAATACCATAGGTTTGAGTAAACCCCTTGGCAACAAGTATCGCTTTGTATCTTTCTACACTTCAATTAGCCTTGCACTTCACCATAAACAACCATTTACAACCAACTGTTTTTTGGTCTCTGGGTAACTCTACAACTTCCCATGTCCCATTTTTCGCTAGAGCACGTATTTCTTCCATTGTTGCTGATTTCCATTTTGGATCATCAAATGCTTCCTGAATGTTTCTTGGAACAAACAAATTAGAGATTTTTGATGTGAATGCTTTATGACTTTGAGATAGTTTATTATATGAGAGATATTTTGCAATAGGATGGCTAGTACAAGACCAGGTACCTTTTCTAAGTGCTATGGGAATGTCAAGATCATAGCAAGTATCAAGAATAGGAACAGTATTGGATAGTAGAGGGTTTAGAGTACCTTGCATGTTTATAGGCTCATCATTCAGAATGTCTGATTGATGTTTTGCCTTGGTAATAGTAGGCTCTCAACCTTTTTGATGATTCTTCCTCATTGTGTAAACTCTAAACTCAGGTTCTTGTCCTTTAGGGTCATCTGGTAGTATTTCTACTCCTGTCAAATTTTCAACATTTTTTAGCTTTACAATATTAGGAACAACTAGCTTTTGTAGATTTTTAGGGGAGTCCAGAATTTTCGGCAAGGGAGTGGGATTTAACTTCTCAAAAATTTTGTTCGCTTCATTTCTTCCCTTAAAGAAAATTTTCCTTAAAAAAGGTTGATTTTCAAGGAAGTAGATATTCATTCATAGTGACAGAAACTTTTCAGGTTTTGGGATTAAAACATTTTTACCATTGTTTGTTTGGGGCAAAGACTATAAAGACAAATTTTTTTGCCTTGGGATCTAGTTTCGAATGCCGCCTAGTAGGTAAATGGACGTAAGTAGTACACCCAAAAACTCATAGGGGTAAATCAGAATAAATTCAAGCTTCAGGAACAAAATTTTAAAACACTCCAGGGGTGTACTATATTTAAGCCATTAAACATCTTACCCCGAAGAAATTTTGGAACATTTTTAGAAAACATAATGACATGAAGCATTTCTAGCAATTTTTTTTCCTTCAAGTAATCCTGTTTTGTTAGGGAGTATCGACACAAGTAGATTGATGTTGAATACCTTTTTGTTATTAAAAAATTGCCAAGAATCTCATTAAAATATTCAGTGACATTATCAATGTGGAGAATGCCAAGTTTTTGTTGAAGTTGGTTTCAATCATTGTATAAAAGTTTTTAGATATGGTTTTAACTTCTGATTTTTCACTCATTAAGTAAACCCAACACATATGAGTATGATCATCAACAAATGTCACAAACCATTTTTCTTCTTGAAATTGTGTTGATTTGTGAAGGACCCCAAAGATCATTATCAATAAGATAAAATAGTTTTGAAGGTTTATAAGGTTGTAAGGGATAAAAGGACATGACTTTTTGGCAAAATGCAACTTTCTCAATGAAATGTTGAACAATCCAATCCTCGAAATAACATAGGAAAAAGTCTTTTCAAGTATAGAAAACTAGGGTGTCCTAACCTATAGTGCCAAAGCATAATTGATATGACTCAAGCTTTGAGATTTTTTACCCTTGGAATCTTCATCATCAAAATAGTAGAAACCATCTATCATCCTAGCATTACCAATCATCCTCCTTGAATTTTGGTCCTGACACACACAATGATAGTCAAAGTGTTAGGGGCAAAGGACACAGAGGAGGAGAATGGATAGTTTATACACGGAAACACAAAGATAGAGACAGATCGTAGTAGTAGAGTTATAGTTAAATAGGGATAATAGTAATTAGAGATCAATAAACCTTATTCGGTAGTTAGCAGTAGATAGATCAAGAGTTAGATACCTATTAGAAGTAGTAGAATAAGGAGATATAAAAGTATAGTTTAGGAGGGAATAAGGCAGAGAGGAGATAGGCTATTATTCTCGGAAGTATTCCTTAGATTGTAAGGGATTGCCCCTTGTCAAGAAGGTTTTTCCTTCATGTTTTCTGAATAATATTGAGTTATTGTTTTTTTCTACTGTGATCTACACGCATCATCTCTCTAAATTAACCGATACCTAACACAAAGAAAGTAACCTTACAGTTAGAATCTTAAGACAATTTACTAACAGATAGGAGATTACAAGTTTAGGTATATGGAGAACAAATTTAAGGGACAATGTATTAGATAAGGTTACCAAACCTTTACCAACAATAGGAGAATATGACCTATCTGCTATACGGACTTTTTCATAAGCAGAGCAAGGGTTATAAGTATAAAACAAATTTGAAAGACTTATCATATGATTAGAGGCTCCTGAATCAATGATCCTAGGAGTAGAAAAAGAATGACATACTAGGGCATTAGGAATACTACCCGAATGTGCCAAAGAAGCATTAGGTGCACCCAATAATGCAGAATTAGATTTTAGTAGCTTTAGGATGCCATCTAGTTGCTCTTTGCTGAAAGGGACAATTTTGGGTTCATGAGTAGAGATTGGCCAACCCTTTGTCTCATTTTCCCTTTCCAATTTGTAGGTTTTCCATGCAAATTCCAGCAAGTTTCACTTGTGTGCTTTGACTTATTGCAATAGTCACACCAAACATGGGGTTTTTGCTCCAATTTCCCTTGGACCATTTAGCCAGTACCAGCCTCTGCAATAAGGGTAGAATTCTCCATTGTTTTGTTTTGTTTTTTCTTCCTTAGCATAACAATAATGCGGCTTTCTTACCTCCGGATTTCAAAAAACACTTCTCCAATGGAGGGAAGGGGTTGTTTGCCAATAATTCTGCCTCTAACTTCATCAGAATTAACATTTACTCCAATAAGAAATTTAAATACACGATTATCCTCCACCTTTTTCTTATATTGGTGGTAATCTTCTGATGATTTCCACTCATAATCATCACTGAATAAGTCTAAATCTTGCGACAAACGTTTCAAAGTCTTAGAGTATTTGGTAATACTTTCCTCACCTTGGCGGATTTCTCCAGGTTTTAGTGTCAACTCAAACACTTGAGACTGATTGCCTAAGTTTGAATACATGAGATTGGTGTTGTCCCACAGTTCCTTGGTTGTGTGGTATCACATATAATTGGAGCTAATTTCCTCCGTAGAATTTACCAAACAAGTCATCACCGTGGCATTTCCAGAATCCCAAATGGAGTAACTGGATGCTTAGTGGCAATTTCCTTCTTTTCTCCTATGAAGTAGCCAATTTTTCCTCTCCCTCGAATATACATCGGCACTAATTGAGACCAATGCAGAAAATTCTCTCCAATCAACCGCATAGTTGTAATTTGGAGAGAAGGAGAATTTGAAGTAGGTAGATGGGATGTATTGTTTTTTTTGGTGGGGTTGTGAATTTCAGAAGATCTTGGTTGATTGGTAGGGATGGTGGTGGATTCTGATACATAATCAGACTTGATTATGGACAATTAGGGTTGACAAACGGCTAGAGTTTTAATTTCTGGTAGGGTTGTAGGATACAACTAGGGTTTAATTTCTGCCTAGAGCTCTAATACCATATGGGAAAAAGTGTGACTGCCATATGTTTTTCCTTTGTTTAGGTTACATATAAATAGGAGTACAATAGTATCTATATTAGGAAAAAATTCTATACAAATTAAATATCCTAATTTATTTACTTTGACTAATTCTCCCCTAATTTCTCTCCCAATCTGTTAGGAACAGATTTCCTCCTAATTAGCAGCCCCTTTGATTCTGCTGCTGCTGATTTCTCCTTCTCAGCACTGTCTAATGGAGAGACCCCACTGATAGCAGTGACTTCTGACATGGCTCCTTGGTTAGGTAGCTACCGTGCCTTGCAGAAGAACAAAATTTTGGGCAGAAGTTTCTAAAAATAAAAGCTGGTGGCTTTGATACCATGAAAAGTAGAATAATTCTATTTTGTTTTTACTTGAATAGTTTACAAGAATATATACAGGAAATATCCCTAAAATATATCCTATAAATTACGGATATACATAATCATAATCGTACAACTAATTATAGGATATACATAAATATACAGCTAACTAATAATCTTATCCCATAAAATCCTAACTATTTATTTCCTATGCATAATACTGACAAGTGTTAATTTCTTTTGATATAAACTTTTGTATGTTGTGCATTGATCTCATGCTTACTATTGTGCCACTTTTCCAGGGCACTTACGTGGAGGGTATAAAGGAAGAAGTGGTTTTGTCTCCTGGGCATGCACTTTCTTTTATTGCTGCTGGAGAAGGTAGTTATCTAGGGAACTCTGTTTGCCTTTCTCCTTGTATGTTTTCTATATCTGGAAGGGGCCTTGACCACAAAGTTGTCAATTGATGCTTGATATTGGCAGAACATCGTCATGTTGGTTCAAATAATTTTAATCTGCTCAGTAGCCGAAGCCACACAATATTCACGCTGGTAAGCTATTGTTGCTGTGCTGTGTAATAACTAATTGTCTAAACTCACATGTGAGTCTACAGTTTATTACTCAAAGTTCACAGGTGTTTTTTCTGCTGTTGCTATCAGTTATTACATTAATAACCAATTTAATCCTGGTATATAGTTGGCCACTTTGATAACCCAATCTAGTACGTTTATTTACACAATTTTGAATGCATTAACCAATACAGTTTTATGGTATAGAAGATATAACCTGTACTATATACATCATTCCTGGGCATAAATGTGAGCTGTCTTATAAGTCCACTTAATGCTTTGACACATGTAGCTCCTAGCTGTGTGGCCAACTATCGATTTGGTCATATTTTTTTAACATCTTAACTTTGTTGCCCAACTTCCTTAGTTCATGTTGTGAAAGGAATAACCCTATGTATAAATAAAGTTAAAAAAACCTTCTCCATCGATACAAAGTGGCTGTGTATGGATGTAGTTGCACTTGTTGAACCGTAAAATCCAATGTTCTTTCCCCCTATCTGTATGCAAGTGATCTCATGTTTCTCTGCTAATGATATGAGGTAATGATTTCAGACAATTACCATTGCATTTTCCCAAATGCTTTAAATAAATCAGTGTGTTTAAACTAAAACCTTTGTCTTTGGTTGGACTCTCCATTGCTGACCTGGATACACTTTTTGGATCTGGGTTCAAGTCAAGCTGATTCCTGCCACATTTACGTTTGATGCATGCTATTATTTTCTCATCCTGTCGTCTAACCATTTGTACCTACTGTGGGCTTTGTGGATTACTCAATTATATGAAACAATGATTGTTATTTCAATTGTATTTTTCATTGATCTGCTTCTTTGTTTGTAGATGATTGAGAGTAGTGCACATGGTGACGAGTATGATGGAGTGATTTTCTCTCAACTTGTAAGTTATAAGCTGCTTGCATTGCTTAAATTTGATCATTTTTATAACTTTATGGCTCATTTATTGCCTTCTTCTGTCTTATGTTTCAGAATCTGATTGATCTAGCCGGGTCTGAGAGTTCTAAAACTGAGACAACTGGACTAAGGAGAAAGGAAGGATCTTACATAAACAAAAGTCTTCTAACTCTTGGAACTGTAAGCATCTCTAATTTTTTTTGTTTACATTTTCTTGTCCAGTCATTATTTGTTCATTTAAAAGAGCGTAACATATGCTGAGAGTGTGTTATGGGGACAATTTGATATGTTTCCTGAGTCATTAGTCTGGACATTCTTTTCTTGGATGGATGATGGATTTTTAAGAGGAACCTGATAATAGCTACTAATGTTTCTTATAACTAATGGATGTTTTAAATATAGCATCAGTCAGATTATGCATTTTACTTGTTTGATGTGAAGCCCTTAAAATGAGTTTATTGGCTTGTTTGTAATTGGAAACTTGGAAAATCCATTGACACTGTGATTCTCATTGAAAGGTAATTGGAAAGTTGAGTGAAGGGAGGGCATCTCATGTTCCATATCGAGACTCCAAACTCACTCGGTTGCTGCAGTCCTCACTGAGTGGACATGGACATGTTTCAGTGAGTTTTTGGACTGTCAACAATTTGTTATTTTTTAACAGGAAGCAAAAGTTTTGTATGTTCTACTGAAAGTCATGTTGGTGTACAGCTTATTTGCACGGTTACTCCTGCATCTAGTAATTTGGAGGAAACTCATAATACACTGAAGTTTGCTAGCAGGGCGAAGCGAGTTGAGATTTATGCTTCACGTAACAAGGTAGGGCATGATCTCGCCACTTGATACGATTTGCCAATGTTAACTAATAGAAATTACTGCTTGAAGCCTATTCTAATACTGGCTTTGAAAAATACTTGCAGATTATTGATGAGAAATCTTTGATTAAGAAATACCAGAAAGAAATATCAACCCTCAAACAGGAACTTGATCAGCTAAAGCAAGGGATGCTTACTGGTGTCAGTCATGAAGAGATTATTAGCTTACGACAACAGGTCAATTGATTTTGTTTTTGTTTTTGTGCGTCTTTCCCTCAAGTCTATTGAATGGTTACATGCGTCGGTGCTCTTATTGTATTTTGTCATGCCTTTGAAGTTAAACCTTTTCTTCTATTAAACAGTTGGAAGAGGGTCAAGTCAAGATGCAGTCAAGATTGGAGGAAGAAGAGGAAGCCAAAGCTGCTCTTATGAGTAGAATCCAGAGGCTAACTAAGCTTATACTTGTTTCCACAAAGGATACCATTCCTGGTTTGAGTGGTGCTGCAGGTCATCACCGAAGTCACTCTGCTGAGGATGATGTGAGTTCTGTTTCCATCTTTATATAGGATAAAATGTTTAATAATATGAATAGATCAATTCTTTTTCTTCTTTGAGTGGTAAGCCTCAGTCTGAGGAAGTTACTGATTGTGTCTTGAGGACTAGGGCTTGCTTTTGTTGACGTTTCTTTTGCTTTTTTTAATTTATACTTCTCATACAAGTTGTTATTGCCATTGGGGTATGGCTGGTGATATCTCAGATACCCAGACATATCCTTTATAACAAAGTCATGGCTGCAACAGCGTTGTTCTGTTGTATCAAATTGTGCGTTATGAAGTTGTAATTGTTTGTTGTCCCACCCCCTTCCTGTTGAAATTTTTGGTTGCTCAATTTTATTAACTTAACTAGTTTTGATCTTTTTCTCTTTTCAGTAGTCTCCAATGTGGCCGATTATCCAGTAATTACTTTTGTTTTCTGTTGACTGCCGATTATCCTTTATTTGCACAAGCATTTACTACATTTGAACTGCTCTTTACATTTAAATTTGATTTGTATTTGTTCAGATGTTGGTTGATGTTCATATTTGTTATCGCTTTTTTTCTGAAGCCGGAAGTTGTGAGAGAGGGTACAAGCGAGAGTGCCAGAGACTCTACATCCCAATCTGCAGAGCCATCAAATAGATCTCATGAATTTAAACACAAAAGATCTTCTAGCCAGTGGAATGATGAACTCTCACCGGGTAGCAGTACAATTACTGAACCATCTCAAGCTGGTGAACTTATAACTGCTTCTAAACCGACAGCTGTATGTTCTACCAATTTCTACTACTTTATGTTTTTAATTGGCTACCTAGTAATAAATCCAAGAAATGCTCATGTTTGGCTACATTTTTTCATTGCTAAAGGCAAAACTTTCTCCTCTAGTCTTGCTTGCTTAGTAGCTTGTGAACTGAAGCCTCATAATGTTCCAAACTTCTTTCTTTGCATTGATTGCTTTTCATTTGGCTCACACTGATAATTTAGTTGTTATAAGTTTCATCTAACTGTAATTTGATGTGTTTATCTTAACACTGAATAGATTGCTTTGGTCAACCTTGTAAAAAAAATTTCAATTTTATGGGATGAGAAATCCCGAAGCAATAATATTTTTAAGGTTCCATGTGTAATGCTCCTCTGAATCTTCATGGTGGATTATTCAATAATCCTCTGAATCTTCATGTCAAAGAGCATGAACACTCGGTTTTTGTCTTTGAAAAGTAGTGATGATATTTGATTCAAACCATCATAAGTATGATTCATTGCTTCATTTTTGCTATTGTTTCTTATTAAGTGTTACTTATTGGAAGAATTATTGGATTTTTTCTGATTTTGAGCACTTAAAGTTTTATCTTGCTTTTGTTTTGGTTTTCACTACATGTGCATATTATTTGTCTTTTAAAGTAATGTGTGAATGATTGCTTAGTGCTTTGATGCAGGGGGTAATGACACAGGACCAGATGGACCTTCTTGTTGAGCAGGTTAAGATGCTTGCTGGAGAGATAGCATTTAGCACCAGTACCTTGAAGCGCCAGGTGGAGCAGTCGGTAAATGATCCAGATGGTTCAAAAGCCCAAGTAATCCTCTCCTTCCCATAAAGAAGCATCCTTATTGGAATCATAAAATTAGTTTGAAATGTAAAGAAAAGTTTGGGGAATTGGTTGTCAATATCATGATGTCAAAAGAGTTGGTTATCATCCCTTTCCTTCTGTCTTCTTATCCTAAAGGGTAGGAGCTTCATTTTCAGTAACGAGGGGAATCCTCTGAATTTATCTACAATCTTTTGTACCATCCTAATTTTGTCAATATATTTGCTATGGTTGCCAGCCAACTTATGGGATTTTAGTTTTTATGGTTCATATGATGATGAATTACACAACTTTACATGATCCTCTGACATTTACACATTCTTGGGTTTGGTTTTCAGTGAACAGTGAAATGCATTGAGTCTAGCTCTCAACAACTCAAATGCTTTGCTTTTTGCTTATTATTCCCTTGATTGAGAGATACATGTCTTAAATACAGATCCAGAACTTGGAACGTGAGATTCATGAAAAGAGAAGGCAAATGGGAGCACTAGAACAACGAATCATTGAGAATGGGGAGGCTTCGATTGCCAATGCATCGTTGGTGGATATGCAGCAGGTAGATTCATTTACATCTTGCCATACTCATTTATGACTTTCTTATAATGGATGCTTAGTTTGCCAATTTAATTTGTGTGCAACAGACAGTTATGAGACTGATGACCCAATGTAATGAAAAGGCTTTTGAACTGGAGGTGAGCATCTTGTCTCTTGACATTTGACTGTCTGAAATTGCATTGCAAACTCTGTGTCTTGGATGGTTAACACGGCTTGGATTTACAACAGAAAACTGTCATAGTGGTGGATGAGGATGGAAAAGTACTTTTGCATGAATACTTGAAAATAAAAGAACTCCATATCATTTAGCTGATTACAGTTATTTTCTCTTTTACTCAATTATTCTCTTGCTAACAACCAAAAATGAATTTAAATAATCGAATATACTTATTAGTAACAACTCTATTTACTTTGGAATTTAGTAGAGGCTATTTACTTTGTCTTACTGACTTACAGCATGTCTCTTGTGAGAATCTTATGACTGATATAGCTTACCTTATTCTGTTTGTGTTGGTGGATGGTGAAGTTCTGGCTTATGTAAATCTGTTTATTTGTTCTGCAGATAAAATCAGCAGACAACCGTATCCTTCAGGAACAACTGCAAACTAAGGTTTGACAAACATTACATGGTTTCTGTCCCCTTGGTTAAGGATGCTGCTGGCCATTTCACAGATGGTGGATCCTGTTCTTACTGTTAAATATTATTTATTATTGGCAGTGCTCTGAGAACAAGGAATTACAAGAAAAAGTTAGTGTCCTGGAACAGCAATTGGCAATATTTTCTGGCAATAAATTATCATTTACTTCCGAGCAATCTGTTGCTGATGAATTTGTTGATGAATTGAAAAAGAAAGTTCAGCTACAGGTAAATCTTGCTGGGAATTTATCAGTACAGGGCTGAGCAACTTTCTGGTTGATAAATTTAAGAACTGGACCTTTTGGTCTGAATTTCCACTATGATCTGAAACTGCTTAGCATTTGGTTCATGTAATGTCTTGTAATCATTCACATAATATATTGGTGCTGCTTTGGAAAGAAATCCTGAAAATGGCATTACTGGGGAATATTTAGATTGAGATTCTTGTGATAGGCCCATGCCATCCATATTTAAGATTTTCCAATGGTTGCGTCTTGAACAATGTATTGAGTATGAATTTCTTACTTGACCAGGAGATAGAGAATGAAAAGTTGAAGCTAGAACAGGTTCAGCTTTCCGAGGAAAATAGTGGGTTACATGTTCAAAATCAGAAACTAGCAGAAGAGGCCTCCTACGCAAAGGAACTTGCCTCTGCTGCTGCAGTTGAACTGAAGAATTTGGCGAGTGAAGTCACCAAGCTATCTATACAGAATGCAAAGTTAGAAAAAGAACTGGTTGCTACTCGAGATTTAGCACATTCCAGAAATGGAGGCATGCAATCTGTGAATGGTGTGAACAGGAAGTATAGTGATGGTACAAGGCTGGGGAGGAAAGGGAGGTTTTCTGGCAGAGGAAATGATACTTTTGGAATGCATTCTGCTGACTTTGAATCACGGGATCTTGGTCCTGATGACCTTAAGATGGAACTACAGGCACGGAAACAGCGGGAGGCAGTTCTTGAGGCAGCCTTAACTGAAAAGGCATTCATTGAGGAGGAGTATAGGAAAAAAGCTGAAGAGGCGAAGAAAAGGGAACAGGCTTTAGAAAATGATTTAGCCAACATGTGGGTGCTTGTTGCTAGGTTAAAGAAAGAAGGGGGAACGACCCCTGACTTGAGTGCTGATGGGATTGATCACCCTTGTGATAAGAGAACCAATGGCATTGACAATAGTGTTGATCTGAGAGAGGCACAAGCATTGGATATATCGAAACCAGCTGATGAAACTCCAAGAGAAGAGCCTCTAGTCATGCGCTTGAAGGTAAATATTGTTGCAGAGGCATCTGTAGTTACTTGTGTCTGATGTTTTTGCCATGTTCAAACGGTCTGTCTAAGACATATCTGTGCAAGGCATGTTTTCTTTTTATTTGTTTGAAAGGTAACTTGTATAAAATGCATATGTTCTTTGGGCTTCAAATGGTATTGATACTAGACTAAGTTTTCTAGTTGTCCATATCTCCAATCTTTGGAAAGTTTCTCGTGCGGTTGACTGTTGTTCAGTATTTTCATTATAGGTAATAGCTTAAGTTGATCCTTTTGTCTTCCTATTACACTTAATTATGTCTATCGTTCTCAAGGCCCGCAAATTTCTTGTATAAGTAGATACCAAAGGATTGCGAAATTTATATTGAAGTGATTTGAATGATTTTAGTTGATTTTTTGAGGTGCCCATATGGATTCTAATTTTTGTTCTTTCAGGCACGGATGCAAGAAATGAAGGAAAAAGAACTAAAGAGCCAAGGAAATGGAGATGCCAATTTCCATATGTGTAAAGTTTGTTTTGAATCACCAACAGCGGCAATTCTTCTACCTTGTCGACATTTTTGTTGTAAGTCACTGCAGTTTCTCTTTTTTGTGAATAGAGCTATTATTTTCACTGTTATAACTTTCTCTCATGTATCTGTGCAGTGTGTAAATCTTGTTCGCTTGCTTGTTCTGAATGTCCAATTTGTCGCACAAAGATTGCAGATAGGGTTTTTGCATTTGCATCTTGACACTGCAACGGATACCCTCCAAAATGAAGGTCATTCATGGCATTTTTGTTTTTGTATTGCTTTTTAATGGACCAAGTGCTTTTATCCGTATATATCTTTTGCATTGATAGACAAGTGAGCAAGGGAGATATCTGTTGCATTTTGTGCCATTGACATAAAATTTGAAGAGGAAGTTGACATTTTCTGATGTTCCAATCTGGGAAACTAACATTTTACCCGTTTGTGATTGTTTTCCCCCTCTTATCTGCAGGGCTTGTCGTGACTAAATTGTTTGCACTTTCAATGCAAATACCGAATGCAATTCTTTTATTGGTTTGCTGTATGTAATTGTCTAAAAGGTATATCCCTATATTTTTCCTCTTTTCGTCTCCCTTGTGGGCTGTAAAATAAGACATTATGAGGAACAAAAAAACCTCTAGATTCAGATATAAAATTTGGCTCTTTTCTCGGGCATGTGGCACAATTGTGCGATCCGTTTTTAATACATGTATAGAAAGTTGAAACTCATGTCCTTCCTATGGTCTTTGGTAATGTTACACGGGTTCATCGGTTCCTTGGCACCTTACTTCTTTGCTCTCATCTTTACTACGTACATGTCTCAGGCTTTATTTGCATAACCGCTTCAATCTCTTTCGTTTACTAGGTTCGTGTCTATATTATTTGCTTATTAGACGTGCTTTTGAGAAGTCAATAAGTACTTTCTCCCACTATAAAAATCTTTTTAAAAGAAAAGTGTTTTGATGTAAAATAAAAAAGTATGTCTTTAATAGATATTATTTTTTTGGCCTCAAAATACAATTTTTAAAAAAATTTGGAGCTTCTCAAAAAAAATTTTTAAATAATTTTTTTAGATAGATTTTTTAGATCGATTAATAAGTTTATTTTTGTCCTTTTTATTCTTATATTATACACAGAATTTTTACAATATTTATAAACTTATCTTTTCGTTTATTATGTATTTAATTATTTATTTAATTTGAATATTTATTTTGAAATTTATATAATGTTATTTGAGTTTTTTTGATATATTTTAATATTTATTTTTTATATTAGTTATAATCTGTGTAAAAGATTTAGTTAAATATATTTTTATTTATACTTTATATGGTTTAAAATTATATAATAATTAATATATTATGTTTTGTATATTGTTTAATATATTTTAAATAATATTTATATGCATAAATAATTTTTATTATAAAATAGAATAT
>JANKOD010000193.1:30573828-30590448 GCA_026284645.1 Erythroxylum acuminatum | reverse complement strand
AATAATTTTTATTTTAAAATAAAATATAGTTAAAAGACATTTTTAATTTTTATATTACCAAATAGTTTATTGTATGAAATTTTTTCAAAAAATTCTTTTTTAAATGATAATCAATTAACTATTTAGAAAATTTTATTTTAGAAAAAATCTACAGAAATTTTTATTAACAAATTCTATTAGTATAAATCTAACCAAACACATTAGCCATTGGTTTTAAAATAACTAAATAATGTTGCATAAAAAAAATAACTAAATAAAGAAACTATTGGGCTCTGCTAGACTTGAGAACCTCTTCAATGTTACTGCCATCTATTCAAGCGATTACTGGGTTCTGGGTTTCATCTTTCCTGCCTTGGGGTTAGAGCTCAAGTGTAGAGGTTGTATTATCGTTCATCTGCTCTCAAATTCTTTATCTTTTAACAGTAAGGAAGTCTTCTATTGATCTATAAAGTACGTATTTAAAGTAGATTACGGTGATTCTGATGGATCGCTTAAAGATTTTGAATTTTAAAACATGAGTTTTACCGTGCCTTGTGCTCCTATTTGAGTCGGGTGTGTACCGTGACGGTGTAGTGCTTAGAAAATATCAAGCCGAAATGTGAAACGACAAAGCAGAAATCGATCACGAATATGAACAAGTAAGAATGAACCATGGCATACAAAATCCGATTGATCAGAACGTTAAAACATTTCCTTCACGGGCAGTGTTTGGTGTTCTTGCTACGTGGTGTGATTTCTGGAACTGTAAAACAATCATCACACGGGTTCTTATTGTATGCTACTTTTGATTCTCTGCATTCATCACCAAGTAAGCCATTGTGGAGAGGTCTGCGAAAAGGGCCACAGAATGTGGTAGGTTCTGCCGAAAAACAACTCACGTAGCTATCAAGATCTTGATCCGCCAATGGCCAGAGGTTATCGAAATTCTGCATCAAAACCGCACGAACATCGTCAGGGAAATGGTTGTTCGAATCTTGACGGATGTCCAAAAAATGAACACTCTAAAAAACAGAGTTTTGTGTCATTAGATATAGGGTGTGCTCCAAACCTTTGGGAAGCCAACAGTAGGCAACGAAGGGTCAAGAAAATCATCGACAATCCAACTAGGTAGTGTCTCCAAATACTCTGATATGCTACTTGTGGAGATTGAAGCATTCTCACAAGTACTGTTATAGTCAACTTTGTATCCTACTGAAGGTGATGATGATCTGTCAATGGATTGAGAACTGGAAAACTCGTTAGAAACTGACCCTTGCTTGTTTGAAGATGGCTGCGAACTTTTACCGTTGCTTTTAACATTAGCATCCAAGTCATTGCAGGAAGATGATGTTGGGTATGAAGAAGAAGAAGCTGAGAGTTTGACTCCTGTCAGAAGAAACCTATTGTGTTTCTGGGTATGTTCATTTGCTTTGTGAATGGGAAGGTCACATTCTCTGCATAGAATTGCTCGATCTTCTTGACAGAAAAGAATAGCCCTTTTTTCCTGAGTAAAAAAAAAAACGCATCACCAAGATTAGATACTACCACTCAATGAATCTGACACATTAAGATGAAGGGTGATTCCAAGATCTTAGGTTTTTTTGATACCATCTTGAATCCATTGATTGTTGAAGCTATTATAGACAGATCCAGAAAATAATGAAGGAGATAAAACAAGGGAATGAAGGATCTTAGCACCTGACATATATCACAAAGAGGGGATTCTTTGAAAGAAGGATGGAGTAAAGAAAAGCGCAAATGTTTTCTTGCAAGCTTGTTTGCATAATGAACACGATAATCGCAATCCTCACAGAGAGCAGCTTCATCAGCAGAACAAAATACTGAGGCTTCTGCGTTGTCACACAGGTCACACCCGATCTTCATAGTTCTTTTCTCTTTAACTCACTTTCCTCTCTCTGAAACTGAAATGTCTTCTATGGCTGTCTTGTGTAATAGAAAAGATGTATTGAATGTGACTGAATAAAAGGATAGTGACAAAGTTGTTATGGGCGTATGGGCAACAGGGGCTATGGATAAACAATTAAGCTCAAGGTTCTTGATTGTACCTGACTCTAGAGAAACCTCTGGCTGGATACCATATCTCAGACACTCTCTCTCTCTCCATTAAAGAAGGGAAGAGCAAGTTGGCTTTCGGGCTATTATTAAAATATATTGAAAAGCTTAGAGGTTAAAGTTTACAGCTTTCATCTCCCCCTTGTACACAGTGGTGCCTCAAAAGTTGGAAGAAGATGGCCATTTTCACCCAGTCACCCACGTATTTATAGGGGCCAAGCTTCTTAGTTCTTTCTTTAACTTTTGATTACTATTATATTAACATGTATCATGAGAAAGACAGGCTTAAGAATGGGACTTTGAGAAAGAGGTGATAAACCTCATGCCAGCTTGTGGGAGGCCAAAGCTGGTTACTTCCATTATGTAGTACTTGATACAGAATCTGCCCATCGATTGATCACAGAACCCTTTTGCCTCGTAAAAATAAGGAACAACTTTTGAATCGATCATAACACTGCCATTTCAAGGGGCAATTAATAATCCATACAAGTTTCTTACCTAACCTTTTACCCTGACCCTTTTAGTCTTATGACAATTTCAAATGTCAAACTTGGTGGGAGAGCAGCAATTTAGATGTTTCAATATATATCTTACTTGGTCTTTTCTCATTTGTTATTCGTTTGAGTTGCCAATTTAAAATGTCGGAGAGACTTGCTTGGTTCATCAATAGTCTTAGAAGCAAGCTTGGTAACCTTTTTACTAATTTTTGGCAGGATTGAAGTGTCATCGTGTCAGCATCTTGCGTTGCATGCTTGTTCATGGATTCAAGGCACTCGTATCGAATCACTCTAGTTTGGAAAGTTTTGTTCTTTTGTGATACTCCAGAATAAGTAGTAAGCTGCTTTTAGGCAAATGGCAATGCAACTCTGTAAACCACTGAAACTGTTGTAAAATAATGGAAAAGAATCCTTGCCTCTTGGTTTGTCAGGGAACGACTTTTATAAACTTATAGTAATGTTGAAGACTGCAATTATTACCTCCAATACTTTTGGTTAAAATGATCAGGCGTAATGACTGACGCACCTTCTGAGACGAGGCAGGACTGAGGAAAAGTTACCGGAAATGACTGTCCTGCAGTCAGAAATATTTTCAAACTATTGTTCGCCAGATTACATTTACATCAAATACCATCCAAGTAGTTATGATTTTCGAAGCCAAACCTTTCAGTTCATTTCATATGCTTGTTGAAGCAAGACTTGCTTAGTGTGATGAGTCGTAACTGCACGTGATATTGGATACTTTCAGTGCAGACACAGAAGTAAATGCCAGCGATCTTGTTGGTCTAATTGTACACTTCTCTTTTCACTTTAATGGGGGCTCTAATCTATCTCTGAAGGATTGACAAGAAACAATTATTACCAGGCACTAAATACTTACCGTGCTTCTTTCTTCGACTGATGTACACGTTCTACATAGAATGGGATTGGGAAAGCGGGAACAAACACTAAAAGACAAAAAATACTTTTTCAGGGCCCGGATATGCATGATCTCTTGGGCATCTAAAAACAAGATGACAGATATTATAGCGAAACTTACCGCAAGGTGTGACGAGCCAAGAGATAAGGAAAGGAACAATTCTCTGTTCAATTATTTTGTAGTTTCCAACGCAGCACATGTTCACATGGGGACACCTTGGTGATATTAAAAAACAGGGGTTGGGTGGCTGTGTATTAAATTACGCGTGGTACGCTACTCTTAATTCTTTGTACTATACGTTTTTAATTCTTTGTACTATACGTTTTTGCAAGTTGTTACTTGGAAATTTTTTTTAAATCACAAAAATTAATAAATGAGAAAAATAATATGTACAAAAAATATCACAGTCTAAGCCACCTAAGCTCAACCAGCTAAAGAATTAGCCTACAACAAGGGGAGAGAGAAAAACAACAAGCAAAAAGTAAGCTACCAAGATCCACACAGCAGACTAACAACCAGAAACTATCAAACAGGACCCAAGAAGAAGCCTATCCAAACATGGAAAAGTCATCCCGTAGACAACCAGCCGTAGCGATCTGATACAACCAAACACAATAAAGGCCCAAAAGACCTAAAATTGCCGCCGGAATAGTTGTGGAGCTCCTCTAAGCAAGCAAAGGGGAACTCTACAACGGAAACTTGGAGAAACACTGGGCAAATAACCGATAAAGAAAGAAAGTACAAAGTTAAATTATCTCCTCTCGGTGTATAAGCTAAGTTGTTTCCTGATGTGGGAGATTACGCCAGAAAACACTCGCTCCTCCACCAAGGCTTCATTCTTAAATGTTCGGGCATTACGTTCTTTCCAGACGTTGTAAACGGTGGTAGAGAGCAGGAAAGGGAAGTAAGGGTAAGTACTGAAACCTGCTAAGAACCAGGATAAGATAGAGAAAAAAGTGAAATAGTTGAAAGCGGCAAGTTGAAATGGGAAAGACAACGGGCAAGTTGTTACTTGGAATTAATACAACAGTGAAAAAAAATATAAGGATTCAATGTTTTGAGTTTCATTAAAATTACAAATAGCTGCGTTCATCTTCAAATTATGAATTATAACAATGGGCCAATAAATATTTAAATATTTATAAAATTTTATAGGTTAACTTAAAAATAGATCCCTTAACTCTTTTACAGTGTAAATAAGCTCTTATTCTTATCATATCATCTTGGTCGTCATAGAAATATCATTCTTGTTCTTATCATATATTAACTAAAAACTTAAGTCTAGATAAGCAAATATTAACAATAATCATCAATTTATAAACGTTAAGATCGTGAATAAATTAAATTATTATTTAAAAGAAGATCTTAAACCGTAATTTTAAATAATTATTGACTCCTTTATCAAGTAATTTAAAGTCAATTGTCAATTTTCATATCTTAACTAATTACAGTTAAGGTAAGTTTTAGAGTACCTGATAAAATTATTTTTTATAATAATAAAATTAAAGGAAATAATAATGGCAAATCACATAAAATAGTCCCTGTGATATACTTGATTATTTATCTTAGCTCCTGTGTTTTTAATTCGTTCACTTTAGCCCCTGTGTTTTTTATTCTCATTCAAGATACCCCAATTAGATATTTTCGGACAAATTTGCCCTTAGATTATTGAAATATATATATTTTTAATCTCTTGATTTCAAGGGCAAATTTGTCCGAAAATACTTAATTGGGGTATCTTGAATGAGAATAAAAAATACAAGGACTAAAGTGAACGAATTAAAAACACGAGAATTAAGATGAATAATCAAGTATATCACATGAGCTCTTTTAGAGGATTTGCCAATAATAATCATCTTTAAACTTCGAAAGCTTGGCGGTGGTTTGATTTGGTTGACTTGGTTTTCTTGGGTTGAGATTTTTATAGAAATATCATTCTAACAGAGAGGAACAAGCCGACATGACATGAATGGACTTAGGAGACAGAGGCAGTTAAAACTTGGGTCTCAAATTCTTAACCCTAGAAAGATGGACGGCTAGTTTACCATAAAAGTGTGATGAAACTGCTGCCTCGTGTCTATCGTACACAAAGAATCTAAAATCTGTACATTATACCACGTGGTATCTGCCTCATTCACTGACTCTACCATACCAAGTTGTATTGCATAGAACGTGTGAATTAAATCTCTGTAATTAATACGCATTCCAATAAGGGTAGGGTTTATATTTTCAATTCAATCCAAATGTTTACAATCCTTGACTAAACTTGACATTTTTGTCCTTTTAATTGGACCTCCGGGCTATGAGTTATTAGAGCCCACTATTTGAGTACCCAAGTCCAGTAAGGACCATCCAACTTAAACAGATTGGCCCAAGATTAAGGCCCAAATGCTCTTCCAAGCAGTAATTCCAGGATTTAACTGTCCAAAACAGAGCTCTACAAATTTAAAAAGTTCATTTCATTTGATGAGTTAGGTACAAATCAATGTTAAGAATTTCTTATCGTACAAAACTTAGCTATTTGGTGCCGATTAATATTAATATTGACAATTTTGCATAGTACCGACAGATATTTAAAATTATTTTGAATGGGTGCTAAGTCTCTAAATTTTTATCGCTAGTTTAAATGTACTAAAAATAGAATACTTAGATTAGAATTGTTCAAAATTATATCGGGTAATATTAAATGTTAAACTTGTTAACTCAAGAGTAAAGGATTATGATACAACACGTCAACATAAAGCGATAAAATATGATTGATATTACCAATCAATTAGATTAATAAAAAATTATACTCAAAAGTTAAGGTAATTTCTTTTCTTTTTATTGAAATTATATTGACTAAATATATCTAAATTAAATAACTTATTTACTTCCATAAGTTAAGTCACAAAATTAAATAATTTAAATTTTAATAAATAAATTGAATAATTCGTGTTACATCTTTAGGCTTGACAATTTTGAGCCGACCGGAGCTTTGGCTTGGGTTGATCGGGTAACGGGCCAAAACAGTTTGGCCCGACCGGAGCAACAAAAACGTCACCGTTGGGTCACTAGTCGGCTCAGAGGCCATCCAATGAGGGGTCTGGCCAGGAGCTTAAACCTGTTTAATTCAAACCATTATAAGGTCCTTCCAGCAACCTGAACTTGGGTTCTTGTAAACGCCCTACGTGCTTGTTTAGATATAAACCAGTCATTAACATGAATGCCGAGACCTTGTCCTGAATCTTGCTAACATCATTATTTGCGGGGGCAGATGTACATTGGGGGCACTTGCCCCCACTGCCCCTAATTTTTTTCAGAAAAATTTATATAAAAATATTATTATTTTAGTTTTTTTATTCAATAAAATAAAATTTGCCCCCATTCAAAATTTTTTTATCACCATTAAAATTTTGCTCTCATTAAAAATAAAATTTTACTCTCACTCAAAAAAATTTCTGAATCCGCCCCTTATTATTTGCATAGCAACATTGGAAAGAAAAAGAGCTTAAGCACACTGACAATTGAATAAACGAAAGCACAAAGAATAAATAATATATTTATATGTATTATTGTTTAAATAAGTGTTTGTAGAAAAATACTTTTAAAAATCATAAAATAAAATATTTGAACTCAGTCTATTAATTTATAATAAATATTTATCAAAATTTTCTTCTATTTTAGTGAGACTTGATTTCTAAAAGCAATATTATAAATTGTTTCAGTTTCTTATTATTGATAACTTTTTTGTCCATATAAGATTAGTTTGAAAGGAAAGGAAAAAGTTGACTTATCATAAGTTAAGATGTTAGAAAGCCCAAATGTTATGCATCTGTTATGAGTTTATAACATCTTAACTAAAAACAAAATTGGAAAAAACTCATTATGCATAGTCGTGATCATGTGTTGCCTTCTGCTAAAAAGGTGGTCCATTTTGAATATATCCCTATGTGAACTTAGAATTATAATGATCATTTTCGTTTCTCAATCATTTGAATCAAATCAATTTATTCTCTTAGAATATTATTTACATTGAATCATTCATGATCTTCTAGTAACATTTTAAGATAGCAAAAGTTCACTCAATTTTTTAAAATTAGAATCTGGGTAAATATAATATTTTAATTTGAGGTTCATGTAACCTCAAAGATTCTCACACGATATAAGTTGAGAATATGACTTATATTATCCTTATTAGTCGATTATGTACACATGATATGATTTATAGATGATGATATTTATTTTTTAATAGAGTGCGTGTCTTATCGTATAATACCGTACAATTGACAGTTTAAACATACCTAACACCTAACTTGAGTTGTATTGTTTACTCATTTAATTTACTTTCTAAAACTTATATTTGGTGCACTAAGATAAATTGAGTGAACACATAATTTTCTTATGTTATATCATTAAAATTAACTCCTTTACCTTTTAAAATACTTCATTTCAACATTATTGTTTTAAAGCTCTTGTTTATCACCAAGTTAAACCACTCAAGCTTGTTTCAACTCCATTCTAACAATGTTATGGAGGTGATTACTTACATGAGAAGGTATTTTGTATTTGGTCAATATACTTCTTTTATGTAGGATCGAATTGTTCAATATACTTTTAAACATTTATTATAGAATTGAACACTAAATTCAGAATCAAGCATTCCCATAATTTTATAACTAAATTTCAATTTAAAATTTGTTCTAAAAACTAACATTCTATACTCAATTGAACATATTTTGCATCAAATACTTAATGAAAAATAAAACATCATTATTCATAACAAGTATTATGAATATTGATATGAAGGAAGTAAAATGAAACTAAAATTTAAATCCTACACAATCCTAATAACCTAATATTTATAAATACTACATCTATAGAACTTGAGTTAATCACAAGATTTGCAATCATTTGTCTCGTAAGAGTAGATTTCATATTCACTTTTTCTCAAACTACTATTTCCTTGATATAATTATATTTGGCATCTATGTATTTGGTTTTGTAATGATACTTAGGGTCCTTAGCGTGCCTGAGTATTCTTTATACTGCTTTTCAATATGCTTGTTCCTTTATGACATAATGTACATAAGATTAACGTCTGTAATATAATAAAGAACATTCTTCATTTTTTTTCTCTTTTTTTGGTATTTATGGATACTATTTATTGCTTAAGCACTCATACTTAGCGATGAGTGTAAAAAACAGTACATAGTCTTGCATATGAAATTGTTCAAGTATTTACTTAATATATATGTAGCTTGTAAAAGTGATAATAATCTTCTTTAATGATCCCTATTGACCTTAAAGATGTAGATAGCCTCACTCATGTTCTTCATCTTGAATATAGTCGATAGCCAATTTTCTTTTAATATTTTATTTGCTTGACAGTTTGATTATTATTACTAACTATTAAAATATCATATAAATATAATAATAAAATTACAAATTTATCATTGGATCTTTTAACTTATACCTAGTGGTCTTTGTCAATTATATTAAAATCATATGATATGATTACAATATAAACTTTGATATACACTACCTCCAATATTGCTTTAGACCATAAACTGATTTTAACAATATGAACATTTTATGCTCTGGACCCTTTTAAACACAATTTATTAGTTATTCCATATATATTCTTCATTTAGTTCTCCGTTGAAGAATAAGTTACTTATATCCATCTAATGCAATGTAAGATCCATTCTTTCCATTAAAGATATAATTAGTTGAAGTGATGCAAGTCTCAAAATAGGTTAGAATGTCTTCACATAGTCAATCCTTTCCTATTATGTGTATCATTTTACCAATAGATGTACTTTGCATCTTTTAATACTGTCATTAAACTTTTGCTTAATTTTTTAAGAATCTTTTTTTTCTTCTTGATAGCCTTACATCTTCTAGGAAGATTAACCAAGTCTAGATTCAATTTGAGCTTACTGAAATAATTCGTTTTCCATTTTTTGACCTATTCATCCTTAACAAGATTAGACATAACATTTTCACATTTCTAGACTCATCATCTTCTTGTGGAACTAACATAAAATCTTCCATTTTAATGTCAAGACATTGTCTTGGAATTAATCCATGAGCACTACATCACTGTTAAGGATCTTAAGAATATATCTCTCTACCTCTATACGGCTCTCACTCGGGTTAGATAATGTTAAAGAACTCCCACTAGGTTGTAATTTCCTTATTAAAATATTAATTCACTTTCTTCATATTTTTCTTCTTTGGATGAACTTTTTCTTTCTTATTTTAATTAGCTCTACCCTTTAGTATCATACCAAATGTGGAATCATTTCTTTCCTTTTTTTAATCCATTTAGACTCACCATAGTGCTTCCTCTTTTTACTTTCGACTTCTTATGAATTAATCAAAAAAGTGGCTTAAAAGCATCAAGACATCCTTCTTCCAATAATGGATGCCTTATAACATTCTTAATCGTTTTGATATTCTCAATATGGGTCAGGGGCATTTTAATATGCTCCTAACTTTAAGGTAAAAATTGTATGATATCTTATAGTTGTTGCTCATATGTCAAGATATGATAGACATCCCTCGGTTCACTAACCATGTTTGACATTAACCTTAAATGCCTCTTTATTGAATAAGTTGACCTCTTTTTTTCTTTTACTCTGTATATGTCAAACTTAACGGTGAATGACCTCAATTTGGTCTCTAAAGAGCTACCAAAGCATGTTGCCAATGTAGCCCACATATCCATGACATTGTCATACCTCTTGAATTCTCATATAACATAATCATCCATGCTACTCAGTCATATCGTACGAGCCTAGTAATTCTGCTTTTTCTACAAGTCATATACCTCACATTTTTTTCTATGTTGGATTTTTATGACTTCATTAAGTGTTTAAAAGTCTCTTAATCTTTTAATGCGTATTGGATTTACATATTCCAAATATCATAATTATTACCATTCAATTATTTTATTAAGATCTATGAAAATATTCTTAACATCAATAGTTTTCTTTTTAAAATATATTTTTCCATAATGACACATATATTACAATATTATCTTAATGTCTAATCAATTTGAGGTAACTTTGTAAATAAAAATGTTAATTAAATTTTCAATTACCTATAAAAATAAGGTTGGTAAAATAGGTTTAGCCCGACCTAAAGTCATCAAGTCAGGATCAAGCTGATTAGGCTCTGAAATAAGCTAAAGCTTCGAGGGGCTACATAAGTTAAGTCTATATGTTCTTCAACTTATTAACCATATCAATGTCATTTTGATGTTGGCCTAAGCTTGTTTAAGCTAAGCTCGGACATTGAAAATAGGGTAGAGTTAGGGCTCTACCCATTACCATCCCTAATAATAATTGATTAATAATTAACCTTTTTATTTAGACATATTTGTTTACAAATATTACACGTATGTATGTATGTAGTAGTAGCAGCAGTAGTAGTACTAACAATAATAATAATAATAACAACAAGAACAACAACAGCAGCAGCAGCAGCAACAACAACAATAACAACAACAACAATAATAATAATAAAAAGTTGAAATAACAATTCATTTCCTCAAGAAAATACTACCTATAAATTAACAATTATACTAAAACAATATTAATTTTTGATAAAATCACTAAAGCTAATTAGTGATTACTGATGAAAAATAATGTATTAAGCATAAAAAGTATTGCTCCTAAGCATTATAGGACGTTATCATTCTAATAATGCCTAATAGTAAACCATTGTAAAACATATTACACTTGCCCCCTCCTTTACTCTACTAAGAAAATTTGCACCATAATAAAAGATAGTTTTAACGACGTGTAGTCCATATCCTTATCAATAATCCCCTTTTTAGAGGCAATAATATTTGTGTTACTCTTGTCCTTCTCATCCTCCATAACTCTTTCTTAAAATCAATTAAAGAGAAAAAGCTTCATTACAAATATTCAAATAAACGCATTATTTGCACAAGATAATCATAAAAAACATATTACTAGAATGTATAGCCATCAAACAAACTAATTATTTAAAAAAAAGTACAATAAATATATTGTTGAACAAGAGTGTCATCAAATAATGTAGTCAAATAAACTAAATTATTTAATAACAGAGTATATAAATAAATATATTATTCAAATAAAGAAATATGAAATTTACGAGGACTACAAATTAATTATTAGTGTTTAAAAGAATTGAGAGGAATTTTATTAAAGAAAATCTAGGTCTAAAAAGACTTAAGACTTTCACTTTAAGAGGTCATAAGTTTAAATCCCCTAAATACTTCACCATTTTATGATGAACATGGGTGGACCTTAAACAAGAATAATTTTTTGTTGGCCCAAATAAGCTTATAGATTCCTTTCATATTGGTTAAACATATGCCACATTAATCCTAGGCTCGTTTAGCTCATATCAATTAGGCTCAAGCAACTTACTTATGTTAGGTTAATTGATCCCATTTAGTTTGGGCCCAAATGATGCAATTTAAAGTAGCCCAGTTAATAATTTATTAGATCATATTAATTAAACTGCTACACAAGTTAAAGTTTAAAAAAATTAGTTCAATCGATTAATATAAATAGCTTAATTAGAACATGTTAAGCCCATTTATATATATTTATATAGTGTTTTAATAGACTTTAATAATTAAATTAATTAACAAAAATATAAAATTGCTATAAAATCCCATTAAAACACACTTATTTATAGAATTGTCATGCATCATCAAAAATAACATAACATCTCTTATAATGATTGCCACTACACATTAGTGGTAGCCATTGCAGGTTGTCACCAGTTGTCGGTGATTGAAAATTTTCTAAATGATCTAAATAATGCCTAACTTGAGTCCACTTGCTTACCTAGTAAATTCACTTTTCAAAACTTATATTTGACATGTTATTTCAAATTGGGTGGACATATCATTTTCTTAGGTATACTATTACTCATAAGACTTTTACCTTTTAATATACTTTATATTGATATTAGTGTATTAAGGCTTAAGCTCTCATTTATCGCCTAAATAAACCACATAAAACTTACCATTCTTCAAAGTAATGGAGGCTATTACCTACGTGAGAAGATATCTTTTATCTATTTGACATACTTCTTTTGTTTAAAATTGAACGTTTAATATCCATTTAAACATTCATCAAACACTCAACTCAAAATCAAGTAATCCCATATTATTAGAATTGAATTTTTGTTTAAAATTTATTATAAAATTTGACATTTAATACTCAATTAAATATATGTTACATCAAATACTTAATGAAAAACAAAACATCACCATAGATAATAAGTGTTGTGAATACTTACATAAAAAGAATAAAACTAAACTTTAATTCTTATATAATCCTAATAACGTAATAAGCATAAAGAGCATATCTCTAGGAACTGATTTATTCATACGATTTGCAATCAATTATCTTGTAAGAATATCCATATTTGCTTATCCTTAAACTACAATGTCTTTGACAAAATTATATTTCATATCTGTGTATGTGGTTTTGCAATGATACTTAGGATCCTTAGTGTACCTAAATATTGTTTATACTACTTTCCAATGTGATTATTTGTACATAACTTAGTGCATCTCTTCCTCTTCATATGGCATCTATAGATATTGTCTATTACTTAGGCACTTACCTTTAGGAATGGGCTTAACAAACAATGTACAATCTTTTAGAGATAATTCTATAGCCTTTTTTAATAAAAGTGGAGATGACAATATCTCCTTCGGTGATCTAAGCATGTCTGATAAATATCGTAACTTTACTTGTTACCGATAAATATCATAACTTAAGATGAAAAATTAAAGGAGTTTTAAGGGAGATGAAGAGTGGAATGGTAGTAGGACTTGATGAGTTACTTATAGAGGTGTGGAAGAGACTAGAAGAAGAGAGTGTTACTTGGTTAGCTAAGCTTTTTAATATGATTCTCAAGTCTGCCAAAATACTGATGAGTAGAGACTTAGTACTCTAATTCCTTTATACAAAAACAAACGGGACATCCAAAACTATAACACTATAAAGGCATAAAACTACTCAGTCATACCATGAATTTATAGGAAAGTGTGATTGAGAAGAGAGTAAGAAAGGGTGTACCTATCTCAGAGAACTAATTTGGTTTCACGCTAGGAAGGTCTACGATAGAAGTTATACATCTCTTTAAAAGATTAATAGAATATTATATGAAAAGATAGTGGGACCTACACATGATTTTCATTAACTTAGAGAAGACTTATGATCGAGTACTTAGGGAAGTCACCTGGAAGTGTTTAGAAAGGAGTTTTTTTGACCTATATATGAGTTATTAAAAATATGCATAAAGATATTAGAACTAAAGTCAGGACCACGTTAGAGATTCAGGGTTTTTCTCTATCAATATCGGGATATACCCAAGTATCCTCATTATGCTCCTTTCTGTTTGCAGTAATGATGGATGAGCTCACCAAAAATATTCAAGGAGATGTACCTCGGTGTATGTTGTTTGATGATAAAATTATTTTAACGAACAAGAAAAAGGAGGGTGTTAATGTCAAACTAGAACTTTGGTAAGATATGCTAAAGTAAAAGGGCTTTAAATTGAGAAGGACTAAGACATAATACTTAAGAGTGTAACTTTTCGGGTCATAAGGTTGCATCAAAGGTGGATATAAAGACTGGTTTATATGTTATACCGCAGAAAGATTGTTTTAAGTACGTTGGATCCATCATCCAAAGTAAAGGTGAGATAAATGAAGACATAGTTTATTGTATCAAATTAGGGTAGCTTAAACGGAAAGGTGCATCAGGAATTTTAAGTGATAAGAAGATATCACTCAAGCTAAAATTTAAATTCTACCGTTTAATAATTAGATCAACCATGCTTTAGGGGGCAGAGTATTGACCCTTCAAATAGATGCATAGTCACAAGTTAATAGTGACGAAGATGAGAATACTTCGTTAGATGAGTAACCTTACAAGAAGAGATAAGGTCAAGAATATAGTGATAAAAGACAAATTGAGGGTGGCTAACATTGATGGTAAATTAAAGGAGATAATGCTTAGGTGATTCGGACATGTTAAGAAGAGAAATCTTGATGTCCTAATGAGAAGATTATACTTAGGAACTATAAGAGCAAAAGAAAAAGACCTAAGAAGAAATAAGGGAGGTGATCAGGAATGATATACTCTGCTAAAGCTTACCGAGGACTTGGCTTTCAATGAGAAACTTTGGCAAAATAAGATAGGAGTAAAGGATCTTTTATAAAGAGATTCTTCTCTTTGTCACAAGTCTTTTGAACATTTTCCTTTGATTCTTGTCTTGTATTTATCTTAAACACATTTATTTGTAGCACTTGCTCTTAAGTCATTTTAGTTAAGTTTTTCTTTCTTTCTCTTTTTCAATTTTTTGTTTTATTTATTAAATTTTCTTCTTTCTTGTATGTTTACTTATTTACTTATTTTATCTTTTATTTTTATCATCTACCTTTTATCTTTATTTTATTATTTATATTTATATTTATATTGTTTATTTGTTTATTTTTATTTTGTTATTATTATCATTATTTATTTTTATTACTTTTACTTTTTTCTTTTTAAAATTGATTTTAAATTTCTTTATTTTTATTTTATTTTATTGTTATTTTTTATATAGTCGTTTATTTATATCTTTAGCTTTTGTTTTCTTTAAACAATTCTTAAAAACTTCTTCTTTTTCTCTTTTTCTCCTTTTCCTGTGGGTTTATCGAAAACAACCTCTCTATTAATTAGGGGTAAGGCTGCATACTTTTGAACCTCTTCAGACCCTGTATTTCAATAGAATTTCTACTGGGTTGTTTTTATTGTTGTTGTTCTTGTTTATTTGCTTAATATATATGTAGCTTATAAAAGTGATAGTAACATGTCTGAATGATAAATATATCTTTTATGAGATTTAAATTTCTTAGGTTATTTCTTTAGTATGTGCCACAAACATGGTCTTTGCCTTACAATAGGGAATATCGCCTTAATGGTGTTACCTATACTTTTGCACTTGTATGTAATTATAGCATCATGCATAGAAAACTCAATAAAAACTATAGGCAATCTCACTTCCTAAAAGTGTACAAATAAGCAAATATAGATTGCCTGTGATAGTTTATATTTTCATATTGTGTAAACTAAATTTGATTTTGTTAATGAGATAAATGGCATCAAAAGTTACAACGTCACTAAATTTAACATATGGTACTTAACTCTTCGCATAGACCTATAAATTATTCCTTAACCTTCCTTCTTCATCATAATCAATTATGTAGAAGAATTTACTATCCTTTTCCTTTATTCTAATAGGCACCTTATATGTAGCACCTCACTCCCGCAGGACCCGAACCTGACATCGTAGGTGATATCCGAGTCTGTGGCCCGCGAGGGTGACATGCTAGAGCACTCAGACAAAATCCGTATAATTTTTTTTTTGAAAACGCTAACACATGCAGAAGTTCATTTCCCATGTGGCCAAATAAATTTTAACAGACAAAAGAATACGGTTTTCATCACAATGCAATTAATATAGTTTCAATAGTCAAATTGGGCCCAATTTCATTCATAACCCCTTTTTAATGACAAACCAATTCCCTTTGGGCCATTTGGGCCCTTTTCGATACACAAAACACTTTCAATCTTTTCCAATTGGCACCAATTAATATAATTGAAAATATCCACAATTGCATTTTCAAAAATTCCCATTTTGCATCACTTATTACAAACTGAAATATTCAAATACACATGGTACGAAAATCGAGGAATACATTTTATACAATCCTAATGCAGACACGAACTGATCCCAAACTCTATCTTTCCCCTGTGTGCAGCAAGTCTACTCCCGTTGCATAACGGGGTATTCTTCTGAATCCTGAAAAATATATGCAAATTTTGGATGAGTTTTGTGAACTCAATGAGTGACCATCATTGATGGTTCACCCAGTCACATAACACATAATTTTATTCCCATCATGTCAGATTTCACATTCACTATCACACTTCACATTCATATTCAGTGCAATTTCACATTCACATTCAATACAATTTCCCATTCACATTCAATACAATTTCCCATTCACATTCAATACAATTTAAACCAATCATATTATGCACATGTACATGAGACCCACTTTTCATTTATTACTTTGTTGTGACCGAGTGCCTAAACTGTCCC
>JANKOD010000193.1:30542797-30560756 GCA_026284645.1 Erythroxylum acuminatum | reverse complement strand
GTTTTGCAGGTATCAAGACAGTCATCCCATGGATCCAAACGGCAACGCACCGTTCAGCCAAAATCCGGCAGAACCAACTCAAAATTTGAATTGCAAACTTTTGCAATTCTAAAACATCACTTCAAAATTGGTTCCACCATGCAACTGTAAAATAACAAAAGTGGAATTACAAACAAAATAAATCGAGGAATAATTTTCAACAAATAACAAAAGTGAAAAAAATATTTGGATTAAGTTTCTCTCTTTGAAGAACAACAATTGGCATCCTAAAATCATCCTTATAAATATTCATTTGTGAACTTAGGAGATCTTGTGTCGTCTTATGAGCAACAATTGTTGTAATAATTAATAACATTCTCTTATTTACTTCAGTTTTTTTTTTTGTATAACTCAGTTTGAAATAGATACAAGGATTCAAAAATACTCCAACTGCAAATAATAGAGAGTAAAGATGCCTTTCCTATCTCTTATTGATAACTAAAAGATAAGGTATATATAAAGAAGACCTATTTTTTAGATTTACCTTTATTGCTTCCTTCGTCCTCTCAATGACATAATAGAAGTAACCTATTGTTACCTTCTTATCACTATTAGTCAGACAAAGTACCCTCATCAAAGGATGCAAATTGACACTGGGACCAAAATTCATTATCTTTGAGTATAATTCTATAAACCTACAATCTAGTATTAGACATAGCATGTTGAGATACAACCCACTTATCCTTGAAAACATTTGTTTTAACTCCTTTTTCAACATAATAAAACACTGAAGTGATAAGAATAATTGCAAATCTTATAATAGGAGGACAACACAAATTCCTACCATTAGTGAAATCTTTTATTTTTTAATTCAAGATCTATATAGATGAATTTGGTCACCTTTTTTACTTTTTGCACAGTCTCATCAATAATAGAAAAATACCTAACATCTCCTATATTTTTCAACATTAGGTCAAAGCAATTTGTAGCACAAAGAGTCCATTAAAAAGAATTATAATTGCTTTGTAATCTTTTTCCAACTGTTTTATAAGTAGAATGATTGTCAGTAATGAATTGAACAATATTTTCTAGCCTAACTTCATTCACAACTTCATTAAATATCTGAAAAAAGTATCAAAATTCATCAATATACTTCAAAACTATTGTCCATTTTAAAAAATAAACCAAAAAATAATAATAGACTTATATCTTTTATTTGTTCATTCATCACACAAGATAGAAAATTTATAAGTAGCTTAACTCATTCTTCTTGCATCTAAATAACTTTTTATTTCATCAACATAGTTGCTCAGATGTTTCCCTCTGTAGTCATCAATTAACAAAGCTTTGTATCTTGGGCCATAAGAGGTAATAGCTTCCACCATAGGCTAATAATAATAAGATTGACAGTATTAGATGTTATATTTGAATCATACCACCATCTAGCCATTGTCATGTCTACATTATGAGCTGATTCTCTATATTGTAAGGCACTGCGGATTGAAAACTGAGCTCTAAGAGTTGTTCATGGTGAAAAAATATTAGACACATGTCATCTTCTTGTTCTAACATTGGGTGCAACATTTCCTTCTTGTTGGGTAGGAATACCATCTTCAGCATCCATATTATCATCTTAAACACCAACAAAAGAACTTCCACTACTAATTTCATAGTTCAATCTTTGTCTTTTATCTTTCTCATACTGACACTCTTCAAGCAAAGTCTTTATTAGCCATTTCACATCATGATTCACTTTCTTATAAGGCTTCATATCACCTTTGATCCCAGCTAAATGCTTATTTAATATAGCGATTCTTCCTCATTTCAAATACTTGTTACAATACAAATAAATAGTATGATTCTTTATGTTAAGAATTAATCTAACATGAGCCTAAGATGGATCATCAAATCTTCATATACCTCAAGGAACTGAATTATCGGGTGTACTTGAAATTCTCTCCATTTATCTGTAAAAATAAATGATGATCTATATTAAAATTAACTTAATCACTTCGTATCAAAATCAAGTTTTGTATAATAACAGGAAGAAATAGATCAACAACAGTTTCTCAATAATCATATGATATATACATGCAAGTGACCTTCATATACTTATATAAATGATCCCTTAAGAAAATTTGATGATTAAATACATTCTATCTAAGAAATTCTTATACTTCTTATCCTAAACTTCAAATATATACATTAATTGCTACACTTTCACATCTACAATCTATTTTGTGTGATTACATAATTTAAACATAAAGTTACAATTCACAACTATAACTCATTTTGTGTAATTACATAATTCTACCACAAAGTCACAATTATAACAATTTTGTATGATTATATAATTTAACCATAACTCACAACTATAATTCCTAACTCATTTTGTGTGATTATATGATTAAAACTTAAACTCACATCTGTAATCTATTTTGTATGATTACATAAATTTTTAACTATAATTCGTTTTGTATAATTACATAATTTAACTATAAACTCATAAGATTAACTAATTTTCTCTTATTATATCTAACTGTCATAAACTCAAATGTTTAACTTAATTCATGTAATCACATAATTCAACCTAAATTAACTAACCCATTTTGCATATTACAAAAGTTCAATTTATAATATATATAACCTAACTTATAATAAAGACCGCATTTAATTTAATATTTCTCAAATTTCAAACAATAACACAAACTTCAAATTTATATTGAATGATTGAATCCCCAATTTTCAGAATCCAAACAATACAAATGACAAAACACATTCAAAATTCCAAAATTCCAAATATTGTAATTATGATAAAATCCTCAATATCATTTTTCAATTTCCAAAATTTAGACAAATAACAAACACATCTATCCATTCCAGTATCCAGTTATCCTCAATTTCCAAAATGCAAAGTCTAAACTTATAACTATAAGTCACTTACACTTAAAACAGGTAAATCAATACGCAACATTCAACACAACACAAATCAACTAATCAATGCTCAAGCACACTGCACACAGTTCAATTATTCAAGGATAATTTGCATTTTGCAACCTTAAGGCTTAAAGTTTGTAGCTCCACTTAGTGTTAGTGAGGCTTGAATGGGATGCTATTGGTGACTTGATAAGGCGAGTCAGGCGACTGAGGAGCAATTGCGAAGGAGGATGGGAGGAGTGGTTGGCTGGCTGCTTATTACGAGAGAGTGAGGCTGAGGAAACTATAGCGAAGGTGAAACCGTGAGAAGGGGTGAGGCAATTGCACAGGCGAGAGAGGGTGAGGCGAGGGCATTGCACAAGAGAAAGAAGGAGAGGCAAGGGGACTTCGTAGGCTAGAGAGGGTACTGACCGGTATCAACCGATACCAAATAATGATATGAAATTACTCAGTACTCTTTCATTTTTTTACTGGTAAGGCATGGTAATATACTCGTAACCCTGTCTAGTATCCTACATTGTTCTGGAATTCGAGTAGGAAGGACTAAGAGTAGGTCGTGTAGGTTTTGGGTTAAATTTAAGAAATTATAATTTAGTCCAAAATTTTTTAAAAATTGTAATTCATTCTGATAAGTGATCAGTATTTTGGTAGTGACCGATACCAAACAATGATACAGATTACTCGATACTCTATAATTTTTTGACTAATACAATACGGTACAATACTCATAACCCCGTCTAGTATCCTACATTGTTCTATATACGGTACAATACTCATAACCCCGTCTAGTATCCTACATTGTTTCTAGAATTTGAGTAGGAAAAATAAAGGAAGCAGTGCAAGCTAATCTTGATTATTAAAGAGAATGATTTGTGAAAAGAAAAGATTAAAGAAAACAACCTTTTAAATATACAAATTAAATATTCTTACAACCCCCTTTTTGGCAATGGATCATTAACTTAATAACCTCTTTTGCGTTTTTTTTAGGTCTAAGAAGTGGGTCTCCTTAACTAAAAAAAAGAAAAGAAAATTGCATCATTTCTATATTCTTAAAGTTTCTATTTCAGGACATGGATAATCAACTAAAACGAAAAATTGTTAAGCTATATATACAATCTTACAACATTTCAAGTTTTACAAGCATGCCTAGCTTTCTTGACTAAGCTTCCAAAAGTGGCATGATAATATAATTAATAATATGATATACTAAACCTACTCAAGACATGTAGGATTTCCTGAATATTTCATGAAAGAAAGAGTTTAATTTATACAAAACCCTATTTGATTATCAGAAGATGCATAAATGCAATAATCAAGATTTGACTCTCTTAAAAGTTAGAAAGATGATGAAATATAAACTAACTTAGAATGGCAAATTACTGTTCTTGATATGCTTCTACATCAGTGATGTGAAATTAGCCAAAGGACTTGATGAGTAGTTCCTAAACCTATGCAATCCCATCACTCGAAGCATTCATATACATAGTACCAAAAAGTACGTTGAGAAGAGACATTTGAAACCGCAAGGCCTATCCACATAAGAAAGTGACCACTATAACTCGGGGTTTTGGGAATTGGGAGCTATACGAGAGGCCTAGGGAAGGAGAGATCTGTGGAAGCTGTCAGTCTGACTCACAGTTTCTTTTTGTAAACAATACATCACCGTAGAAATACTCCATTAAAGTCATCCAACCGTTGCTGTGTTAGATTATGAGATCTTTGAATAGTAAATCTACAGGCACAGTGCCATGTTAGATCTGTCACATGGCATCAGGCATTCCAAAGAGAAATTTCCCCGCTGAAGTCACGGTGAGATACGGGCTTTGATCAGTAAACAGCAGCTACGCACCGCAATCTTTAGCACCTAAAATCGTCGCCAATGTAATCAATTACAGGTGAGAGGGGATATGGTTGAACTAAAGGGGAAAGTTTTTTGTTTTGTCTTGTCTGTTTGAAGCTAGCTATTAGTTTTTTATTAAATCTTTAATTATGCTTCTCTTTCTTATGCTAGTTTAAGGCTTCAAAACAGTCCATGTCGGATCCATATTGAGAACTTGAAATGATGATGTTTTAATGGCGGCAACATCTGTTTTTCCCAGAATGCTTTCACTCCTTTATTAATTAGTCTGCTAAAACAAGCAAATTCCCACTAGTTTAAGCAGTGTCTGCAAAGGATGGAGCCCCCAATAAGTCACATGAATATTGAACGATGGTTTTAACAAAATATATGAAGCAAAAAGTTGATTCCAAAGCTCAGAATTAGAAACCAACCACCCATATAACATACTACCATCGCCATCATATTATCCACTACAACCAAAAAAAGCCACTCTCCTGAAGAAAATCCTTGTCAAAGCCTGGTGATTTTTACACACAACAAGAAGGAAGAAATAGAAGAAGAAACACAGAGAAATTGTTATAGCAAAAGTGGACAGCTAATAAACGAAAATGAGCTGCGAATGTCTTCAGTGATGATGAACACTAATAGCAATGATGTTGAGACATCAAGGTTTTGGTGGAGCAAGATGTCAGGACTGTGGAAACCAAGCTAAGAAGGACTGTGTTTACATGAGATGCAGAACTTGTTGTAAGAGTAAAGGGTTTCCGTGCCCAACACACGTCAAGAGCACCTGGGTTCCTGCTTACAGAAGGCGACAGAGGCTCAACAATCTTGCTGCTATTCATCAACAGCAATCTCAAGGACACAACCCTAAAAGGCTCAGAGAAAATCCATCAACAGGTACATTTTTTTCTCTTCATGCCTGTAGATCTATATATTATGTAATATTGGAGTGTGAAATAAATGCTCAACAGCACCATATCTTTGCTTTGAAATGAACATGACCTACATAGTAACCCTAGCAACTTCTTTTTCGTGGCTATTACTGTGAATAAGGGTGTAATTCTGACAGTAACTTAGATACGAGAGTCGAGACATAGACTTTATACATCTTCTCGTTATAGCATAAATTTGTGTTAACAATTCCCAGAGATGAAGGCTTTATAATGGGGCTGGGACCTTTTAGGTTTACAGGCGGGACATTTTCCAGCTGAAGTGAACTCAATAGCGAACTTTCGTTGTTTTCGGGTGAGTTCTGTTGATGATGCAGTCGATCAATTTGCATACCAGACAAGCATCAATATTGGTGGCAGGATTTTCAAGGGTATTCTTTATGATCAAGGCCCTGAAACAGCTAGTTATGGCATTGGCGAGACCTCGTCTACTCAGCTTCCAGAGCCTAACAATCTCACAAATGCTAATGCCCTAACTACTGTTAATACCGCATTAGCATCAACCTCGGGTCATCAATCTCCTGCTCCTCAATACCCATTTCCTCTCAGTGCTTTTATGTCTGGTACGCAACTTTTCCTGCATCCAAAATCTTAGTCCTGACGATCCCATTTAGTTAATTTGGAAATGGAGGAGCAGTTTGAAAAGAAACCTGTTCTACACCTGGCCTTTTTAATTATAAATTCAACCAATTCTGCTCCATATTTGTTCTGGAAATTATCTACAAGTGAATTAACAAGAAGATCGTATCAAGTTCTTTGATGGATAAATAAATAAATCGACATGGCTCGATTATATGATCGTGTCTTTTACAATAGTTTACTCAATCTGATATAATGTCAATAGATGTTTGATGAGCTTGTCTTCTTGTTCATTTATTTAATGCTATTCTTCCTCGAGTCCATTATTGTTTATGTTTTCCTTCGTTGTTTATGAACTTCGAAGCTCATCTTTTCCCGTTTATCCGTTCCCCTGCCGGCTTGAACCTGGACTGTATATCTGGTTATTGTATTTTCTTACAAGCAAACAAGATTTAAAGAGACCTTTTTGCATGTTCACTGCACCAATGCATGGTGTCTCAGACCCAAAAGATTAAGGAATAGTAGAAAATACATTTCCTAAACATGCAAGTGAGATAAGGTATGAAGATGAAATAATATAATGTGTATTGTATATTTGTTGTCTTTTTCAATTGCAAATACAATTTGCATTGAAATCAAATTACCCTTTTGTTCATATTTCAAAGTACATACAATAGTTTCCTTATATATATATATATAACCTTGTTTTCTCCTGACTATTACTTGCATGTTCTTGGCACTTGTACTTGTTTTCTTCATAAACCTAGGTGCATGTCCGGCTGTTAATTAACAATTTCTACTCTGAAACATTCCATAGTACTATACTTGTTAAATACCGACTTTATGGTTAATATAATCAAGGTCCATATATATAAAGCCTTGGGGAATCAACCTATATAACTAGAAAGCAGAAGCTAAAACCTTAGGTTGGATACTTTATGGTAGAGACAAAAAAAGATTAAGAGGGCATCTTTTAAGATTTTAAAATATAGTGACATATACTTGGAATACTTAAATAATTTATTACTCTAATCACACTCACCATAGGAAAAGATTGATACCCTCAATTACACAATCACTCGAATATATCCTTCGTACTTGGAAAGTGAAGCATGCAGTACAGAGACTCGTATGTTGCATTCCTTTCTATTCAGTTATTATATACGTCTAGAGACTAGAATCCTTCTAGTTCCCCAAGAACTTAATACTGTGGATTCTCTCTTCCAGGAGTGGCCTCTAGCTAGATGTCTTTTACATTTAAAGAAATGGCTTCTCTTTGAAGAAGTCTTGGCATCAGCCTGGAAACAACCACGAAAATATGAGATGGTTCAACCAGTCAGCTTACATTAGCCCCCAAGTGTAGTGGAAGGACATTGATTATAGAAAACTAATATATGGTGACCAGTGACCACAACATTGACACAGCATCACCTATCATAATTAAGAAACCTTGGAATCACCCCTAAGGACTAAGGAGAATGTTATTCTTTCCTTCTTTTTTCTTCTTTGTTGATTAAATTAATGCTCAATTTATCATGATGTACACTATGAAAATCTTTTGCAACGTCCTTTTGTAACTTTAGTAGGATTAGAAGGTCGTCCTTATGCTTTTCCGTGGCCAATCTATGGTAGCCTTTAGATATGAAGAACGTGCAGGCATACACTCATGCAACGTATATATATTTATATATGTATCCAATCATGACTTTTTTTAATTACAAGATAAAACTAAGTTGCATCTTTCTAGTTTAGAATAGCTCAGATTCTTAATTTTGATACATGGATGTGGAAAGCCACAAAAAGTTTTGTTAAGAGCTCTAAACTGAATGAGTAGCTTCAGGAAGCAGAATGTCACAAGCAGTTCGGGGAGTTTAAGCTTATATTAACCTTTGCTCGTTCGAACTTGTGGAGAACAGACGTAAAAAGTTTTACTTTAGTGATGTTATTCTTTGTATTCTTTATTGGATTGAATCATTGACAAAGTAGCTTGCATCATTAATATACAACAAAAAAGTTGATGCTTTGCTTACAAAGTTGAGTAATAGTTAATTAAAAAGCTCATATTATTCATTAACCGAAATGTGAAGTAATCTAACCCCCACTCCCTGAGATAATTTTCCAAGAACAACGTTACTAAATGACCAAGAAACCTGATGTTTCGTATATACTGTGTGAATTCATTTTAAGTTGTGATGTATGGCTTTACTCGTATTTTCATCTGGGTTAGATGAGAAACTCAGTTGCGTCTTGACAAATTCTAACTATTCGAAACAACCATGCAACTGGTATTATTACCACATGTATCCATGGTAAATCTTCCATTAATTCAATCTCCAACGTTTGAGCTGTTGATGATCTGAGATAGATATGAGGTAGTGAGATGAACGTGAATTGTAGTGAACTTTGAATAAGCTTTCTTGATTTAGTTCACATATCATGAAGGTTCTTGGCCGGTGATTTAGAATTTGTTCCTTCATTTTTATTTTCTTTTGATAATTACAAGCCTACAAGGTATTAAGATTAATACTGCACAAGTTGATTAACGAAGTAGCAGGTTTTGCTAGTGCGTTGTGGAGTGGTGGTGGTGGATGTGTTTCTCTTGCACAAAGCCATTCTTTTGGTCTAATGTTGGCTTATATCCATGCAAGAAGTGATATAACTTAGCTAGTTTGAGTTGTTTTCTGTTCATTATCTGTCGTTCTGTAAGGCGAATGTCGCAAGTTATAAATTCTCAGCATTACGTGCACTTTTGTAAGGCGAATGTCGCAAGTTATGAACCTGCAATGCATGGGCCAGTAGGCGGACCAGGAGATGGAGTGAAGGTCCATCCACAATACTAATAGCTTCTAGGGCCAACCAAAATTCCAAACGCGGCCTCATCGCAGCTGCCTGCAATTGTAATGTTTCCCTTCTTTCTTGATGGTTCTAGAGTTTTAGTCGCGTGCTCTGTTCGCTGATTCATGTTTTAGGTTACGTTCTCCAGTCTTTGTTTTTGACACGAGTACCATAACTAATTTATATTATTTAATACGACCGTGTTTTAAATTAGGATTTCCTAATCAATATAACTAATAATTAAAAAATCAAATCATTTTAATTGTACAAGTTTTAAACTTGCCATTTTTTCTAGTTTAATTTTTACAATTAAAAATTAATTAATTTAATAACTAATCAATTCATATTTTAAATTAATAGATTTTTATAAATCAATTTTATTTAATTAAATTTCAAAAATTTAATAATAATTTAATATGAATTAAAATTTTGAATTTTAAAATCTCCTGTATTTAACTTTTAGTCCAATTTTTAAAATAATATATAAAAAAATATAGTTATTTCTTATTTTAACCAAAGGACCAAATGAAGAAAGGACTTTAATTATAAAACGGAAATATACGACGTCGTTTACGAAGAGCAGATGCCGTGCGAATAATAAATATTAACTGCAAAAATCGGAAAACCTCAATTAATAGACAAGTCTTTCACTCTTTGTCCTCAGGCCCATAGCCGCAGCTCTCTCTCTCTCTCTCTCTTATCATCTCATGTGTTAATAATTATAAAATCAAACAAAATTACAAATCATTTGCTTTAGAGACCAAATAGTTCTTCTCTATCGATTCGTCTTGGAGACTAGTATCCGCTTAGGAGCGGCGCGTGTAACGTGAAGAAATGGGGGAGGCGCGTGGAGGATGCTGCCCGCCGATGGATCTATTCCGCTCGGAGTCTATGCAATTGGTCCAGCTCATCATCCCCGTTGAGGCCTCTCATCTCACCGTCTCTTATATCGGCGACCTAGGCCTCATTCAATTCAAAGACGTCCGTACACTCCCCAAATTACCCATACGTGTCCGCTGTTTAGTTTATCAGATTCTTATTTTCTTTGAGTAGCCTACTGCTTCTGTACGGTGTTTGTGATTTGATCCGAATTTTGTGTGTGTGTTGTTACTTTGCAGCTCAATGCGGAGAAGAGTCCATTTCAGAGAACTTATGCCGCTCAGGTGAGGCTATCACGTGTTGTTTGGGTGTCGATTATGTTTTTTTCTAGAATTTTGGGCTTCGTTTGATAATAGTATGAAATAAGATGATGTTTTTTGTTTATCGAAAATTGTTGTCTTTGTTTTTTCCGAAGTTTAGATCGCATCTGAATCAATACTTCAGTGTTTTTGAACTCGAGCGGAACTGATGAAGAATATGATTTTGTTGGTTGCCATTTGCCATTTGTCACTGTCGACGCGACGGGTTCTTTGACATTGAAAAGAGTTTTAAATTTTGAGGCAGAGGGGGAAATTTGAAACACAAAATAGTTCTCCGTTTGAAATTTTTTGATGACATGGGTTTTCGAAGTTCACTAAAAAGGAGGATGTAGTAGACGCTATGAATATGTTATAAACATTGTCCCTTACTTTTAAATTTTTTGACGTAGTGTAAGTCTCATTGAGTCATGTAGCACTGGTTGTGAATCTAATATTATTTTGAAAGAATAATTAGTGATGCAACTGTTGACGTGTGCCCATATTTAAAGATAAAAAAATCTGGAGAGATGGCACGCAAATTACGCTTTTTTAGGGAGCAAATGGATAAGGCGGGAGTGTCACCTCCAAAGAAGTCTGTCACACGAACTGACATAGATAAGGATGACCTAGAGGTATGTAAAGAAGATGATAGTAATGGCTGAACTGTTGTAACAATGAAATCCTCTGATTCCCTCACTCATTGATTGTTTGTTTTTATTATTTTACTGGATGTGCCAGGTGAAACTTGGAGAGCTTGAGGCAGAGCTAGTTGAAATGAATGTAAATAATGAAAAGTTGCAGCGGACATATAATGAGCTGGTAGAATATAAGATTGTTCTTGAGAAGGTAATGTGATGATTGTCTAATGGTTTATTGGGGTTTTCTTCCTGCATATAATACATGTTGGGTATCGATGAATGCCTACTTTTGTGAAATGAAATAATATTTACCCAGATGCAAATACTCTTCCTTGTAGGCTAGTGGGTTCTTTTGTTCAGCTCTAAGCAGTGCAACTGCTCAGCAGAGGGAAATGGAATCCCAGCACAGTGGTGAAGAATCACTAAACACTCCGTTATTGAAGGACCAAGTATGAATGCCATGTCATGTATGTGTGGTATTGTTAACTCTTCCACTTAACTCGTAGTAATTTTCTTTTGGTATGCTGTTTAGGAAGCTGATTCATCAAAACAAGTTAAATTGGGATTTCTTACGGGCCTTGTTCCGAAAGAGAAGTCTTTGGCATTTGAAAGGATCATATTCCGTGCCACCAGGGGTAATGTGTTTGTCAGGCAGGCTGCCGTGGATGAACCTGTTATTGATCCTGTTTCTGGAGAAAAGGTTTTGTTTCTTTTCCTTTCATTTCAAACATTTGGACAAAAGTGAAAGAATAACGTTCTTTTGTTTCCGGAGTTTCATGCAAAATAAATAAATAAAATCTTTGTGTGGAAAACAGCTGACTTTATGCCACACAGGCAAGCACTTGTGCAGAGTCTCCCAGTATATTGCACGCAATAGTACTGTATCATTTGTAATTATAAGAGAAGTTGTTCTGATTTGTAGCTTTCCTGCTATATATATCAGGAAAAACCTTCACATTCACGTACTTTTGAGACTTGTGAATTTTGATCTTCGTTTAAGTGAATACTTCCCATTTTGTATGCCTTCTCTATTACTGTATTGTGCATCTTCTAGAAATGTTTGTGAGAACACAAATGTAGATTGTCGCTGCAAAACTTGAATGTGTAGACAGATGGGTATTGTGGCCTAATTCTTGCTTGGTATTTCTTCTATGCTGAATGAATGAAGTTGATTATCTAGTGGTGTGATTTGTTAAGCCAGTTCGCATGCAGGCAGATATATTGTGGATGTTTGATTCCTGTTTACTTGGTCTTTGATATACAAAGTACTTACAGTTTAGATTTTTTTTTTCTGAACTTGTTTTCGTCTACCAAGGGAATGTTTGTTTCTGAGTTTTGTTGATATGCAGACCGAGAAGAATGTTTTTGTTGTTTTCTATTCTGGAGAAAGGGCAAAGACTAAAATACTCAAAATATGTGAAGCATTTGGGGCAAATCGGTATCCTTTCAGTGAAGATCTTGGCAAACAAGCTCAAATGATGACTGAAGTATGTGCAATACATTCTTTCAAATTCTGTTATTTGCTTTACGATCTCAGAATAGTCTTTATTTTCAAGTCCTCCCACAATGCCATCTGCATGTTCCTTTTTGCTGCTTTTTTACGTACATTATGTTGTGCTTTATTATTCCTTGGTTTATCGAAATCTCCAAAATTATTAGCCAAATCTCGAGATCAAGGACTTTTATGTCAAAACTTTCTATTTCTACATTGGCATGCAATAACCCTTGTGGTCTTTATAGTGGCTTTTAAAAGTATAACCCTTGTGGTCTTTCACTTTGAATCTCAGGTCTCTCGAAGATTATCAGAGATGAAGACTACCATCGATGCAGGATTGTTTCAGAGAAACAATTTGCTACAAACAATAAGTGATCAATTTGAGCAGTGGAACTCTTTGGTTCGTTGAGAATATATCTATTTCATGAATTTTTCTCCAATTTTATGTGTCTGATCATATAGTGAAGATAAACACTATGCTTCTTATGACTAATGAAGTTCAGGATCTATTTGATTTCTCATATACAATTCATTGCTTTATTTTAAGTATGTTTAATTATGCTTTTTGGGCATGTCAAGGTGCGGAAGGAGAAATCCATCTACCATATTTTGAACATGCTTAGTCTTGATGTGACAAAGAAATGTCTTGTTGCTGAGGGATGGAGTCCTGTCTTTGCCACAAAGCAGGTAAATTTTGCCTGATTTTAAAAATGGCTCGTGCTAATAGTAAAATTTCAAATCTCCATGGTTCTAGAATATTGGTATTGAATATTCTTTTTGATTTAAACAAACATCTTAGTACTGGATCTTTGCAGATTCAGGATGCGTTGCAGCGAGCTTCATTTGATTCCAACTCGCAAGTTGGAACCATTTTCCAGGTTTTGCATGCAAGAGAGTCTCCACCTACATATTTCTGTACAAACAAATTCACCTCTGCCTTCCAGGAAATTGTTGATGCTTATGGGTGAGTATCTCTTAAGACTCATCTTACTGCTCTTGCTTTCTTAATGAATGATGAATTATTTCAAAATTTTCATCATTTATCATTAAATGAACTTATTTAAACCTCATTTTTAACTCTTCTATCCTTTGTGCATTGGCTGGAATAATTCTATACATTCTTGTGATGGATGTTGCTGAGTTTCTGTGTTGTATGCTTCTTCATCTCGTAATAAAAATTATCATGATACGTCCTTCTGTAATTGTGCACTATTTGAATCATGAGATATCTGTTTAACATATCTCATAAGGTGGAGGAGGATGTACTTTCATTGCTAACAATAGCTCAATTTTTTGTTGTGCATTTACATTTTTGCATGTGCTTAAATGTGTTCATATGTTAATTATTCCTGTTGGATTTAATAGATAGTTGATTCAATTTGCTGTGATTTCTTATTGATGCAGTGTGGCCAAGTACCAAGAGGCAAATCCTGGAGTTTACACAATTATTACATTTCCTTTTCTTTTTGCCGTCATGTTTGGAGATTGGGGACATGGAATATGCTTACTGCTTGCAACTTTATACTTTATAATAAGGGAAAAGAAACTTTCTGGCCAGGTAATGTATGTATGTATTATTTTGTTGAGGCTGACCGCAATTGGATATCTAGCTTGATTGTGACAATTTCCCTTTTTCCTCTATAGATAGATAAGAGATGTTATGAATATATTCACCTATAATTTCTTTTATAGGTGCGGACTTGTATGGAAATAATTGCCATAATCCTCATCTTTTTTGCTACTTAGTCTATCACTAGCATCCTAATACAGCACTTATTCTGAACTACAGAAACTGGGAGATATAACTGAAATGACCTTTGGCGGTCGTTATGTCATCATGATGATGGCACTCTTCTCCATTTACACTGGCTTGATCTATAATGAATTCTTCTCTGTACCCTTTGAACTATTTGGTCTGTCAGCATATGCGTGTCGCGATCTTTCTTGCAGGTATTTGACATAAATAGTTTGAGAAATTTTTCTTTAGAAGCTTTACTTGTCAGTTCCAAATGGCTGGTACTCTGTTGCTTTCTTCCTCTCAGGGATGCTACCACAGATGGCTTGATTAAGGTGCGCCCTACTTACCCATTTGGTGTGGATCCTGCATGGCATGGTACTCGAAGTGAGCTGCCTTTCCTCAACTCTCTGAAAATGAAGATGTCAATTCTTATTGGAGTTGCCCAAATGAATCTTGGAATTATATTAAGTTATTTCAATGCAACATACTTTGGGAACAGCTTGAATATCTGGTAAGTTGCATTTTGTAGATGATAACTGCTTCAACTTTTCTTATCTGTTGTCAAGCTGGTATTCTAGTCCACGCCCTAAATTACTATCTTTTGCATTTTTGGAAGGTTCCAATTTATTCCACAAATGATCTTTCTAAATGCCTTATTTGGCTATTTATCACTCCTCATCATTGTGAAGTGGTGCACTGGTTCACAAGCTGACTTGTACCATGTAATGATATATATGTTTCTGAGTCCAACTGATGAGTTGGGGGAAAACCAGCTTTTTCCTGGGCAGAAGACTGTTCAGGTTGGCACCACTTTTCCATTGCCTTGTGCACGTAATCTTGCTGCTAGTTGAGATGTTGGCATTTCACTGATTTAATCTAATGTACCATGTTCTCAGCTTGTGTTACTATTGCTTGCCCTTGTTTCTGTACCCTGGATGTTGCTTCCAAAGCCTTTTCTTCTAAAGAAACAGCATGAAAATGTAAGCTGCAATCCCCAGTTCCCAGATCTTTTCGTTATATGTTCAAGAACTACGCATTTTGTTTTGATTTTATCATGATCTGACAGACTTGTTTATTCAGAGGCACCAAGGTCAGTCGTATACACCTATTGAGAGCACTGACGAGTCTCTTCAACTGGAAGTGAATCATGACTCCCATGATCATGAGGAATTCGAATTCAGTGAAGTTTTTGTTCACCAGATGATACACACTATTGAGTTTGTACTTGGAGCAGTCTCAAACACAGCTTCTTACCTTCGACTATGGGCCCTAAGGTAACTCGGCAGAAAACTGATGGCGTTCATTGGTCGATACTAAAAACTGATTTGTTTCTGAACCTGATAAATGTCAGTTCAATATTATATTGAACCTTTAAAACCCTGCCATAAATATGCTTCCCGCTTGTCTTTACAGATGTCTTTGTTTTTAAATTCCTATTAACTGTGCAATGTTCTTGGAAGGGAGCATGCTTAGTTTCTGATTAGTCGCTCGTATATGATTCATTAATTTCTTTCTTGTGTTATATTTTCATATGTTTCAACAAATGAGTATGTAAATATTATCTGTTTCTTTCTTTATGCAGTCTTGCGCACTCTGAGTTATCCAGTGTATTCTATGAGAAGGTTCTTCTTTTAGCTTGGGGGTACGTTAAATTCTTATTGGAATGTTATGTCTTTTATGATATCGATAACACAAGGTTTTCTTCCTGATTGGTTAAGCTTATATAAAGGTAACGGAGGAATAGAAAAGAACGTATCTATTTCTTTCGTGGATTTTAGACAGAAGTCTTCTGGCCTTTTGTGACATGGAATTCAGAAGTTACAAATTTGGAAATCTTTTGGATGCATTAGCATGTTTAGAGATGATAATTTTGCGATTTCCATTTGCAACAGGTTCAACAATGTGATCATCCTTATCGTTGGCTTTATTATCTTTGTTTTTGCAACCGTTGGTGTATTGCTTGTAATGGAAACTCTCAGTGCTTTCCTACACGCGTTGCGACTTCACTGGGTGGAATTCCAGAACAAGTTCTACGAAGGAGATGGTTACAAATTCATTCCATTTTCATTTGCATTAGTCGATGATGAAGACGAATGATGCATCAAGTCAAATTTAGCTGCTGTGAGAGCTTATTGAATCTGGCTTGCATTATGTATGATTTTTGTTAATCCTTTTCCTTTAGGACTAAGATGAGAACGTGATTGGTATTTATCTCGTGGGACGGTTGCTGGGAGCATGCTCTCTATTAGAGCTCTGCTCCTTTCTCTTCCCATTGTTCATCTGTTCTTGGGAGAAATAAGTGGTTCTTTAGTTGGGCAAGGTGGTTTTGTATGTGACAGGTTATGGGCTATGTAATAATTGGTACATTTGTTTTGTTCAACGTTCATCATATTTATGAAAATATAAAAAATGGTAAATTGCATTTTCCAGATATATGTTACTTTTTTTTTGTGTTGCTCACAATGTGTCTTAGGAGGATTTCAACTATAGGAAGATATTTAAGCCATTCATATTTAGACTAATTTTCGCTTAAGCCAGGTTTATATGTTACATTTACTCAAATTCATCTTACCCCATTCTTAAAAGTTCATTCGTATATTCGTGAGCTAAATTGGAAATTAAGGGGTATAATCTTAGTTTTGTCTGCTAAATCCTCCCCGCCGTATACGATATGTACAACGTTAGAAATGATGTGGTTCGTAGGAGGTGGGGTCAAGGGGCAGGGGCTTCAAGTATTGAAGGTCTTGAATTTGAGTTTTTTCACGAGGACTCCTCAAGTATGTATTAGAGGCGTAGCTTGATTGGATAACAGACTTTACCGACCACTTGACTTAAATTAGTGAATTCGTAATTATTGAATGAGTTAATTAAAAAAATCAATTTTTTTTATTAATTATAGCTTGAATTTTAAAAGGTAATAATAAAATGCTCAAATTTTTAAATTTTTTCAATTATAACCAAAACTAAAAAAAAATGACAATAAAATGTTCAAACTTTCGATTTTCTTTAATCCTAGCCTGACATTATCTGTTGTTCTCCTGATGTCCTGAACCTTTTGTTTTATATTTATTCTTCTAACGTTCCAAAATATTCTCGCATCACAGCGTATTGATTTAATAAGCTCTTCGTTTTTAGTTTGTTCTTCTGATGTTTTTAGTATGAAGACGTTGGGGATGACTAAGTTGAAAATCGAATGGTGATAATTTCAAGAGAACAAACTGAAAACTAAGGAAAAAACTGAAATCAAAATATAAGATCGTCCGGGCTACTTAATCCTATTTGGGTCATTTTTAAATGATGTCATTTTAATTATGTGATTAAACGATGTAGTTTTATTAATCTTTATTTTTTGTATTAATTTTGGCTAACGTGTATTAATAATTAAGGTTTCTGAAATAAGTGGCAAGTCATGTCAGTAACATTAACCGAAATAGTAAGTCGGGTTAGAATTGAAAATTTTTGAAAAATTTAACATTTTATTGATATTTTTTAAAGTTCAAACTGTAATCTTTTAATTGACGAAAGTTTTAACTTTTTTTTTTAATTAACCAATTAATAAATTGTATCCAATTCCAAAGAATAGCAATTCCTTGATAAGAAATACGGGTGGGAGTTCAGCGGAACACAAGGAAGAAGCAGCGACTCTGCAAAATATCATTTACGTAGAATACAAGATGACCTGAATAGAACACATTGAGCTGACCGAGTTTTTGTCAATCAGAAGTATTTTTAACAATCTGAAATGAAATCGTATTAGGACTATTGTGTTCCCGCATTCAGACGTATC
>JANKOD010000193.1:30518710-30529487 GCA_026284645.1 Erythroxylum acuminatum | reverse complement strand
CTCTTTCAAAAATTACACAAAATAACTAAATACTTGAATTACATTCTCGTATCTCATTTGAGAGACATAAAACAAAACAAATAGTTGAATTCACTAATAATATAACAAAATATTTCAATTAACTAACATAATTAATCTGTTAATTCTACAAGAAAAATAACGAAATGTATTTTCATAATTCTTTTAAACCTAATACGGGTAATCGGGTAACCCGAATTTTTTTCAGAATTACCCGTCCCAAATCAAAAACTATTCGGGTAATACCCGACCTGACCCGATTTATCCGTATTTTAGCATTTTATTACCCGAATTAATTCAGGTAGGGCTGGGTAATCGGGCCGGCCTAATAATGTTCACCCCTAGTGACAATGAAGTGAGTTTGACCCTAATCTATCCTAATCGAATCAAAGACTCTTGGCTTGAGCCCAAATTTAATTTAATTTCCGTTAAGTTTGAATAAATTTTTATAAAATTTGTGTGAATTAGACTCAAACTAAAAATAAAAAATAATATGTTTTTATTAAAATTTCAAGTTTTAAGTTAAATTAAATCCAAATTTACTAATTTAAACTTAATTTTTTTTAAAAAAAATCATATTCAACCTAAATTTTGATGAATATTCCTTACAAATGGAATCTGGAAAGCCTTTAAGAGTGTTTGAGAATGAGCCCGCTAGAAGGTGGTTGAGTTGGTGGGGTGGAGGGCATTGGGCCAAAAAGTTATGTATTCGAATCCTCTACTTACACTCTCTCGATCGAGTCCATCGTACAGGGCTTGCCTAGTGCGAAATACCCAGTTAGCGTAATTTGCAAATTATTGTGTCAATTTGAAAATTTACCTAACACATATCTAAAAGATGACGACTATAAATTCTTCCGTTCCTTAAAAAAAGTGTTTGAGAATGAACATATCGTGCATTATGCACAAAACTAATGGCCATGCACGATAAGAAGCACTCAAGGGCGTATGGTCTTTAATTGTTCCAAACAGCTGATTAACTAAACAGTCATCATATAAAATTTTCCATAACAGTCGCTTTAGGCATTAACACGTGGATTAGTAGACAAATATTAAAAAAAAAGAAAAATAGTATTTATATTGCATGGAATAGTATATTATATGATATAGGGTTAATTACTTAAAAAAAGTCCAAACTTTCGTCAATTTTTTAGTTATAGCCCAAACTTTAAAAATTAATAATACAATGCTTAAACTTTCATTTTTTAAAAATTCTAACCCAAACTTCAAAAAGTGACAATAAAATATTCAGACTTTTAATTTTCTTCAATTTTAGCCTGACGTTATCTGTTATTCTCCCGATGTCTTCAGCCATTTATTTTCTGTTTGTTCTTCTGATACATCAAACTACTCGCGTATTACAGCGTACTGTACCAGTAAGTTATTTGTTTTTAGTTCGTTTTTCTGATGCCCTTAATAAGATGACGTCGGAACTGCATAATCTAAAAATCGAAAGATGAGGGTTTCGAGAGAATAAATTGAAAATGAAGAGAAACACTGAAATCAAATTGTAAGGTCGTCGGAATTGCATAATCTGATTTAAGTCATTTTTAAACAACGATATCGTTTTAATTATGTTATTAAACAATGTTATTTTATTAATCTTTATTTGTTGTGTTAATTTTGACTGACGTGTATTAATAGTTAAGGTTTTTAAAACAAGCGGCAAACCATATCATCAAACTTAACAAAAACACTAACGTCGAGCTAGAATTAAAAAAAGTTGAAAATTTTAATATTTTATTGCTACTTTTTGAAGTTCAAACTAAGATTAAGAAATTGAAAGTTTAAACATTTTACCTTTTAAAATTGGAGCTATAATTAAAAAGCTAACAAAAGTTTATATTTTTTTAAGTAATTAACCCTATAATATATATGCATATAAAAGAAGGTATTATTATTACTCAGCATGCACTATGGTACGTTCTATTATCATATGAAGTGAAAGTGAGTATGTGTATGGCAACATCTCTGCGACATAATTATTTAATCAACTTTGATTTGACTTGAAATTAACACTTTAATTAATCACTAAACACCAATTTACTGATCACCATCAGTTAATTAACCTTATCTCTACCATGAATAGGAGGAGCTGCTCCAAACCATGCACTAAACCTATTTTTTTTATTAGAAACAGACGAACTCACAGTTGCTACTCCTTAGATGCGCACTAAGTAAATCTCAAGATTCACACAATATTTTGCAAATCACGTCAACCAAGTAAGCCCTATCATCTCGATCAAAAGAGCCTAAGTAGGTGAAATTGAACACAGGATCTTTTAGCTTCATGCCCTTCTACTACACCAACTTGACCACCCTTAGGGGGGGCACTAAACCTACACTCTAACCCATTCATTTCACATTGAAAGAATTAAAACTTTTATTAAAATTAAAGGCTATTAGTTTCATGTTAAAATTTAGAATATAAAAAAGTCTTTATAAATTATTTTTGAACCTATAATTATATTAAATTTGAATTAAAATTAAGATAAAAACATAGGCTTCTCTCATAATTTAAAAAATTGTAAAAATTTTCTCTTATAATTTAATTTTTTTTAGAAAAACCTCTTAAATTTTAAAATCATCATTAAAACTCCTTTTAATTATATAAAAAAGACAAAACAGACATAATATGTACATCAAGCGTGAACTAATTAAATTTCACTAATATAGTAATTAAATTCATCTCTTAAATATGACTCGAATTAATAAATTTGACTTAAATTAATAATTTAAGATAATTATTTATTTAAATCAAATTTGATTAGTTTAATTCGAGTTTAAAAATCATGTTGAATCATCATGTAAATGATGTTTAGCGACACATATATTTTATTATTATATTTTAATCGAAGTATAAGAAATTGAAAATGAAAATATTTTTTCTGAAAATTTAAAAACAAAATTCTTTTTATAGAAGATATATATATTTTATTCTTAAAATGATTGTTACAAGAATTGATCATACCCATTTTCAATCATAAATTCGACTCTAATGTGACATGTTAGAAACAATCAAGATAGAACAGAATCATACAGATCATGTCAAACAAGATTTTTCGTATGCATATAATAAACAAAAACACATACTTGGTTTATTGTAGTAGTTCTATCGATTAAAGAACTTTTACTACTTTTCTCTTTTTACAGAAGTTTTCGTTCATAAGATAAGAACTTATTTTTATGTTCTTTTGTTTTTAAACGCTAAACCTTAATTATCTTTGGTAGTTATATAAAGTATAATGATCATAATATCCCTCGTTGGTGTATTTGATTCATTAGGACGTCTATTTTCCTGATTACCAAATGGATTGAAGCAATCACAACATATCAACGCTCATATGTTGCTTCAAAATCGAACTTCTTGTGTTATGATTACTTATGAAATGGAATCATGACAAGGCAATACTCGCCTTTGTTTGCCATGTGAGAAGTTTGGTTTTTCGCTTCCTTTTGCACGACTTAATTGGACATATTCTTAAAGAAACCAAGACACATTTCACTCATTTTGATCTTAACCAAGCAAAGATCGTGCAGTGATGAATGCTGTCGTACTAACCGACAAGAATAAATAAATAACATTCTTAATTGGAAAAATATAAAGTTTCACTTATAAAAAAGTTTAAAGTAAAATAAAAATATAATACTTAGGAAATCTACTTGATAAAGCAAAACTAGTCTTAGGAAATTCAGCATGTGTATCGAGAAGGGAACAATGTGTCGATACTCTTGCTTTTCTAGCAGTCGTATTAAGCTCAAGTTTGCATATTTTACTGGAGTCTCCGATAGTTGTTATAAAGCTAATTCACCGAAACAAGCAAGGAGCTTTATACCGCAGAACACTGCACTAATGATGTGTTTGTTTTGTTTTTGTGTCGGGTTTGTTTATTTTCTTTTCCCGTTGTAACATTATTAAAATACATAATACTGCTAGAACACAACAAGAATTTTTGTACGACTCGTAGGCTCGTGAAATATTAAGAAAATACTTCTTTTTGTTTTTAATTTAGCTGAATGGGGTTGCCACTAGTACTAGAGGTTCCATGTCAAAACAAGATGATAAAGTAGTGATTGAGCTAATTAGTTGCAAGGAAAAGATAAAAGAAGAATAGAGAATGTGTGTGCTGTGTGGCTTCCACGCGAAAGTGGAACTGCATATTCATATTGAATTCTGAGAGGACCGCTTTACTGATCACCTCAAGATTCTTTACTGTGTTTGCCGTGTGGCTTCCACACGAAAGTGGAATTGCATATTCATATTGAATTCTGAGAGGGACCGCTTTAATGATCACCTCAAGATTCTCTACTTTCTCTTTAACTGAATTAATTTGAATTCTTATTCTTTTTGTACACCAAAAATAATAAAAATAAAATAATTACAAAATATCTCTCTTAATTATCCACTAATAATACTTTATGCTTTAATAAAATTAAGAACAAATTAGTAATTTCAACCTATTTTCTCTTTCATTTATATAAAATGGAATGTCATTATTATCATATCACCAAGCACAGGTATTCTTAGAGTATCTCGTATTAAGAAAATATGAAAATGTTAAAGAATTTATAAGTAATAAGCAAGGTTTTAAAAACTGAATCGGTCTGACCGAAAAAAGCTTGAACCGGTCAGTAGTCCAGCTTGGTTTCACCTAATAACTTCTATATATAAAACCGGCCAGTTTAAACCTTTTTCAGTCAGACCGGGCGGTCCCGTCCGATTTTCACTGATATTTCTTTACTCCTCCAAGCATCTCTCCCTTCCCGTCTTTTCAACACCCCAAGTTAACGCCTTCTTCTTCTTCCAAACTTTTCACCTCTTCACGTGGAGATACAAGCCAGATTTTAAGTAACGTGGAATGTAAGGTAGCTCACCTGCAAAATGACTTATTAGTGGCCCCATATACTGAAGAGGAAGTGCGTCAAGCTTTGTTTTCAATGTATCCCGATAAGTCGCCGGGGCCAGATGGTTTCAACCCAGTTTTTTCAGACCTACTAGGATATAGTTGGGAAAGATGTGATCCAAGAATGCCTTAGAAATTTGAATGGTGATGCTCCTATGCCTGGGATGAACAAAACCAACATTATACTTATCCCGAATAAAAAAACACCAGAAACTATAGCTAATTTACGACCTATATCTTTGAGTAATGTCACCAACCGTATTGTCTGCAAAGTAATCGCCAACAGATTGAAGCAGGTTCTGCCTCAAATTATTTCAGATACGCAGAGCGCTTTTATTCTTAATCGGTTAATTACTGATAATATTATTGTGGCATATGAGCTGTTTCATTCTATCAAGAGGAAAACTCAAGGAAAGGTGGGTTCTCTCGCACTCAAAACTGACAAGAGTAAGGCATATGATAGAATAAAGTGGAGTATTTGCGGCTGATCATGTTGAAGCTGGGATTTCATGAAGCATAGGTCTCAAAAGTTATGAACATAGTAACATCGGTCTCCTATTACTTTGTTTGTGGTAATGAAGAATACGAGCCTTTGATACCTAGTAGAGGATTGCGACAAGGAGACCCGTTGTCCCCCTATTTGTTCATCATTTGTACGGAAGGATTATCTGCGAGCTTACACAAATCACAGGCACAAGGTCACATTCATGGGACTGTCATCGCAAGAGGTGCTACGCCAGTGTCCCATCTGTTTTTGCAGATGATGCTATATTTTTTGCTAGAGCTACAGTGGAAGAGGCGATACAATTAAAAACTATCTTGCGACTGTATGAGAATGTGTCAGGTCAACAAATTAATCTTCTCAAATCAGGTATATCCTTTACTCCTAATACTATACCTACAATGAAGGATTTGATATGCCAAACATTGGGGGTTGCAGAGATTGCATGACATACTAATTACTTGGGTATGTCGTCTGCCATTGGAAGGGGTAAACGACATGTCTTTTATTACGTGGTAGAGAAGCTTACAAAGAGGTTACAAGGTTGGAAAGCTAAGGTGCTGACCAAAGCCGGGAAGGATATATTGTTGAGGACTGTTGCACAGGCTATGCCCAATTATCTTATGTCCCTTTTTTTACTACCATTGGATACTTGTAAAGAGTTGGAGAACTTGATGAACGAGTTCTTCTGGCATAATGGAGGAAGAGACAACAAAGGTTTACGATGGTTACAATAGAAGAAGCTCACTATACCAAAAATTTATGGAGGTTTGGGTTATCGAGATTTAAGGCAATTTAATCTTACTCTTTTGGCAAAGCAAGGATGGAGATTACTTAAATACCCGAACTCGATCGTAGCAACAATTCTAAAAGCCAGATACTTTCCTACGACAGATTTCTTTTCAGCAGAGTTGGGTAATAACCCAAGCCAAATCTGGAGAAGTATACATCAGGCCAAATCAATTCTGCTTCAGGGCTGTTGAAGAAGGGTCAGTGATGGGCAAGATATCCATATTTGGCGAGACCCCTGGTTAATGGATGATGGGGATCCGTTTATACAGTCAACTTATAAGGAGCAAGTCGAGTACGTAGCTGAGCTCATTAGGGATCATCGGTGGAATGAAGAAAGAATCAGACACGTCTTTGATCAACAAGACGCAGAGTTGATTCTACAGATCCCGCTTAGTTTTTCAAGGCGCAAGGATGGTTGGATGTGGACTCTTAACAATCAGGGTGAGTATAAAGTTAAAGAAGGGTTTAGGCTGGGCATGGAGGATGTTAATATAGACTTCAGAGAAACAGGCTTTCCATGGGAGAAGATTTGGCAGCTACATATTCCAGGTAAAGTCAAATTATTTATTTGGCGTCTTTTGAGAAATGCAATTCCGTGTAGAGCCAATTAAAAAAAAAGACACATTGACATAGCTGACACTTGCCCTATATGTGCTAGAGCACCAAAGAATGAACAACATCTATTTCTTCATTGTGATTTTGCTTTTTCTGTTTGGCGTCTCTTCTTTGTGGACTGGAATTTGTCTCCTACTGTAACAATACACTATTGGCTTGCTTCTATTATGTCTGGTTTTACGAAGGCACAGAAGGAGGAGACTTGCATGATTTTATGGAGCTTATGGACCCACCGAAATGAAGTTGTATGGCAGCAAAAAACTCAGGACCCATCCTCTATTTTTCATAGAGCCACCACAATCTTAATAGAATGGATGACTGCTCAACACAGGAAAAACAGCACATCAACAACGATTCAATTCATAAATCCATCCAAATGGCAAGCTCCACAACGGAATCAGTTTAAGTGTAATGTAGATGTGGCACTCTTATCTTCTGGTTTTTATAGATTAGGAATGGTGATCCGAGATTGCAAAGGGCTAAACTGTGAGGGCAAGTTAATGATTTTATCAGGGTGGAGGGATCCTCAAATCGGTGAAGCATTATGTTTTCGGGAAGCCCTAAGCTGGATCAAAAGCCTCCCTTTTGTTCCTATTTGCGTGGAAACGGATTGTCAAATCATTACTTAATTCTTGACATCCACACATAATTTTCTTTCTTATTTTTCGATGATTATTGAGGATTGTAAAGCTCTTTTTAACGAGCATCAGTTTATTTCCACTACTTTTGTTAAGAGATCAGCGAATCAGATTGCTCATAAGATAGCTAGGACGACCAATTCTATGTCTAGTCTTGAATAAGGGGTATGCCCTCCACATTTTCTGTATGACGTTTTATCTTTAGATATGAATAATATGCGCTAAGCGCACATGACAACGTTTCAAAAAAAAATCAAATAGGGTGTCTATTCAATTCTCTATAGTATTTTCAAACTTAAAATTAATATAAATGTTTTATTTCTCATTAATTTACATATCTTTAAATTCTCTTGTTGTTAATTTTTAACACATGTGACGTGGAATCATCAACAGCTTCACGTAGGCAACATTTTCCATTCAGGTTGACATATTAGCAGCAAACTTCAAATCATCTTATCAAGTTTGTTTTGGCATTACAAAGACATCAAACTGTACCTACCCAACTTTGTCATGCTCCTTTCTAAATGTAAATAGGGTTGATCATGGGTTACCGATGATCTAATTTTTTAAAAAATAAAAAATATATACTAATTTATTTTTTAAATTAGATTCGAGTCTAGCTTGCTCAAGTTTAGGCTTACCCAAAAATCAACTCTTTTAAAAAATGATATTATTTTATTTAGAATAATTAGATCTCAAGTTAGTCTGAGTCTGAGACTGACCTATAAATCAACCCATTAAAATAACTAAAAATTGTCATCCTTTAACGTAAATATACCCTCCAATCAGACGACGTTAATAGCTGTAGAAGGGAATGGGTGATGATTAAATTAATATGCAACGAACTCGGTCTATCGTATTTTTATTCACTTTTAACTTTAAAAACTTGTTTCTCAAAAGCATATTATATAGCCCAACGTACATGACTTCTAAGTATTTTATTATTTTATAGTTTTGTTTTTGTTATTGATTTTATAATTTCTCTATTATGTATTCAAATCGTTTAGTAAGAAGAGAACATATGATCCAGTTGATATTGATTGTATTGAACTTACTAATTTTTGGATCGAAAAAGAAGAACCATCTTCTGATCTTGATTATAATGAACTTGAAAAGACGATTTATGAAGAAAATGCATTTGTTACAACGAATGAAATAAAAACATATACTAATGGTCAGTTCATATCTTATTTTGATCATATTTAAGTTAAAATTATACCTTATTACAAGTTTACAATTGAGAATAATTTCATACATTATAAATTTGTAATTTATTTTAATGCAGTAGAAGAAGTTGATAAAAATACTTTAGATGAAAGCATAGTTTACAAGTCTTTAAATAGTGTTGGAGAATTTGGAGCTTTTGACGATGATAAGACACAACCTCATTTAGAAATACAATTTTGATTTTTATTGTTATTTTAATATTTATATTAGACTCATATTTATTTATTATTAATTCATTATATAATAATAGATATTGGTGTATCTTTATTTCAATAAAATATTTTATTTTTACTTAGTCTTATAAGTTTTGCTTCTTATTTATTATATACCGGTTTTATAACGGTTCACTACCGATTGAACCTCTAAACCTTAAACCTTTCCTTCTACCGGTACGATGTCCGGTCCGATTTTTAAAACATTGATTATCCCTAAATTGTTCATAGTTAATATTTTGTTAATAATGGATATTAATAAAACGTAAAAAAATTAGCACATTATATTTTTTCTTATGAAAGGAGTAATTGTTTTTATATACTAAAGTATAAAGATACTTAAACAAATGTGTGGGTATTTGTTAGAGAACAAATTCACTAAACTAATCCTATATGAGAAATCCATTTGAAATATTACTTGTTTGTCTATAGGAATTCTCATTGTAATGATTGTATAAGTAATCATTTGAATTGAGATCTTCAGAGTATCTTCTATATGGATTGCTATATTTTGATACTACTTATGAAATGTTCTAGTCAAGGATAGTTCAGTCGATAGTTATTGGATGTAATATGAATTATATGAAAGTAGTTGAGTGAATAATATATGATTCATCACTCTAAAGTAATTTAGAAGAATGTTCATTGTTCTTAATTATTATTGATTCAAAAAATGGTTAGTCAAGGTGGAATGACATTTCAAAAATAGTTTTCAAATGTCATTAATTAATTCAATTAATAATGGTAGAGAAATAACATGATTGAATTTAAATAGAGTAGACATTAATTTCATACTCTATGTTTAATCGAAATATTGTATGATGAAATGATTGAATTATAAGGTAAAATAAAAAAATCCAGGATTGAGAATTCTAGAAATTTCAATAAGTTAAACCTTAGAAACCTTCAGCTACTTATTGGTTTATAAAACTTTAGTTCGACCTTAGTATTATCCGGGCTTTGTAAGAACCTATAAGCCAAAACTTGCGTTGGACAAGACGATGGCAGTAAATTGATGTTGAATCTTGAAATTAGGAATTGTTTGCTTACGAAACTTTTGTGTTCTGACATTATTGCTATCGGAAACGTGCAGGAGATGGTTCATTGGTATGGATTTCTACGGTTGGTGGTGAGTGACTGACAGCTCCATGAGATGGGCTATTTCACACGCAGAATAATTTAAACTTGGAGAAGACAGAGGTTATTACGGTGGTGGCTTGGCAATTGACGGCAGCATGCGGGCCGACAAGAAGACGCTTCTGTGAGGCGCGACTGTGGAGCTGCGGCTAAAGAAGGGCGGTGAGCTGCAAACACTGCAACTATCGATGGCGGGAGAAACTCGCTAGTGGTATCACCTGCAGCTGGGGGCTGGTCGTTGACGAGGTTCTCCTGCAGTAGCGGCAGTAGATGGCAACGACTGGTAGTTTTGGTTGGCGACAACTTATTCATTTCGGAAACTTGGGTTTCATCTTTATCAAATTAGGGTTTTCATATAGAATAAAGTGCTTGTTTGGACATGGAATTAAGCTCATTTGTGTATTGGAATGAACAGTGACTGGGAGGTTTTGTACACAATATCGCTTCCTGTCAGCCATTATTAGCTGAACTGTAGGGAGTCCATACTGGACTAAATTTGGCGTGGGGTTTGGGTTATAGAAGAATTGAGCTAGAAGTGGGCGCTCTGGAGATCATCAACATTTTATCAGGTTCCGGAAACTTGAGCTTGGGAGAGAGTTCAATGGGAATGGCCATTCGGGCGCTTACGGACAGATCGTGGGAGGTACAATTTCGTCATATATTGCGGGAAGGTAATAGGCAGTGTGGTTGGGTCGGATGCATCAGGCCCGAGTCCAATCCTGCAGGCCGATC
>JANKOD010000193.1:30503990-30518610 GCA_026284645.1 Erythroxylum acuminatum | reverse complement strand
AGCACCCTGCCCAAACCCTTGCATTTACTCTTCTTCTTTGCTTAACTCATACAAGTACATATATCTATAGAGAGAAGTGAATATATATACACAGCGTGATGTGTCGTAGATGCAGACTGGTCTAACCGGCCGGAGACTGAGTGGAGCTCCGTGTGGATTTCGATTTCCGGAGAAGAACATACGTGATATATATTTCAAAATGTTATTTGTATTTGAATGTGTTTCTTTTTTGTAAACTTGAGGGATTGGGCCTAGTCCCGTTAAGCCCAATCCAATAAACAACTTTACAATAGCATCGAATGTAGACATAATAGGACGGTCAAAGCTTATCGGTAAAATATTATACGAACATAGGAGTACAACAAAAAGAGTCTTCCTCGACTTATTAATGTAAACATTACCACGTATTTTAATAATGTTATTCTCGTGTGGTATATTCTAATGTTAAGATTGATTGGGCGTAAGGTTTTTAACATAATGAAATGTAATGTAATGATTTATAATTGAATGTAATGTAAATGAATGTAATATTATAAAACTATTTTTTGTAAGGAATAGAAGGATTTATAATGTAATACATTGAAATGTTGCTTAGAATAAGAGTTTATAACGTAATATAGTGAAATATTGTTTGAAAGAAAAGTTCATAATTTAATATAATAAAATGTTATTTATCATTTTATATTTCATCATAAACCTCTCAAATTAAAGGTAACTTATTTTTACTGTCTATATTTTTACTATCTATGATGAAATATAATGTAAAATAAAACCCTCTTCTTTTATCTTATTTTTTTATTCCATTATAAATCATTCTCCTAAGTGATATAATAATATTACATTTCATTCCATTTCATTAATAACTACCTAACCAAACATAACTTTAAATGCAGAGATGATTGCAAAGAATTGCAACTCATTTACAAATTTTAAAGAAGAGGGTTAGTTGAAAATGAAATCACTTTAAACTTGCAAAATATTAATCGAATTGAATTCATCACTTAGCATGAATTCAATTAATTAATTAACAAGTTAATTAAATTGAGATGTACATATTTTTAATACATAATATGTATTTTAAAAATAATGATTAAATTGTAAAAAATAATTATTGTAACACAAAGAAAAATAAGGAAAATTATTTCTTGTATATATTTATTTTTTATCTTATCATAATTTTTACTTTTTATTTTTTCTTCTTTAAAAATTTCAAGTGATTATAAATAATGTTGGTTGGGCCGGCCACGCAAGGCCCAATACCAGGCCCAAGCATCAACGGCCCATTAGTAGATGACAACTTCCCATGCACACGTGAAGACCTAAACCTAGTCGGAATCTCATATATAAGGTACTGTTTTGCCTCGATACAGGTACGAGATTACAACCCTATTTTTCTCTACTTTCAGCAACCAAAACCTACACCAAAATACTGACTTGAGCGTCGGAGGGGCCTCCCGGGAATCAACTCCCAGCCCGCCGTTATCTGTTTTGCAGGTATCTCACAGCTATAATCGCACAGACCATGGATCAAAACAACGATGTTCAACCTCAGCAGAATCCGGCTGAACCAATATTGATTCTAATTTAAATTTTGAAAAAGATGTTTATAAAATTAAAATTAATTAATTTTTAATTAGATCAAAATTAATTAATTAAAAATTTTTAAAATTAAATAAAATTATTTTCATAAATAATTTTAAAAATGTTTATTAATTAAAATTTATTTACTTCACTGCGATTTAGATAAATTAAATTTATGACTTATTTGTTTAGAAAATATTATTCAATTTATTTAGAAATATTTTATTTATTTATGAATAATAAATTTCTTGATTTATTAGACAATGCATTTTTCTTGGTTAAATTTTAAAAAGTGTTTTTATTTATTAATTAATAAAATGTGCTTTCTTAATATTTTTAAAATAGTTTTATAATTTATTAAAGAAAAATTTTAATTAGTTAAGAAATTAATCTATAAATAAATAGTGTAAAGAACTTTTTTAGTTAAATTTAAAAGTATTTTTTAAAAAATTTGAACAAAGTGAATTAAAATCCATTCACCAAAAAACGTTGTTGAACAATTACACGTGGACATAACCATCATTATAGGAGAGATATTTAAAAACTTACATAAGCTCCTAATTTTCCTATTACATGGCAAAATCAACACACTACATCTAAGTTTCAGCTGGTTAATAATAACCTTAACACATCTATCAAATCTTTCTGGTGAAAAACAATTTGATTTCTAAACCACCAAATATAATAAACAATAGTAGAAAAACCAGCTGCTCTTATTATACTCTTGTTAGTTCCCGTATTAAGTAATTTCAACCAAGACATTAGGTTATCATCAGTATGAGAAACTCTAAGCCAGTTCATTATTTTTTGTAGAACAAGCTAGGAAAAAACACATTAGAAGAACAGGTGATCCACATTTTCAATGTGGTGCCCACAAAATCTGCAATCTAATGGAAAACCATGAGCTATGCCTAACCTTTGCATTCTAGCATATGTATACAACCTATCTTTTTTAGTAAGTCACAAAAGAAAAGAGCATCTTGGGATATGAAAACCATGCCACATATTTGGGTGATTGGGGAAATTAGACCCTTCTTTCAAAACATATCATAAGCAGCACCAACATTCAGTCTACCATTTTCCCCCTCATATTATCAAAAAAATTTGCATAAGTCTGAGGATATAATTACAACAATTCATCTCTGACTTTCGGCAAACTTTTCCCGTACCACACATCCAGTTCTACTATTAATAGACCAAATGGAGTGATGTTTGAGAATATTTGTATGAGCTCATTTCTGTCAGATTGAATCATAATCTGACAAGAGCTCAACTAAATATTGAATCATTGCACCTTTATTCCAAGCAAGTAATTCCTTAAAACCAAGCCCACCTTCCTCTCTCGAAAGAGTAACAATTTGCAAACTCACAAGACTTTTCCTACTAACATCAACATCGCTCCACAAGTAAGATCTACAAATTGATTGAATCTTGGCAATCACAAACTTAGGAATGGGAAAGATAGAACACTTAAATTTCTGAATACCATAAAGCACAGATCTAATCAATTCCATTCTACCAGCATAAGATAAGGAATGAGCACCCCAACCCTAACTCTGTTGGAATTTTATAGCTTAACCAAGATATATTTGAAAGTGCTTGGGTTTCATGTAAGGAGTTAACCCTCAGCTCAAGGGAGCTCAATGAAGCTCATGTAACCTTTAAGTGGCTTGACATGACTTTCCATTAGCTCAAGTGTCTAAAGCTAGCTTAAGGTGAGCTCGTGGGAGCTCATTAAAACTAGTTAATAGCCAGAAAGCTGGGGATAAACTCAATTGGACTCAATTGAAATTACCCCAGCTCATTTTTGGTTCTTAGGAATTGAAGCTAGCTATAAATGTGTTCACACTAGTTAAGCTAGAAGAGCTAATTAAGGAGCATGAGTTAGAGTTGAAACCCAAAGCTTAATCGACAAAATTAGTGGTGCTAGATGAAGGAATCTAGCGTGCTTGAGTGCACAATGGACACTACGGTATACCATAACCTGTAGCACGCCATAATGCATCTTCCCATGCATACATTTAAAGTGCAAGTTTATTGTCTCAACATAGATACATGAATTTGGCCAAGAGATTGAATTCGGCCAATAGGGAAGATTCATCATGTACCTTGCCTTAGAATGAACATACATGACACCCTTTCACCAAGGTATATGTACTTTGCATGAAATGATGTGTTGTTTCGGCCAATAGTTGTGACCATTTGGCTAAAAAAGGGGTTCATGTACAAGAATGAATAGTCATGAGTATACCATCATGACTTTAAGTGAAGATACATGACTCTTTGCCAAAGGATGTGTCCTTTAGCCAAGAGTCATGATGTTTTGCCAAGAGACATGACTCTTGGAAGAGTCATGATGCGAATGGAAGAGTCATGACACTTCAAAGGCACACCTTTTGGTGGCTTATAAAAGGGAATTTCGTAGTTCCTTTGAGAGAGTTTTTTCTTTGGCCGAATACTATACTCTTCTCCCCATCTTTGAGCCAAAAACACTCCCTTCTTTCAAATCTTCATGCGTTGAAGTACTCTCCCATAAAATAGTTGTTAAGCTTATTAAGAGCATTGTGGATGAACCATAAGGATTACTACTTTCACAAGTTAGCAACTCTTCCTACCTTAGTGCGTTGTGACGAGATCAGTTTATTTCATCCATTCCAACTACGACGAGTTGAAAAAGAAGGAGAAGTCATATTGGATCTCCATAAGGGAGGCAAAACATCTAGCATACAAGGAGTTATTCCACTACGTTTCAAGTTAGTATATCATCCTACCCTTCTTAATGACATGTGTATGATCTTGTATGCTTATGAAATCTTGAGATTTCTTGTTTGAGTTATGATATAAAATCAACAAACTCTAGCTGTCATTTTATCAATTAGTACAACATAATAAAAAATTCTAAGTCTGCTGGAACTAAGATTATTATTTTTAATTTTGAAAGTAGTTTCATTTTAAAATTAGAAAAGTTTCTAATTAAGGAAAAGTAATTTATAATTGTATTAGAAATAGTTTTCTAATTGGATTAGAATATCTTACTTCTTAAATTTTGAAAAAGGAGTTTTCTAAATATAATAAGTAAAAAGTATAATTTATTGAATTTTTTTCAATTAAATTTTATTAAAAGAGTCAACATAATTGGAAATAGTTTTCAACTGAATTTGAAAATTATTTTCATATCAAATTAAATTTCTATTTAGATTAAGAATTTAGTACATTTAGGAATCAAAGAGTTTAATCTAATTTTTCCAAAGAGTTGGAAATATTATTTAGATTATGAAGATCAATAACTAGAATCAAACGAAACTTGATATTTTATGCTTATAATTTGATTATGAGTCCATAAGTTGCATATTTTATTTATATGTTTGTATGTGTGTGTGTGTGTGTATCACATATATAAAATATACAATTTAACATGCACATATATATATGCATGTTAAATTGTATATTTTATATATGCATGTTAAATTGTATATTTTATATATGTGATGTTATTACTTGTTTGAAGAGGCCATTTGAAATTAAATCTCACATTAAAATATTAAGTACATGTTTTAAACTTGATTGTTGCTTTTTATTGTTATAATAATAAACTAGAGAGTTTTATTTATTATGAGGCCTGTTGAGCAAACTCAAAGTCGTTTTAACCCAAATATGTTTAGTCTTATAAAGATGGGTCCTACTTAACTAAATTTGTGTGATTTAGATGAGCAAACTCATGATCACATGAATTTAGAGACAGGGTTAGGAATCACAAATAAGATATATTTTGGCAAAAGTTGCCACCTAACAGATCTAGGAGTCACATAAGATGTAATTAATAAAGTTGTTATTTACTTAATAAAGTTTAGTTGGTTTGTTGAGCAAACTCAAGATCAAATAAATTTGAATGAAATTCTAGCCCACTAGAAAGATTAAAGTAATTTTCTCAAATATTAGTGAGGGTTATTATTTTGAATAAAATAATGGAGTAAGTAAATACATAATTAATGTCCTAATCTTATTTGCTAGTCATAACATATAATAAATTACTTGCTTTTCTTACATTTATATTTCATTGTATGTCTATCATGCAATTTTACTAGTAGTCCTTGTTGAAGATCAATAACAAAGTTTTAAAGATATGTTAATATCATATAGATGACAAAATGTATTAACAATTTGAATTGACTAATGTCTCATAAACTTTGATGACAATATGTAAGATGTATATCAATATCATGATAGCAAGATGTAAAAGGTTGCATTAAGTAAAGCTAACAGGTATGGTACTTTGTTGGAATTGTTCCACTCAATTTAACCTACTAAAAGTATAAACGTGGACTACAATTGAAGGCATTTGCTATAGAATGATAATAGTTATCATTAGAAGACATAATTACATGACTTGCCAATACGTGATATGATAAAGATTATATATATTTCTATTTTATGCTTACGAGTATTGGATACTGAATTTGGATTCAACATTATAATAATGTTCAATGTAAGATAAGAAATACATTATTAAGTAAAAGTAGTTGATCTAAGTTTATACACATAGTTTGTGTGTGTTGGATCAAAGGAGACTTATGCTTCATATAAGTGATAAGAAAACAAAGTTAGATAATCAAGACTATCCTTTTATATCATATTTGTTAAATCAACATAATAAGAATCATAAAGTTACATATCAGGGTATATGTATCATTTTGATTATAAATCATATGCAACTTGTGAAACTTATTGAATTGAAGAAAAATTAAATCAATCTTTGGTGAAAGAACGATGATGGTATTGAATTGTTAAATCTTATACATGCGATGTGTTAAATGTGATAATAGTTCATAAAATGATGATATTTATATTTCATTAGGTTACTTTTGACTTTATGTGATATAGTTACATATATTAAATGAAAATTTGATTTAAAAATTATGAAAAGTTCAAGTTATTTAAATTTTAGTATAAATTAAGCATTGAGAATATTGAAGCACTTCGACGAAATCGATGTGGTGAGTTTAAAACTTTTCAATTATCTACAAACAATAAGATTCTTTAGTAAACACCTTTAAAACTAAATTCGATAAGAGTATGGATTTATATAAAAGAGGAAAATACAATAAAATATTGTATTATACAATATTTATTTCTTTTATAGCTATGCCTAGTATTATAACTTACCTTCAGTAATTTTAATTAAATCAATTAGCAACATTTAGACTTTGAAAGAGTCAAAATTAATGATTTAGGGATGTGATGCTTAGTTGAAACATATATTATACTAAAAGGTTATGAGATATCCAAAATTTTATATATAATCTTACAAAAACCATTGAACAAATTATTTATTTCAATGTATACTTATAGGAGAATGATTCTCAAGATAAGTAATAGGAGCAAGCTGAAATTTAAAAAAATTCAAATCTCATAACAATACATCCAATTGGAAATAGTGCCTTTGTCGATATATTTGATGTATAGTTGAAAGGCTACAAGACGTTAAAAGATTCACTTTCATAATGAATTCAAATAGTTTATTTGGAGATGATTGTGAATTTATCATGTCTGTAAAGAGGATAGTGAGAGTATAAATGTCCTATTTAGTGAGAGTATGTAGAGACATATTACTCACAGAGAACAATAATTCATATTTTCAATTGTTGAAAAATATAATTGTTTAAGAACAAACCTTGTTGGATATGGAAATATAACAACTTAATTTTGGGAATAAGATATGTAAAGATAGATATGCAAGTTGCTTACCTGTTCAAGTCTAAGTAAATAGATAATGTACTAAAGTTGGTTAGTATTTAAGATATTTGATACTTGTGAAGTATTAAAGATATCTATTATTCTATGTATAAGTTGATATTTGAGTTCAAGGTTATAGGGATATTAATTTGAGAAGTAAATCCTGATTAAGATATATTTTACTTGGAACAATATTATTTTAAGATTGGAAAGGTTCCAATGTAGCAATGATAGCTAATTAAGCCATAATACATTTTTCATTTGGTTGAAATGATTAATTAGATAAAGAAGTTCTTTAATAAACTCGATATAGCTCCTTGCATTATTCAAAACAATAATATACTATAGAATATTAAAGCCATTGGGCATGCAAAAGGAGTTAAAGGTCTCATCAAAGATCTAAGTATATGTTTAGGTATATTCTCTTAATTATGATGATAATTAAGATGAAAGTTATAACATTTAAACAAGTGCTCACTATAGAAAATATTGTAGAATTCTATCACTAAACCACGGTCCTAGTAGCATCATGCTCGTCATATGGTGATATGATATAAGATACTTAAATAATTGACTTAGTACAAGTGGAAGATTGTTCGTTTATGCCCTACAACCAATCACTTGGTTGTAGGTTAATGATAAAATAATTTAAATACATTCTTTATCTTGTTCATATTAGATGTGTATAATAAAGTCCCTGAGATAAATATATATTACAAAAGAAATTACGGTGAGATTATAATTATGAAATTTATATTGAATTTATTCATTATCCCTAAATTGTTTATAGTCTTAATGTTATGTTTTGCTTATGAATAAAGTAGTCGATCTCATAGACTAAAGTATAAAGATACTTAAACAAATGTATATGTGTTTTTTAGAGAAAAAGTTCGCTGATCTGACCATATGTGAGAAATACCTGACCCTATATGAGAAATCTATTTGGAATATTATTTGTATATCAATAAAAATTCTCATTGTGATGATTATATAAATAATCTTTTGGCTTGAGATCTCCAAATTATCTTGTATAGGGATTGCTATGTTTTGATACTATTTATGAACTGTTCTAGTCAATGATAGCTCAATTGGTAGTCATTGGATGTAGTATAAACTATATAGTGCTAGTTCAGTAATCAATATAGGATTAATCACTCTAAAGTAATTAAGATGAACGCTATATTGTTCTCGATTAGTATTGATTAGGGAAATCCTTGGCCAAGGTGGAATGACACTTTGAAAATAGTTTTCAAATGACATTAATTGAATTAATTGCTAGTGGTAGAGAACTAACATGATTAGACTCAAATAGAGTAGACATTAATTTCATACTCTATATCTGACTGGAACATCATATGATACAAAGATCAAATTATATGGTAAAATCATGTATAAAAAGATTCAGTAAAACTATTTTGACATTTCTAAATATTTGGGTGGTCATGATGCATTGTTAGACGATAATCTTGATCTATAGATATAAATTGTGTAATTACATAATTAAAGATAAATTAAAGGATTTTAATTTATCTAACCCTAAATATGATTTAGGGTTATAATCTATATCCATTGTTAATATATTTAGGAACCTAATGAATCACACACGAGTTAAAGAGAAAAAAAGATATTTTAGTCAAGTTGGACTTGATTACAAAGTTTGAGAAATTTTATAAATAAATATGAAATATTCATTAAATAAGGATTAATATGAGATATTTGATCTTATTTGAACATAATTGGTATTTAATTAGAATTATTTGTAAATCTAATTAAGATGTAATTGAAATTAGAATTTAATTTCAATTAAATCACTATAGTGTCCAAAACTTATTATAAATAGGCTTTATCTCTAAGGGAGCTAACACTCCTTGCCTAATTTTTTCTAATTAAATTACTATAATGTCCAAAACTTATTATAAATAGGCTCTATCTCTAAGGGAGCTAACACTTTTTGCCTAATTTTTTCTAATTGAATTACTATAATGTCCAAAACTTATTATAAAAGGGCTTAAGCTCTAAGAGAGCTAGCACTCCTTGTCTAACTCTATTTATAATAGTTACAAAATTCTCTTGACATGTTCTGTTGTTAGAGGTCAAACACTTTCGCAACTATAATAGTTGAGATGAGAAAATTGTATGAACGGTTTAAGGGATACGACAAGAAAAGGATCAAACTTTAGAATAAAGTACTAATTACGATTTATTCTTTATTATGATTTATATGTCAAAATCATTATATAAAAATTTGAAGGATCTTGGCTTAAGAAAAATTTTCATAATTATTCCGCAGAGTGCAAGATCAGATCTTGCCTCGATTTTCCAACACTTTTAACTACATATTTTGAATAATTTATCTCAACTCAAAAATTTAAATTAAATGAAATATTCCAATCAAATAGTTCTAATAAATTTTAGAGTAAAAGAGACAAACATTGGAATTATCAAATTGATTGAATTAAACTAAAAATTAATATGATAATAAATTAATTTTTTATTAATTTTGTAATTTGTTATGTAATAACATTAATTAACAATAATAAATAAGATGACAAAATTTTAATTTTGTTTTTTATTATATAAATAATAAATAACTAACTTGATTGAGTTTTTGTATTAACAAATAAAATTATGATTACTATATAATGTTAATTTATCTTATTAATTATTAATAATATATTAATTTAATGTATATTAATATATAAAATTTTCTTATTAATTATTAATAATATATTAATTTAATGTATATTAATATATATAGTAAAATTCTAATAAAGACTTGATTATACTATTATTTTAAAGTGATTAATATGTTATTAATTATTGATGAAATATGATAAATTAATATATTACAACTATTGCTAAAATATGACAAATGAATTGTTAATAAAATATGATAAATTTCTATACTATTCATAATTAATAAAATAAATTTATAGTAGTTATGATTTTTTTTACATCTTTCATATAAGTAACACTATATGAATAGGAAAAATCAACAAAATAATAATATTTTTACATTTTTATTTAATAACAAAAATCAATCAAGTTAATTATCAATTATTTATAAAATATGAATCATAAATAAAATAAGAAATTGATCATTTTATTTATTATTATATAATAACTAAAAACTGAATTTACTATCATAGTAAATATATTAAATATAAATTAATAAATATAAAATTTTATTTTTAATTAATTGGTTAATATTATATGTGAAATATTATTATAATTTTTAATATAAGTAATGATACATTGATTATTGGTTCAGCCTGATCTTGCTGGGGTTGAACGTCGGTGTTTGGATCCATGATCTTTGCAACTCTGGCTATAGAATACCTGCAAAACAAATAACGGCGGGCCGGGAGTTGATTCCCGGGAGGCCCCTCCGACGCTCAAGTCAGTCTTTTTGTGTAGGTTTTGGTTGCTAAAAGTAGAGAAAAGTAGGGTTGTAATCTCGTACCTAAATCAGGGAGAAATAGTACCTTATATACCTGAGGTTACTGCTAGGTTTAGGTCTTTACGTGAGTTGTTATGTTTGCATGGGAGATTATCTCCTGTGTTCGGGCCGTTGACATCCGGACCTGGAATTGGGCCTTGTAAGGCCGGCCCAGCCGACCCAACCAAGTTTAATTCCTTACAAACATCCATCAAAGTAACAAATCCAGTAATGGTACTGTGCACATCAAAGTAAAGCTTGAATTGCATTTCTAACTCTAACTTGAGCCACTTAATGCATAATATGAGAGATGCAAAAAACTTTAGACAACTTCCCCAACATGTCTAAATAATATGTTTTGAAATTTGAAATATTTCTTCTATCAGTTCTTTTGATATCTGGTAGCTTTCATAGACAAACTAGCTTGAATGCATGGGAATTTTAATTTCTCTTAAAATTCTTGAATTCATTTGTTACCAACCTTAGGATTGCTTTGAAAAGTTTCACAATGAGTCCTTAATTTTAAAGCTTTTGTTTCGTGATTCAAGTACTTAAAAGTATTCCTTGAATTGAAGAACTTATGCATCATATTTTGCTATATAAAGCATGGCATCCAGTTAAGTAAATATTGATGGAATGGCTTTCTAAAGATGGTGCAAGAAAGACTCATTATTAACCAATTTGTTTTGATATCTCATTTTATCAAATGTCTATATAATTGACAGTTATAGATTGTGGGTTTTTACTTCCTTACAAACTTCCATTACACTAACAAATTTAGTAATATTACGATGGGTATAAGAGTTAGAATTTGCATTGCATATCAGCAATTAAGTGCTTCATAAAGAGATGCAAACAATCTTGAACAACTTTAACAATTTCAGGATTTGCATTATATACACAGGAAGCTTGCTTTCCTTTCGAAAGAAATATGATAATTAATTACCATAAAAAAGAAATATAAATAAGTGAAGACAATTTTGATCCCTCGTATAAAAAAGACTTGACAATAAACATGTCATTTTTATTTATTTTGATGTTACTGTACTTATTTTTAAATATAAGCTATTTTTTATTGGTTTAATTAAAGTCATTAGTCCAAATTCAAATAGATGCCTTAATTACTCTTTTCTATAAAATATCTTTTTAAGAAAAAATAATTAAGATATTATAATAAAGAAAGTCTAAGATTTATAAAATTAAATATCTACTTATATTTATTGGTTGAAAAATATAAAAAAAATAATTTTAAACATATTAAATATATTTACTTATTAGTTATAAAATTTTCCTTTTTCGTTTCAAAGAAATTGACTATATTTTTACAACTCTTCCCGTAAAAATAATGTTACAAACAAAAAATTTACCCATTGAAATAATATTAATATCTATTAATAAATATTGTATAAAATGATATTAGCATGGTTAATTAAGTTATAAAAATGAATTAATCTTGAATTTTTATCAGTAACAAAATTATATAACTTTTAAAGATATTCTCCTAAAAAGGGAAAGAAACCAGGATGAAGAAAGAGCCGAAAGTAAATATAGAGATAGAGGAGGAGCAAATACACGAAGGATACGACGGGTACACACAGAGATAATAGCCCGATGCGGCGTGAGAGCAGAATGTTAAAACAAATAAGAGTGCATGAATAATAGCAATTACCCAACACACGTTCCCGTGGACACTGCACGCGTCACACCTGTCTGTCACCCACACCATTTCATTTTCCATTGGGCCCGATCCCTCGTGACTCGACCTCTGACCGAACCGACAGCTGTGCTTTCCACGACCCACAAGTGTGAAAATCTGTGGGCCCCAGACGCGTATTTTTTGGTGCGCCGGATCGAGCGGAGCGGACGTCGGCCCCGCATTGATTGGTTTGTTGGAGCCATTCGTAGTTAGGGAATGGTACCACTAAGGTCGTCATTATGGCAGGTTCCTCCTTTTTAACCTCATTATTGAATTTCTGATTAATAAGTCTACCTATAAATATACTCACATATTAAAACTAATCCTCTGTTGTTGACGCCACATGTGCTGTGCTGTGCTGTGCTGTTGTTATCTCCTTGTTACTACACAAGTCATAATAATATAAAGGAAACAAGTTATTATATAATATCGACTTATTACTAACAATTAAATATATTTACACAACACTAATAGATAATTAAATTAAAAAGAAAACAAATCTTCTTCTTCTTTTTTTGATGACAGTTAAAAAAGACGAATGAATGAGTAACTTTGATAATCTTTAATCTAAAAATTAAAATTTGATACATCTCAATTAATAATTTATTTTAAAACGTTGAAATGTTAAAATATAAGTTGTTTAGTGATAAGAAAAGGGAAGAGGAGATGAAAGTAACCTCAAGGAAGGATTGGTTATGTAGACAAGAGCCGAGCCGCCCACTGAAACACGCACCTCACTCGCCTTTTTCTTTTCTGCCCAATATGCTGTTTCTTTTTTTTTTTAATTTCGAAGAGTTATTTTTATCTCCAGTCCAGTAAGAAATCAATCGTATTTCCACATAAACCGTTAAAAGTACTTAAAATCATTTGAAACCAGAACTTTACTCAAGGCCACGGCCCACGTCGGTCTAATAATAATAATCTCGTTCATAGTGATGGAAAAGAATTATAAAAGTTAAATTGTATCGTACGACCCATCCTGCGGTAAGGTAATACCGAAAATCTTGTAGGCGTGCCTTTTGAGAAAATTGAAAAAATAAAGAAAGAAAAGATGCAGGGACAGGACAGAGACAGGCAGACAGACAGGCAGACAAACAGATATCACGTGATTGTGAGGCTTATTTGGGTTCGACCATAAAAGTGGGTTTTCAAATTGGGCTCCCACTCATATAGTAAATACAAGCTTAGGCACATCATAAGCTGAAGAGTCAAAGTCTGCTCGACACTTTGATACCATAATACAATAACCAAAGCAAAACAATTTCCAACACTTAGGGAGCTAAATTTACTTATATTTCTCCATATAAATGTTTAAAGAAATAAAATGTCTTATTCTTAATTGAATTAGAACTTTCTCCCCTTCTTTCCAAATAAACCATTAGAACTCTTAAGTAACTTAATTCCAATAACATAAACGCTTAAAACCACATATAAAAAACCCATAACTATCAGGGAATTGGGTACTTACCAGGAGGTGGGATGTGATCATTTGTTCCATCCCCTTGTACCTTCCCTGTGTCATCCTCTCTCATCCGCAAACTTGAGTGGTCACATATGCAACATCACCAAAATCACAAATATCAACACCACATGAATTTAGTAGATAGTCACTATCTGAATTAAATCACACTTAGCCCCTCCCTCACCACACACGTAATCAAGCCTATTTTGAAGCTTCTCTTGTGCCACATTGCTGTTTGCCACACACCAAGATAGTCCTATTACTATTGTAGACACATCACCCTAATTCTTGCTTCCATTCGAGCTGACTGCCCGTTATTATGTTGATCCACTACAAAGGATATATCATAGACCTTCATTTTATTAAGATAAAACAATCCATATTTCCTTTTCAATGTGCGACTCAATTTCTCATTCTTATTAAGTAGAGTAATCAAATAAATGTCTGGTAAATCTTAAGGCTATGTTTGGTAGGGCGGTTAGTAATAGAATGTAATGGAATGTACTATTATTGTTGGGCGCAGCGGGTGTATTTTGTGAAAAGAAAATATAAAATGAGTAAAATGGACACAGAATATTTAACGTGGTTCACCCTTAATTTTGGGCTATGTCCACGGATAAAACTCAGAATAATTCTTCCACTATTACAAATAGTAGGTATACAGAGATAAAACCAAAATAGTGGCTCACAAGGTGTTTCCCAACCTAAA